>CM069134.1:19086393-19511393 GCA_035221665.1 Okamejei kenojei
CTCATTGGTCGCGGGCTCCGGCCCACAGGACTCCATGACGGACACGGGCTCGACCTGTATGGCTCCGGTCTTTGTTTTTATGGGCCTGCCGGGAAGGTGCAGGAGCATGAAAAACAAGTTGACCACGGGTTCAAGGAATAGATTATTACCCGCAACTATATGGATCTTTGTACTTTATAACACTAACCACAGCAAATATGGATTGTAAAAAAAATTGATTATGTTATTATTCATTGGCAGTCACGATTGGTGAGATATGCAGGTAGACCTAGGATAGTAAGCTAACGTGTGTTTTGTGGATAATATATATTGTAAGCCACAGTACCTCTATTGTAGATGAAAATGGTAAGAGTTGATAGTGGAACGATCTTGCTACCTTAGAAACATAGAAAATAGGTGCAGGGGGAGGCCATTCGGACTTTCGAGCCTGACACCGCCATTCATATGATTCTTGGCTGATGTTCTCCACTTTCAAGAAACCATGCCTGCTTTCCCCATTTCCCTTGACTCCAGTAGCCCCTAGAACTCTATCCAACTCTCTCTTAAATCCATCCAGTGATTTGGCCTCCACTGCCCTATGTGGCTGGGAATTCCATAAATTCACAGATTAATTATGACTATAACTGTCTTGGGCAGTTATGCTGAGAAGGTGAACGATCATCTGCGAGAGTAGCAAGTGGAGAATAATCCATCACATACTGGAGGTATTGTAGATGCTAGAATGGCTTTGTGTGTATGAGTGAAACATTCACCAGAGAATTGTCATTTAATGGGACTTGTCGTGGGACCACCCTATTTTCTTTTGTTACCATACTTACAGTCATAATTATTTCTATACATATAACAGGGAGCCGCTCTAATTCAAATTTATTGCATGAAATCTGTTGTATTTTCATTGTATCTCTAGTCATATTAATCTAGATTTATTGCACAGACCTAATGTGGAAAGTGTTTTGTTGATTCATTACATTTTCTATATAATTTCCTGTAGTAATGCACTTGATTACGGATGTCTCAAACTCCCTGAAATAAAAACACAGAAAACCCTCCAGAAAAAATGCATTGTAAAGGTGTACAACACAGGCTGTATAGTCTTATTCAGCATTTACACATCACTATCTTCTTTTGCAAAGGAGACAGGCATTGCTTTGTTCTAAAGGTTATCTACATTTCCAAGGCATTTATTTTCATTCAGGGGTGATAAAATTCAGTTGTAACGAACCTTTTAGGGACGTTTATTTTACTAATGAGTAACTTGAAGATCGTCCTTGGTTTTCAGCAAAATGTTCAATTCTTTCGTCATCATTCAGGAAATATAAATGATAGTTTTTAGAAACTAGCTTCCATGCTTTGAGCACGAGCTAAGACATACAAAGACTGGTCCAAACATCAAAACCTCAAAGTTGGAGTAATAGGAAGTGGGACTTTGCTTTAAATAATTATCACCAGTAACACTTGGATCCTTTTCTCCAGCTAACCCTAAAAACATGAGAGATGATTTGCTGGTTATTGTTCCTGTGATTCAGCACACAAGGATTTATTCTTGGTCCCCTCTTATTTCTTATTGAACATGTTACTTCCAGCGACATCATGGAATAAGTATCAATTTCTCTGATTGTTGAGAAACTCCATCAAGTCAAGAAGCATGCAACTCATCAAGCCTCCACATGTCACCATTAGTTTGACAACCAAAAAAAATAGATAAGCAGAAATTACCCTCCAGTTAAATATTTGGCAGCAAAAGTTACCAACATTAGTTCTCAGCAAATAGTCATTTCATGGCCACTATTCACAAAACTGACATATTCCAAGGCAGAATCAGATACCTTTGAACATTAGTGTTACATTTGACCTTGGAAAAGGTTCCAATTCACAATTGGTCATTAACACTCCAAGGCCATCAATTTCTAATTCGATTAAAATTAAATGCCTGCATACCATTCTCAGACCAAGTTGCTGAAACCCATGCTTTTGTCACTTGCAACTTGGAACCCCCTGGACTCCTGCATTTTTTGAACGTTCAAAACTTTGCAATCTACGTAGAAATTTTTCAGTTCAGTGACCTCCAGAGCCCACTAACTAACTAACCAACCAATCTGTAGTTCTGACAGTTCTGAATGAGAGTTAAAACAGCACAGGAGGCGGCCAATCAACAGTGAATGGCACCTCCCTATTAACATCAAAGGTCACCACCTATCCTATCTCCGGGCCCTGCAAGTTATTTTTCATCAATGATCTCTAAACTTCCACCACCCATATAGGCAGCACATTTCAAGATGATTTCACTCCCTGCATAAAAAATTTATTCCCCACATCCCACCCCCCCCCCCGATACAGTTGCTCAGAATCTTAACCATGTCACCTAGATACATATCAGCTAGGAAACTGCATTTTTTGTCTTACTTTTCCAAAAACCTTTATTATTTGTTACTATTAAATCTCCCTTCAACTTTATTTGCTCCAAGAAAGCAGCCCACTGTCTCCAACCTAAACCTTGTGGTTAAAAGCCCTCATCTCGGCAACAACTTAAGGAATTCACATTTAGAAGTAGAGGTTGAAGAATAGTGACCAAAATAGCATGCAATACCCCAGTTTAGTTTCGATATAGCGAGTCCATACCAACCAACGGACTTTCCCCACACTTTAACACAATCCTACACACCACTAGGGACAATTTACAATTATACCAAGCTGATTAACCTCAAACCTGTACGTCTTCGTAGTTATGGGAGGAAACCGAAAGATCTTGGAGAAAACCCAAGCAGGTCATGGGGAGAACGTTACAAAACTCCATACGGACAACACCCATAGTCAGGATTGAACCAGGTCTTTGGGCGCTGTAAGGCAGCATGCACCCCCCCCCCCTGTCTTACTTATACAAATCTACTGCCTGTAATTACTGGCACAATGAGGTAACTGTAGTATCTACGCATCAAAGAAAGATACTTGTATTTATGCACATTTATTTACTTCCACAATAGTTCGTTAACCCGAATGCATAGTATAGTTTGGTGCAAATAAATACGTCGATTTCACAGTAGGGATAGGCAGCAGCTAGTGGAACAGGACTCATTTAGATGAATTACCACAAACTTGCTCGCCTGTAATGATATAAAATTAAAACATTGCCGCACTTTTCCCAATTTTCCTTTACGAAACAGATATTCTACTTCCTCCTGTCACATTTTATAATTATTTCACTTCAGTGAATATTATCCCAGTGTTTTTTTTTTTTTTTTTTTACAAAGCTGGCAATCATCATATGACAGATCCAAAAAGTTGGAGTAACTCAGCAGGAACAGAGGCAGTATCTCTGGAGAGAAGGAAATGGGTGATGTTTCGGGTCGAGACCCTTCCTCAGACTGAATAGATCATCATATGAATCTATGAGGGATCCGCCTACCCGGGATTTAGTTCCTGAACTATTCCCTGTCCGAGTTTCCACATAAATTTCCAAATATTCACTTACTGGTTTTCAGGCTCTCGTTCATCCTCAGCCTCACCGCTCCCAACTCTGCAAATTTCCCGTGCCCCACCATCCTCCAATTTTCACTTTTCCAAGACCCTACATTTAATCAATCAATCATTGCAAACTGGGTCGACAGATGCCTCCATCCAAACTCTGGAAATTCCTCCCCAAATGACACTCCTTTTCCTTGTTTAAAGCTTTCACCCCTACTTGGCTACCTGCCCATCATCCTCATGTGGCACTGTCAAATTTTGTTACTCTCCTTGGAATAAAATCCAAGGGAAAAAAAAAAAAGTTAATTCAAATGAAATAAGAGCATCATTGTGTTGGTAGACAAACTTGACTCGGTAACTTTACACTTACATGATAGCATAAAGACGTTTAGTACACAGGGTTGTTATTAAAGCACTTTTTTTTGGTCATTAAAATAACATTCAACAGGGTATGGAAACTTTAAGAAGGACCTTCCGAGAGTGCATCCATAGAAAGCATCTGGCCCAGATGGAGTCATGGCCGCATTCTTAGGACCTGCGCCGATCAGCTGGCAAAGGTATTCTCAGACATCTTTAACTATCACTACTCCATTGTAAGATGAACATTTGCTTCAAGACCACTATCATCCTGGTTAAGTTAGCATGCCTTATGACTACTTCCAGTGGCTCTGACATCCACCACCATGATGTGTTTCTAGAGACTACAAGATACATTTATTTGTCACGTGCCAGTTGGCGCAGTGAAATGTGAACACCGTACAACCATACAATAAAAATAAAGAACACAACACACCATAGAGTTCAACATAAAACAGCCCCACACAGCAGAATCAAATGTTTCACACTGAGGGAAGGCACCAAAGTCAGTTATCTTCCTCTAATGTTCCTGATGTTCACCCGTGGTCAGGGCCTCCCCGAGCCCTCCGCTGTCGCCGCTACGGGCGGCCCGATGTTCAGGCCCGCTCGATGGGGTAATGCAAGTCTGACGTCGGGGCTGGGGGACCTCCGCAGCGGCCTGGACATCAGAGTCGGGCACCTCCTACCGGAGTCCGCAGGCCGTGTTGGGCGGAGATGCAACGCTGGTGGCCCTCGGCAAAGGGCCCCAGGACTCCGCGATGTTGTTCAGCGCCGGCTGCGCTGGAAGCTCTCACAAACCACAGCTCAGCGATGTTGGAGCAGCAGCCCAAAGCTCCGGAGCGCCAAACAGCGATCCAGGGAGGCATCGCCCGCTCCGCGATGAATCCAGCGCTGCGCCGCCACTGTTGAAGCTCTGGTCAGGGTCCCGGTCCCCGGCAGGAAAGGCCGCGCCAATCCAGGTGGTAGGCCGCTAGGAGGGGGGCGAGGACGCGACTCGGAGAAATAGTCGCGTCCCCGCCAGGAAGCAACTGGGAGGCCGTTTCCCCCTTACCCCGTCCCCCTCCCCCACATAGAAAAGTTAAAGATTCCCCCAAAACAAACATTACAAGTTTTTTTTTAATGTAATTGAAAAACAAATGGACTGTAGGCAGAGGCTGCCTTCAATGCGGCGCCCCTAGTGGACTAGAGTTTATGCCAACTCCCAGCCAGCCTTGATCCACCACAATTTGCTTACCATCACAACAGATCCACCACAATTTGCCTACCATCACAACAGGTCCACAACAGATAACAACTTCCTGGCTCTAAACCCATCTCTGGAACACTGGTCAGAATTCATAAGAATATTAATCTCCTCAGCCTTCAACTAACACAAAAGTTCTGTTGAACCTGATGAAATTCCACAAGAGTACCCAGAATACTGAATACATTGCACTAACCTATTGTCATTTAGAAAAGTGATTCTCATTTGAATGATGGCCTAACCCGGTGAGGCTGTGCATACAAATCTATGCAGAATCTATACAAGATTTACCTTATTTTCAGAAAAACAAGCTCCATTAATTTTCTTTGAAATGTTCTGCATGTGTAAAAGGGCATTTATAGTTTATTTACTTTTATGCATAATGAAGACAATATGCTTTACTTTCAAGGAATGGAAGAATCAGAAGGGAAATCATTTGCACAAGGTATCCAACCTCACTGGAATGGACTTCTATCACTACATTTTGGCTCTGGGCCTAATGCCTAATTTTAGCCTAATGGCCTAATCCTGCCAGTAAGATTCCTGGCACACAGACATTATGACCAAAAGGATGCCCACTGCAAAAAAGCCAGCTCAGGGAGCAATCCATTCCTTCACTATTTTTTTTGCCTATGAAACAATTCTCTCCACATTCCTGGCAACAATGCCTATACTCACAGTGGCCAATTAAACTATCAACCTGCATGCGTTTGGACTCTGGGGGAAAAAACTGGGGCACCCGGAGGAAATCCCATATGGTCACAGGCAGAATGTGTGAACTTCACTCAGACAGCAGCAGAGGTCAGGATTGAACCTGGGAAGCACAGCTCCACCAGCCATGCCACTGCACTGGATCTTCGTCTCCAAACCCATCATCGGTCTCCCCATCCTGACTCACTTCTAGCCTCTGGCTTTCACATTATTGCAGATGAGATAACAAGAGCCTCGACAAGTAAAGACATACAAAGGCAAGTGGATAGGGTCATGGGAAAAACACAAAACAAAAGTGGTTAGAAATTCATTTTAGTGGGAGTTGCTGTAAAGCTGTGGGACATCTGATGGTTTATCGATTTTCACTTATTCTGGCTTGTAGTAAGACTGTTTTCGGCATCGTTTTATTTCCCCCCCATTATCAAAGTAATCTAATTGAGAATAAACCCATTGGAAGTATGTGATACAAAAGTAAAATCATCTGATATGAAATAATATTTCAGTCTTAAAGATCCATGAAAACATTAGCTATGCTATCAGCTTAATTTTGCAGAAAAAAAAAAATCACCTCTACTGCAGAGAACTGGCCTGCAACGTTGGATCAAGACAGACTAAATTTTGCCTTTGCTTATATACAAAAAAAAACCACCTCTGGTACACATTGCCAGTGTTCTCGTGTATTCTATAAAGGAACCATTTAAAAATAAACATTAGAACGGAGGAAAATAGAACAATGTTGAAAGACAGGTTTTAAAACAGGCCAGAAATGATGCAAATTAAACAGGGCAGTACTAAATACATTTCAGTATGAAACGCCCAAAATAAGGGTAATACAGACTATGATAAGAAATCAGTGGCATATCTCCATATGAACCATTTAGAATTCCCATTCCTATGTGTTCACAAGTCTTAAACTTGCCTTTATACTCAACCATTTGTACTGTCAGGACACAGATTGTGAAGTAGCAATAATTTCCAGACTGCGATTCACTCATCAAACCAGTGGCAGATTAGAGAGCGTACATCTTACCAGCTACTAATAGATCTCTCGTCTGTGTATGGAGCTTGCATTGGCAGCAAACATTAATGGTACTTATACACCCCTGTGCTATGATTGAACCATGATCAATTCTCTGGTTTAATTTCCCAGATATCTCTGTTACACCATTGTAATCAAGAAACAATCGTGAAATATTGACATCAGGCTTCCACTACCTTATCTGAAAATATAAGGATCACTTTTGTCTTAATCAGAAATCTTGTCACTTACGTCAGTTGATTTTAGGACATTTCTATTTGCAAAAGAAAATTAAACAATAACTAGACAAGTATAAGATGCAAAGATAGGGCCTGTAAGCAAGCTGATTTAAAAGACTCTCGGGGACAATAAATACTGTGACTGACACACAACACTGGAGTAGTAACTCAGCGGGACAGACAGCATCTCTGGAGGGAAGGAATGGGTGACGTTTTGGGTAGAGACCCCTCTTCAGTCCTGTCTCCACTAGTTCCCCTCTTCTTGGACTCTCCCGGACAGCCCTCTATCCTCTTTAGACCTTTTTGTTTCTAACTGCCGGCGTGACAACCGTCTCAATGTTTCCACTCCCCTTACTAGCCTCTCCCCCTGAACGTACAGCCCTCTGCTCACTCTGCAGCAACCCAGAAAAATATTTTCAGTTTAAACCAGCATCTGCAGTCCCTTCATACATAAATATTGTGACACCACTTTAGGTTGAATTGTCTATTTCTGTATTGTATTTTCAATGCAATAATTTACAAAAACACTTAGGTTTAAGTTTATTTATTGTCACATATATAATGTACAGTATCTTCGAGTGCTAGCCAATCAAATCAGATAATATTACACATGAATACAATCAAGCCAAACCAGATGTACAGCAGGTAGAACAAAGGAAAATATACCAGAACAGTTTCTCAACATTGTAGCACAACAGTACCAGAGAAAAAAGTTGAAAGCCCACAATGAGTTAGGGTACAGTCCCGAATTTCCAACCTAACTGATGGGATGAAGATTCAGATAATAGAGAAGAAGCTGTTCCCGTCAGGTGGTATGCTCTTTGAAGCTTTTGTACCAGCTACCCAAAGGGAGCCAGGATAGAGAGGAATGTTCAGAGTGGTAAAAGGTCCTCGATTGTGTTGGCTGCTTTCCCATGGCAACGGGAAATGTGAATGGTTAGGAGTCTGGTCTTTGTGATGGAATGGGCAACATCCAAAACCCTCTGCAATTTCTTGCAGTTTTGAGCAGCGCCATTCTCAAACCAAGCTGCGATGTAATTCGACAGTATTCCTTCTACGGTTCCGAATTTCCTCAGACCCCTGAGGAAATAGAGTGCAAGGTGACAAAGATTTGGCCCAAAACTTTTTATTTATGTCTTGTCTTAGAAATTAATCCACAAGACATTTTATTTCCAACTTTTTACAAAATGTCTCATTAGTGATTAATTTTAATAGTATTAAAATGTTGTAGTATTAATAGTATTAAGATTTTAATCCAGGTATATCTGGATTTTTGGATGGATTTAAATACAAATCATACTAAGAATTCCCCCAAAAAATACACAACTTTATTGTGACATTTATTTAGATAAAATAAAGAAATTTGGTATGCCAGTACATCATTTCATTTTTTGATTTTCTGAAAACATATATTTTCCATTTTCAGTTGTGGCTCAGAAGGGGACTCAGAAAGTCCCATAGAGAACATTGAAACAAAAAACTAGGCTAAAGACCAATGGTGTTCCAAACAAATGCTGCTCTTTCAGAGGTCCTGGTTCTCCCTTGAGACTTTAAGCAGATTCCCACAACACCGCTGATGAGAAAACCAGGGAATTATTCACAGGGACTTTGCCGACATCTATCCCTCAACCTACATCATTGAAACATCTACTTCCGATAGTATTTGTAGAGGTTTGCTGTTTACAAATTGATTTTGCTCCATTTCTATTCCCTTCATGCTTTCTGATATTGGTGACACAGCACCCTCTGTTGGCCCTCAAAAAATTAAAAAGCTCCAAACCCAAATTTTAAAAAATCCCAGCCATTTCCAAGCTTAAAGCAGTTTAATATTTCTCAGCAACTCTACTTAATTCTATTTGAATTTCCATTGAAACAATTCTCCCTTTTTAAAGATCTCAATTTGGTGAAGTTTCAGACACTTTGCAACAATTCTATGCACATTGAAGATTTGATTCCATTGATTAAAGATGTATTCTGAAATAAGTCTTTGATCATGCGCTTGTGTTCTAATAAGAGTTTCTGCCACCCACATTTTCCCCGAAACAACTTTGGCTAGTTTTGTGTTGTAACCATGTTATTGTGGTGCCACCTATTGGTCAAGCCACTTACTGATCGAACACTCGTCACCAGAACTGGAACGGTCACGTGACTGCGTTTGACGGGAAGAGAACGTCATCAGTTAAGGGGTGTGCCCTACAACAACAGCAGAAACTTAGCTCGAGATCGCGAGTCAACAACCTCGCTCAACAGCAGCAACAACGACTTTATGTTAGAGTGTACCAAACTCGCATGTATGCCAAACCTGTGATGTCTTAATAAAAACAACATTTGTACACGACGTTTGGACTCTCTACATTATCATTGGCACTGTTGTATGTTGCAAAAAGTCATTTATTACACAAGAAAGCTTAATGAACCAAAATACAATCCTATGGCAAAATTAACGAATATCCCTTCCTTGAGTTAATAGTCCACTCTCAATCTCTTAACTTGTACACCAAGCCAATTACAGATATTATGCCCCCCCCACAGGCTCCTTTCAAATTATACTATGGAAGATACCTCCTTTAAAGGTCAGATTGACTACCATAATTTTTATTGTTTATTCTAAATTTATTTTCAACAATTATGGAGTAATCAATGTTTCTGCTTGTTTAATAAAAATAGATTATTTGCTAGTCCTCGCAGCTTTTTACAACACACAAAAACAAAACCTTTGTAATAAGAACACACTCAATATCTTCACAGCAGCCAATAAACTGTCTGCATAAAAGCAAGATCATTTTTCTCTCAATACAGCCTCAGGAGTTCACAGTGAAAGGCAGGATGCAATTAACAAACCCAGCTTATTTGCATCTGCAGTGATTACACATCAACACATATCTAACACAATGCTGTTAAAACCCAAACATTTTCCTCGAGAATTGTACGTTTTACCAGCAATTTCTAAAACCAGAAACATTATCTTGAGAGTCAGAGAGTGATACAGGGTGAAAACAGGTCCTTTGGCTTAACCCGCCCACACCGGCCAACAATGTCCCAGCTACATTAGTCCCACTTGCCTGCGCTTGCTTCATATCCCTCCAAACCGGTCCTACCCACGTACCTGCCTAACGTTCTTAAACAATAGGATAGTCCCAGCCTCAACTACCTCCTCTGGCAGCTTGTTCCATTCACCCACCACCCTTTGTGTGAAAAAAGCCCCCGGATTCTTATTAAATCTTTTCGCCTTTAACCTATGTCCTCTGAGCCTCGATTCCCCTACTCTGGGCAAAAGACTGTGCATCTACCCGATCTATTGCTCTCATGATCTTATACACCTCTATAATATTACCCCTTACCCTCCTGCGCTCCATGGAATAAAGACCCAGCCTACTCTACCTCTTCCGATAGCTAACACCCTCTAGTCCCAGCAACATCCTCCAAAATCTTTTCTGAACCCTTTCAAGCAATCAAGCAAGATGGCCTACTCCCACGAAGAATGCGTGGTACGGTCATGGGCAGATTCATGGGTAATTTTAGTACCCATTTCAGCAACCAGCCGACATCTTGCTTCAGCCCAAAGATATGATCTTTGCTTCCGCCTGCGTCTTCGGGGTTGAGGCGGCGGCCTGACTCGGGGCTGAGGCTGTGTCCCGGCGGACTTCGGAGGTTCGGCCACGGGCCCAGTCGGCGACAACGTCGGGAGCTCGCAGGTCACAGGTTGGTGACCTGTTTTTCCGGAGTTCCCGCGGCAACAGCTTCGTCCGCTGGACTGGAGGGCGACAGCTTCGACCGCCCCGTGCCGCGGAGTTTGAACCGGCCTGTGGCAATATTGGTGCCATATGCTGCTGATGTGTCGTTATCAGATATTCAGTGTTAAAAAGAGAAATAAATCACAATAAAAGCGAAAAGATGCTCCTTCCACAGCGTGCGGGGAGTCAAGCCCGGATCAGCACGGCCGAGGGAGGTTTGCAATGTTTTTTAATTTAATGTTGTCCCTTGTCTAGTCTGAAATAAAGTTCATCGTTGGATATAAAAATCGGAAGAAAGGTAAATGTGTGTGTTATATTATTATATACATCTATATCACATTCATGTATGTGTGTTCTTTCCAGCACAATCTAATCAGTTGTATGTAGCAATATTACAAAATTTTGAGATTTAAAAAATCAAGTCTGCAATTTATCCCATCAGATAAAGCATAAAAAGGTTAATTTGACTCCTAATTCACTTTCATATCTTCAGTATTAAAAAAGCTATAGCCATTTTCATACTTGGAAATTAGGATCTTGTACCCTATTGCTTTTCCATTGACTTAACACAAAAGTTGTCATCGAGGACAGTCAAAAGCCCATAACTTTCTTAAAAATTAAGAGAACTGAAAGAAATGTTCAGTTATTATAGATTGAAACATTGTGAAACAAATATGAAACAATCTTACTTGGATGACCTGAAATTAAAGCATATAATTAGTTAGTTACCCAATTGTAGCTAATTACAAAATTCAAATACTAGATCTAAACATCTATCAATTTCTTAAGAAAATATTAACATTGTTTTAAAAGCCTGTATCCAAATAACATTCACCCAAGAATTCACAATATAACATGATTTTTGAATCTCATTGTCATTAATTTATAGGCCAAATTGAAGGAATTTAGTGTTTAATGCCCGTAAATTAATGGCCATTTAAATCAGCTTGCGAGTGGGATTTTCTGGAACGCGATGGATTGGAATGTTGCGGTTGCAGTGAATTTAAACCCAATATCGGCAGGAAAATACTGCCAGTTCATATGCAGAATAAATCACCGTTTCGCCACATGAAACGTTGATTAAGGTCATCTAAACAAGCAAGTTCATATGAAAAAATAAACAGCTTTCATTTACCTGTCACTTACGTAAAATCCGTCCCCGTTGTCGGCGTTCACGGCATTAGGAACTAATTTTTATTTTACTGCTGCGCTGAAATAATCAGGCGATTTAAAAAAAATTTCACTTACCGGCAGTCGGAACGAATCTCCAGAAAAAGCTCGCACTCCGAGAAAATATAATTCCGGATGGCAAGGGAAAACCGCATTTTAACCCCCCACCCCCCCCCCCCCCCCCCCCCCCCCCCCCCCCACAGGCGCCAAAGTCGCGCACATGGCCAGTGACAGAACTGCAGCGCCGCTGAAGGTAAGTTTTGTAACATACCTATTGTGTGCTCGCTGATTAAAACCATCCTTAAGTTATACATCATTTGTAAATCTTGCTTAAACACATTTAATTTTGTGAAATACTTAATTTAGATAATCCCACTATTACAGACAGATCTCATTCCACTCTCTGGCTTTTGGGAAGAGCAGACCCATTTTATTATTGAGAAACAACTCCAAAAACATTAAGTAACATTCCAGGGCTAGAGCAACTGGAATCTTCATTTTGGTATTATTTTCCCAAATACTTGCAGTTGTGAACAGTGTGATTAGATGAATGAATTACGGAGTGCAAGTGTCAACTCAACAAAATCAACTCAAACACAGCATATGAGCCATTTAAAAATAAATGATTTAAAAAACATTAAAAAAGAAAATTACCAGAATCAAAATTTATAAACATTTTATTCTTTAACAAGAATTAACAGAATTATGAATCTAGCCCTATATCACACACACAAACTGTTCACCCGCAACGTTGATTACACTGCGAGTCGGGTTGGGTCGGGTAGGTTCCGGTTACTATAAAATTAACTCAAACACAGCTTATGAGCCATTAAAAAGAAATTATTTAAAAAAGAAAATTACCAGAGTCAAATTTCATTCTTTAACAAGAATTAACAGAATTATGAACTAACAGAATTATGAATCTAGCCCTATATCACACACACACAAACTGTCTCCCCCGCAACGTTGATTACACTGCGAGTCGGGTAGGTTCCGGTTACTGAAATGGACCAAAAAAATGCCCACGTTTTGCTCCGTTGCATACTACACGTCAGCCCATTGCATTTCGCAGGAGTGGCCTATCTTGGTCCGCTATAGGATCTTTGCTTTCAAGCTTGACAAAATCTTTCCTATAACATGGTGCCCAGAACTGAACACAATATTCTAAATGTGGTCTCACCAACATCTTATACAACTGCAACATGACTTCCCAACTTCTAAACTCAATACTCTGACTGATGAAGCCCAAAGTGCCAAAGGCCTTTTTGACCACCTTATCTACCTGCGACTCGACCTTCAAGGAACCATGCTCCTGTACTCCTAGATCCCTCTGCTCTACATCACTACCCAGAAGCCTACCATTTACTGTGTTGGTCCTGCTCTAGTTCGACATCCCAAAATGCAACACCTCACACTTCTCTGTATTAAACTCCATCAATCATTCCTCCGCCCACCTGGCCAAACGATCCAGATCCAGCTGCAATCGTTCATAACCATCTTCACTATCTAACTTTTGTATCATCAGCAAACTTGCTAATCTTGCCCTGTATGTTTTCATCCAAATCATTGATGTAAATGACAAACGGTAACAGGCCCAGCACCGAACCCCGAGGCACATCACTAGTCACAGGCCTCCAGTCTGAGAAGCAACCTTCCACCATTACCCTCTGCTTCCTTCCATGGAGCCAATTTGCTATCCATTCAGCTATCTCTCCTTGGATCCCATGCGATCTAACCTTCCCGAGCAGCCTACCATGCAGAACCTTGTCGAACGCCTTACTGAAGTTCATGTACGCAACATCTACAGCTCTGCCCTCATCGACGTTTTGGTCACGTCTTCAAAAAAATCAATCAGATTTGTGAGACACGACCTCCCATGTACAAAACCTTGCTGACCATCCCTAATCGGCCCTTGCCCATCTAAATGCCTGTATATCCTATCCCTTAGAATACTCTCCAGTAACTTACCAACTACAAACGTTAAGCTCACCGGCCTATAGTTCCCAGCATTTTCCCTGCAGCCCGTCTTGAATAGAGGCACAACATTTGCCACCTTCCAGTCTTCCGGCACCTCTCCTGCACTTAAGGACGTCGTAAATTTCAACCAGGGCTCCCGCAATTTCCTCTCTCATTTCCCACAAGGTTCTTGGATATATCAGATCAGGCACTGGAGATTCGTCTACCTTCAAACACAACTGGACCTTCAGTACTTCTTCAACAGTAACCCTGACTGCTCAATAGACACTTCCAGTAACTGCTCCAATTTCCTCCCGTTTCCATTGTCCAGCCCTAAAAAAGTTCTGATGAAAGATATGCATCTAGTAATCTGGCAATTATTTCACAAAGTTACCTAGTAATTATTTAACAATATTACCTTGAATATATTTTATTATATTCATAGGATAGCCTTGTTCCCATTTTATATCTGAAATGATCAATTAAATATTAGACAACAATACATTCATCTTATTGCAGAGCACCTGTCAGATGGTACACATTATATCCACCCTGCCTCACTGGTGGAAGGGTGAATATACAAGCTCTTGTATATTCACGCGCCTTTTTACCCTTTATCCTTGCAGTGTAAGGGTTAAATAATGTCAGCTAAAATGTAAAATGGAGTTATCAGCTAAATTAGCAGCACTTCATTCCATAGCCCATTGAAAACAAGATTCAAACACACTGTTTCGCTGACAAGTGGGAAATATTTTCTGCACCTGTTCATGCGTGTGGACTCACATTGCCTGGGAACGTAGCCTTTCTCAGGCCATTCTATGGGAAAGCATAGCATTGGTGAACAAAACACAGCAGCAATAGTAGGATAGACCACCTGCGCCCCCCCCTGTCGCTAGTAGGGCAGAAATGTTTCAGACAATGGGTCTTATGATTGGCTCGGTGAGGGGTTAGTGGCACGGTGTGCTCCGATACGAAATGCCATAAAGGATGGAGTTGGGTGCCCTTTCGGAGGAGAGAGCCCGAGCCTCGGATCATGTTGTGAACGGTGCCAGGTGATAGAGAACGGCGTGCTCTGCTGTGTGCTCAGGGTTCGCGAGTGTATGTGCCTTATCTAGTAGTGTAACGCATAACTTAGTGAATCAAACTTTGTCGTCCGAATCCGGTGATTTATTGAACACTACAATGCTTAAAGACTGATTTCTAATTTGATGTTCCGAAGTTCATTCAGCACTTTGCTAAAAATGTTTTGGGACGCATTTTGTAAAGTAGCAGTCTAGTTTTAGGCAAATCAATTTTAAATACAGAAGTCAAGAGTGCAAAACTGTTGATACAAACAATTACAACTAATATCCCCCCCAAAATAATATTTTTATATACCATACAATTTAATCTTGGAAAATCACAATATGGATAGTTTACCAGGAATGCAAGTTCTCTGTAATGTTAGGGGTCAACAATATTTTATACACCTCAACATTTTTTTTTCGACTTTGAACCAGGTAAAATGCTAGGATTTTAATTATCTAAGATGCACAAGCATTGAAAGCATTACATCATGTTTTCTTTTTAAATTGTAATTTCAAATAAATAACTGGATAAAAGAAAAGAATTGCCCTCTGCTCAACTTCTTTCACTTAAATCCTCAAGTGATGACATCTGCAGAACACATCTAGATAAAGGGCAACCAAAGGTAGACAAAAAATGCTGGAGAAAGTCAGTGGGTGAGGCAGCATCTATGGAGAGAAGGAATAGGCGACGTTTCGGATCAAGACCCTCCTTCAGACTCAGCGACGTTTCGGGTCGAGACCCTTTTTCTTAGATAACGGGCAAAATAATTTTCAATCTTAGTATGTGGCACAGATTTCACACAAACTACTTGAAACACTACACCCTTGCAAAATACTCAAAAGCACGAGGTATATGGTTTCAAAGGCGATCAAATCCATCAGCAAGATGAAGAAGCTAGTCGTCAGCTTCAGGAAGCAGGGTGGAGAACATGCCCCAGCCTGCATCACTGGTGCTGAAGTGGAAATGATCGAAGGCTTCAAGCTCCTAAATATCATCAACAATTATCATGGACAAAACACATTGACACGAAGGCCACAAACATACTACATGCCTCTACATCCTCAGAACACTAAGCAAATTCAGCATGACTCTTAACAACTTCTAGAGATGTACCACAGAAGGCATTCTTCTGAGGAAATAGAAGCATTGATGAGCTTTCTATGCATTACTTGCATTACTTACTTTGTCACGGATTTGATTGTACTCACGTATGGGAAGATTTGCCCGAGCAGCATGCAAAATGTTTTCATTGTATCTTGGTACATGTGACATTAATAAACTAATATCAATATGCAAAATATACAAATTCCATGCTGACAGCACACATGGTCAGGAACAAATCTATCAATATTTTGCCAAAACCTGAAAAGCACTTACCTATGCAATCTAGGTTCAACAGAGCAGGATAAACTCAGGGAAAATGATCTAGTGATCCAGTCAGGTTCCGACAGAAAATCAGTGTCACAGAGTCTTCCAGATTAGCTGCCAAGAAGCATCCACTTTATCCAATTGATCCTGGAAAATATATTCAATTTAATCCAATGTATCAAATGGCCTTAAATATAATGGTTTCACAGCTTTCTAGGAATATGCAAGAGCATTTTTAAGAAAAAAGAGTTTGTGTCCACCACCCCAACCTCATTAATGTCTTAACCCAAACCACATAAAAAATCTTGAAGGAAGGAACTGCAGACGCTGGTTTACACCAAAGACACAGAATGGTGGAGTAACACAGCGGGACAGGCATCATCTCTGACGAGAAGGGATGGCGATGTTTCGCGTTGAGACCCATCTTCTGACCTGACCCTTCTTCAGACCCTCAGTCTCGACCAGAAACGTCACCCATTCCTTCTCACCAGAGATGATGCCTGTCCCGCTGAGTTACTCCCACATTTTGCATCTGTCTTCACTTATAAATCTTCGTTAATTCTTCCCTCTTTATTCTGCTCCAAAGCAAACCCCAGTCTATCCAATTTTCCCATGATTCTCCAGGACTGCATCTATTTTTTTCAATTCACATTTCTGTATTCATATATAAATGCACGGCTTTTTTAAGTAGGTTCATTTTGCTGTTTCAGTTTTTCCTACTCCCTACGTTTCCCATAATATTTACCCTCAAGATGCCCGAAGCAGGCCCAGCAAGCAACCTCAAGTGGCCCTTGCTTTCCCTCTCTCTCCACCCCCTCCCCCCGACTACCGTCTCTGACTCCATTTTATCTCTGTACCACCCACTACTCTGACATCAGTCTGAACAAGGGTCTCGACCCGAAAAGGTCACCCATTCCTTCTCTCCAGAGATGCTGCCTGTCCCGCTGAGTTACTCCAGCATTTTGTGTCTATCTCCAGCAAGTTTAAATACAAGTTGTAAACCTAAATGCCCACATAAAGGAATTTCACTGGAAGTGAAACTTGAAATTTTACAAAAGGTTTAGTGTTTGAGAAAATCTTATGTAATAACTAAAGCTGAGTTTTATTGCAGCATCAACAGTCAAGTGCGCCTGTAACTGCAGCGGCTGTCCACTTAAGAAATTGCCTTGATTTGATTTTGATGATTTAATTTATTGTCATTGTCTTCAATTAAGAGACGACAACATTTTACAGTCATGCAAAAAAAAATTTTTTTTAAACACAAAAACGCAGTGGTCCACAACACAAACATCCCCACTGCAGCACCAAAGTTCTCCACTGTGAAGGAAGGAACCAAAATCCAGTCAACCTCCTTGCTGATGTTCCCCAATGTTCACCCGTGGTCGGGGCCTCCCGAGAACCCCGTAGTCGCCGCTACGGGCGGCCCGATATTCAGGTCATCTCGCCGGGAACGATGGAACCCCGACGTCGAACGGGAGAACATCCTCAGCAGCCTGGACCTCTGAATCGGCCGCCTTCCACCGGAGTCCGCAGCTCCCGATGTCCACAGGCCGCGCTGGGCGGAGATTCGTGCTGGCGACCCTCGGCAAAGGGTCCCAGGACTCCGCGATGTTAAAGTCAGCTCCGCCCGCGTTGGACCTCCGCACCCACAGCTCCGCGATGTTGGAACAGCGGCCCAACACTCCGGAGCTCCAAGCTGCGATCCCAGGTAAGGACTCGCCCGCTCCACGATGTTTCCAGCGCCTCGCCGCCGCTGCTTAAGCTCTGGTCCTGTCCGGGCAGGAAAGGCCACGCCAATCCAGTTTGTAGGCCCGGGAGGGGGGGGGGGGGGGGGGGGGGGGGGGGGGGGGGGGGGGGGGGGGGGGCGAGGGCGTGACTTGGATAATAGCTGCATCCTCGCCAGGAAGCGACTGAAGGACGGTTTCCCCCTTACCCTACCCGCTTCCCCCCACATAATACTAACCAATGTCTAAAAAAAAAAAAAACTAAGACACATTCTAAACATAAAAAAATAAAAAAAGACAGCCAGACCGTGGGCGGTGGCAGCTAGCAACAGCACCACCGTTACTTGTCCTTTACTACTTGTCAGTTTGCTCAAGTGCTCCCACCCCCCACCTTGAACCAGCATCTGCGATACTATCATTATTGTCACCCACTGAGGGAGACCAGAAACTAGGCCGGCAATTGCATCTCCACTTACCATAAGATTAAACGGGAAATATATGTTATGGAAAATCACAATATGGATAGTTTACCAGGAATGCAAGTTCTCTGTAATGTTAGCTCCCGATGTCCACAGGCCGCGCTGGGCGGAGATTCCAATCTTAGTATGTGGCACAGATTTCACACAAACTATTTGAAACACTACACCCTTGCAAAATACTCAAAAGCACGAGGGATATGGTTTAAAAGGCGATCAAATCCATCAGCAAGATGAAGAAGCTAGTCGTCAGCTTCAGGAAGCAGGGTGGAGAACATGCCCCACGCCCATTCCTTCTCACCAGAGATGATGCCTGTCCCGCTGAGTTACTCCTACATTTTGCGTCTATCTTCACTTATAAATCTTCGTTAATTCTTCCCTCTTTATTCTGCTCCAAAGCAAACCCCAGTCCATCCAATTTTCCCATGATTCTCCATGATTTTTTGCTGAAAATATTCTCATTAGTTTCATCTGTACTCTTCCTCACACAATCAAAATTCAGAATTATACAACAGCTAAGGCCTTAATTGTGTTTTATAGAGTTCTAACATGATCTACTTTATCTACAAACACCTCCTCCCTTTCCCCTCCTCACTTCCCTGTGCCCCACCTGGATGCACACCCATTTCTTCCTTTCCACCTCCCCCACCCCCTTCCTCCTTTATTCCTTCCTCAGGCTTCACAATTTGCACTTATTCTATCCTTATCTTACACCTATTTGTCCTTTTATCTCTGGCCTTTGCCCTACCATATGTCTATGAACCCACCCCCATCTGTATGCACCCATCACTCACCAGGCCTTGACCTGCCCCTCCTTCCTTGCTACTTTCTCCCCGTCCCGCAACACAGTCTGAAGGGTCCTGACTCGAAACGTCACCTATCCATGTTCTCCAGAGATGCTGCCTGACCTGCTGAGTTTCTGCACTCGTGTATTTTTTGAAAACCAGCACCTCTAGTTCCTTGTATCGCCTTCTGAGCCACCTTATTTCGATGACCCAGTTCCTTCAATGATCTGTTCCTCCAAAGTACTTCCATCAATTTATAACATTTTATCTGTACCACCAATCGCTTTCACAACCCCAATATGAATCAGAGAAATGTTTCCTCAATTGGTGCCTGCCGCAGTATTCTCTGGATAAAGACATGTATGATTAATATTGAACATTCCAATGAATCTAATCACATAGAAGACAATTTTCTTGTTTTTATTTAGGCAGATTATATAGGAAGCCATTATGAGTAAAGTTAGCAAATTTTGAGAATTTGTGTAATTTCAGATAAAAACAGATTAAATTTACAAAATAAGGAAAGATTTCCTACAGGAAGTTTTAACAATATTAACAGTTTAAAGTGATTGGATTAAATACAAAGCAGTATTTGTACCTCCCCCCCCCCAAAAAAAAAGTTTTCTGAGAAAAAGATAATTTGTCTCAGAAAAGATTATTAAACAGTTATTTAATAGACAAAATAATGATGAAGAGAATATTTTTGATTAGAATGATTAGGTTTATTTTTGAATGGCCAACTGATTGAGTCAAATAAGCTGGTTTCATGTTGGAACTTCCCCATGTTAAGGCACTGTAGTGCCAAATGGCATAAAAAATAAGGATGGCCTCTATACCAGTATTGAGAGGACAAGGTTGGATATGTGAAAAGGCTGCTTAATAAAATGGTGTAAAGACAACAATGTCTCCCTCAATGTGAGCAAAACAAAGGACTAATCACTTTGGGAGGTGGAATCAAGTATATGTTCCAGTCAGCATCAATGTCGCTGAAGCAGATAGTCGACTGCATCGTTCTTAGGCATAAGTATCACCAACAATCTGCCCTGGTCCAACCACTGATATTAGAGTCAAGAGTCAAGTCAAGAGTGTTTTATTGTCATATATCCTGAAACAGAACAATTATCTTTTTTACTTGCAGCAGAACAGATAGGTAAACATAGTACTCTATAAACCCCATTAAAAACAAAAAAGTTCAGCGTTTAAAAACTACAAATAAATAAACAATAATAGTGCAAAGTCGAAAAAAATGCCCTATGCTATCTTACGGTTGCTAAACACTTAAAATCCCCCTCCCATTCCCCTACTGACCTTTCTGTCTTCCACTATCAGAGTGAGGTCCAATGCAAATTGGAGGAACAGCACATATTTTGCTTGGGCAGCTTACAACTCAGCTTGTATGAATTGGATATCCCTAACTTCAAGTAACCTTTGCTTTCTCTCTCTCTCCATCCCACCCCCATTCTAGTTCTCCAATTAGTTTCACTGTCCTTCTGATTAATTTTACTGATTGTGTGCCTCGTGGTCACCTTCCCCTCAACTAACAATGAACCATTCTACCTTTCCTTGTTCGTCAGCTTTAATCTCTCATTTTCACACCTTACCCGTCCACATATCTCTAGTCTTACTCTCCCCTGACTCTCATTCTGAAGGGTCCCGACGCCAAACGTCACCCATTCCTTCTTTCCAGAGATGCTGCCACTCCCACTGAGTTACTCCAGCATTTTGTGTCCATCTTCGTAATATTCCAATATCTGTTCCTGGCATTTCAACTTGGTGAACACCTTGGCTCCAGCTAATGAAGGAGCTATTTCTTCAAGAGTAGATGCAGGGTAATGATCTCTCTTTAAGGCTCTGTTAGGATCACGAGGATCAACGCATACCTTCAGTTTGCCATTGGCCTTTTCCTTCACGATGATGGGAATTAACCTAATCTGTTGGTTTGTTAACTTTGACAATGATTCCTTTCTTTTCCATTGGCTCCAACTCAGTTTTGCGTTTATCCTTCAGTTCTAGTGGAATTCTGCATGCAGGATGGACAACTGGTTTCACTGCCGGATCTAGAGTAACGTGGTACTCATAGTTCTCAAAGCAGCCGATAGCCGAAACCAATCAGGATACATTGCTATGAGATCATACTTGTTTCTGATTGTAGGTCGCTCACTAAGAGGTGTGTTCTCTCTTCAATTCGGCGAGTGGATGAAGTATGAGTGATCTCACAGGGTAGGAATATGAAGTTTAGATCCTGGCAGGTTTGCAGTCTCAGGATTGCTGGTCCGTCAAGCATCAGTCGCAAAGAAGGTACAGTTCGCTTGTTTTTGTCACACATAAGTGATCATAAATATACACAAAAAGCTGGAGTAACTCAGCGGGACAGGCAGCATCTCATAGGAGAAGGAATTGGTGACATTTTCGGGTCTTCTTCAGTTTGAAGAAGGGTCCTGATGCGAAACGTCAACCATTCCTTCTCTCCAGAGCAGTCACGTGCCGTGAGTAATTACTCAGGGTAGGCAGTAAGTCGGCTTTTTTAAAACTTTTTAATGCGAATGCGCAGATTGTTCTCCTCTCCGGTAGGCAGTCAGTTGACTTTAATAAAGTAATTTGTCTTCAAAAGCCTTATCTCTTAATAAAGTATGTAAAAACATATAGCTCAAAGAATTTTATTTACCACATTATTTGTACACGAACTCCATTCTTCTCTCTTTGTTTTTGAAGATAATGACAATCCATGTTTGAAAAACCCGCCAAGAAACGTGCGCTGCGCAAGCAATCCAAGGTGCAAGGGCAGAATTGCAGCCGCCTTTATAGACCGTTGTCATTGAAGGCTTGAAGCAGCTTTGACGGCAGAGCGCAGTTGAAGCAGAGAATCGATCTCTTAGGAAGGCAAAATTCTCCAGTGCCTTTACTATTTATATTTAATAATTACCATTTTATAATTCTAGTTAGAGTAGGCACTGCCTACCTTGCCTACCCTGATGGCGTGCCTGCTACAGAGTTACTGCCTGCCTTGCTGAGTTACTCCAGCTTTTTGTGTCTATCTTCTGTAAGCTGCCTTATTTTGGTGCCTCCATAAGGATTGTTTTGTTCTGCTGTACAGTATCGGGTCAAGTCATCCCTATCTTATTCACTTTTATCAGGATACATCTGCCTGAACATGTAGAGAGACAAGATGTTGCTCTGTGCACCAGTGTCAACCTTGCATCTCAGGTTGGTCATCATGTTGTTCCTCTGAATATAGACTTTGTAAAAATCTCTGTATGATGATATTTATCCTCCAAGTTATGAATTTGAATGACCCCTATGTTTAGCTCAAGGCACTTTTCATCAAATTGTTCTTGTGTGCACATCTTTTCGGTTTTTCTTCATTTGCTGTGGTTTGTTTCCAGCTTTGCAGACTGACTACCAGTGGTTCTGCTTTCCACACTTCCTACCAGTGGTTCCAAAGGCTGGCCAGTTGATTTTATCACTGAACACATGCAATCTGCCACCATCCCTACATATTTGCAATTTAATTTTGCTTGGTGGTTGAGACATCTCAAACATCTTGGGTGTTTAGGTCTATACTGTGTAATGGCCTTTACTGCATCCACTTCCTGTCTGTAAGAGACATTAGACATTTGCCTGTTTGTAGCTTCATTTCCTCGTGCTATGTCAACGGCAACTTGGAGAGTCAATTGCACATCCCTTCCAATGAGAGACTTCTGGACCTCTTTGTGGAATGTTCCCTATATGAATTCGTCAAGCACAGTCAGTTATCTCTTGCTTATCTTTGAACTTAGATTTCGATGCAACGCTCTTCAGTGTTGAGGTAGTCATCCACAGATTCATCACTAGCTTGCGTGGGCCCTATGCGTAGTGATGCATGCGATGGTTGGCCTTTGGTTTGAGGTGTATTTCAGACTAATCTAAAAGAACTTTTGTCTTCTCTCTGTATTCTTCTTGCTCAAATGTCCAGCTGTTGTACAACTCAGCTTGTCCCTTCTCTCCTGTCAAGAGAGCAGGTAGCTTTTTCACTCTCACTAGTATTCTTTAACACACTGTTGAGTAGGCTACATTTAAGGCATTCAATATATCAGGTGCTTCCCAGTCCATCAGTTGGGCCGGAACAGGCGTATTTATTGCATCCATATCTATTGCGATGCGTCCAGCGTTGCCGTTCCACAACACGCAGACACAATTTTAAATAACCGATTTAATCATTTATAAATATTTAAATCTGCAGTGTGATTACTCATCTAGCAACAAAACAAAGTGATCTTTTAATGAACATTTGAGTCTTCGGTAGCTGATTAAAGCATATTTAACACTTGCAGGTCATCTTCAGACTCATTACCCCATACACCTTTGCCAGTTATATTTTCTATTGCCTCGAGATCTATCTTCAAGATAAAGAACAGAGACAGCACTTTGTGTCATAGTGGTCCAGGCACATGCCATCAGGGTAGGCAAGGTAGGCACTGCCTACCCTGACTAAAATTATAAAATGGTAATTACTAAATATAAACAGTAAAGGCATGGGAGAATTGTGCCTATCTAAGAGATCGATCTCTTAGGTAGGCATAATTCTCCGTGCCTTTCATCCGCAGCACTTGTACACGCGAAGGTCTGAACCGTCAGTGCTGCTTCAAGCTGTCAATTTCAAGGGGTGCTGAAGGCAGCTGAAATTCTGCCTTTGCTGTACTGTGCGGGCGCAGCAGCCTACTGCGCATGTGCAGCGCTAGTTTCTTCGCTGGTTTTTTAAATATGGATTGCCATTACCTGAAGAGTATCTTAGGAAACAAGTTCAAGTTCGTTTATTGTCATGTGTCTCTGATAGGCAATAAAATTCTTGCTTTGCTTCAGCACAACAGAACATAGTAGGCATTGGCTACAAAACAGATCAGTGCGTCCATATATCATTATATAAATATATACACACATGAATAAATAAACTGATAAAGTGCAAATAACAGATAATGGGCTATTAATGTTCATAGTTTTGTCCGAGCCAGATTTAATAGCCTGATGGCTGTGGGGTAGTAGCTATTCCTGAACCTGGTTGTTGCAGTCTTCAGGCTCTTGTACCTTCTACCTGAAGGTAGCAGGGAGACGAGTCTGTGGCCAGGATGGTGTGGGTCTTTGATGATACTGCCAGCCTTTTTGAGGCAGCGACTGCGATAAATCCCTCGATGGAAGGAAGGTCAGAACCGATGATGGACTGGGCAGTGCTTACTACTTTTTGTAGTCTTTATCCTCTCCAGGGCGCTCAAGTTGCCGAACCAAGCCACGATGCAGCCGGTCACCAAGCTCTCTATTGTGCACCTGTAGAAGTTAAAGAGAGTCCTCCTTGACAAACCGACTCTCCGTAATCTTCTCAGGCAGTAGAGGCGCTGATGTGCTTTCTTAATAGTAGCATCAGTGTTCTCGGACCAGGAAAGATCTTCAGAGATGTGCACGCCCAGGAATTTAAAGCTCTTGACCCTTTCAACCATCGACCCATTGATTTAAACGGGACTGTGGGTCCCTATCCTACTCCTTCCAAAGTCCACAATCAGTTACTTGGTTTTGCTGGTGTTGAGGGCCAGGTTATTGTGCTGGCACCATATGGACAGTCGCTCGATCTCTCTTCTATACTCCGACTCATCCGCATCAGTGATACGTCCCACAATATGGTGTCGTCAGCGAACCTGATGATGGAATTCGCACTATGACTGGCTACACAGTCATGAGTATAGAATGAGTACAGCAGGGGGCTGAGCACGCAGCCTTGAGGTGCTCCCGTGCTGATTGTTATCGAGTCTGACACATTTCCACCAATACAAACAGACTGTGGTCTGAGAATGAGGAAGTCGAGGATCCAATTGCAGAGGGATGCGCAGATACCCAGTTCTGCGAGTTTGGTAACCAGCTTGGAGGGGATGATTGTATTAAATGCCGAGCTGTAATCGATGAATAAAGATGACAAAGACAAGAATGGAGTTTGTGTGACAATAATGTGGTAAGTACATTTCTTAGTGCTAAATGTTTTTAAATACCTTATTTCCTGGGGTTGGGGAGAGTTCCTTTCACAGCGTTTGGGAAGTCTGGCCCGGGGTAAAGTTGCGGGCAGGGCAGGAGTGTTGTGAAGGAGGGGGTCGGGATCATGCCACTTGCGACGCTCCTTGCACGGAGGCGTGCAATGCCACCGCATTGAGGCTGGGGGGGAGGGGAGAAGTAGCTCGGGTGGTTGTGAGCGGCAGCCGGGCCGGACAGCAGAACCGGCCGCCACCTCAGCGCCTACTGCCAGCCGCCGCTCACCTCTGGCAGCTCTCCGTCTAAAATTCTCTCTCCTGCCGCTCGTTGGCCTCACTCACATCAGCCGCTTCCCGCAAATCCTTAAATTCCGACAGCGCGATTGAGTTTACTCGACTGTGGGAATTTAAGGATTTGCGGGAAGAGGCTGACATGAGCGAAGTCGGCGAGCGGCAGGTGAGAGGTGTTCAGACGAAGAGCACTGCCAGAGGTGAGCGGGCCGGCAGAAGGCGATGAAGTGGCGTCCTGTTCTGCTGTTGGGTCCCGGCGGCCGCTTGCAGCCACCCGAGCTGCTTCTAACCCCGGCTACAATGCGGTGGCTTCACGTCCGGAGCGCCGCAGCACCGGTGAGTGAGTGAGTGAGTGGCATTATCCCCAACCCCCTCCTTCTCAACACTCCTGCCCTCCTCGCAACTTTAACTATGGCACTGACTTAGTCCCTTGAACAAGTGCTGTCATTCAATAAGATGACAACGGATTCAACTTTTCCCACCATCGCTCCACCTGCCATCACCTTTCACCGCCCACCCATTCAGTAATTCAGAATAAAGGAGACTTGGAAACCTTTGGAAAATTGAATTGTTACTGTCTTTATTTTTATTTTTTATTTTTACGGAGAGAACAATCTGCGCATGCGCGGTTTGATTTTTTTTTTTTAAAGCCGACTGACTGCCTACCCTAATTACTCACGGCACGTGCCTGTAGGGTTCTTTTAATAGTTACATCTATTAAAAACGTTTCTAAAAGCATCCACAGGCTTCTACAGGCTTCTCATTTTGCAACGGTTCACGCTATGCAGATCACAAGACTTAACTACGATATGCACTTAATTTGCATCTTAATTTGCAGTTTCAATTGTAACAATATGATAATTATCCAGAATAAAACAAGATATAAATCAGTTGGCAATATAGGCAAGAAAATGGCAGATGGCACTTCATCCAGACAGATATGAGCTTGCTCTTTGGGAGATCAAACACAGCAAGAAAGCATGCAGTAAATAGCAGGAGCCTGATGAGCATTGATTTACGAAGAGATCATGGGTGTAAGCCCAGAGTCCTTTAAGAGCTGCAACACAAGTGGATAAAGTGGTAAAGAAGTTCTACGGCAGACCTGCTATTTTCGGCCAGGCCAATGAGTATAAAACTTAGCATGTCATGTTGCAGCTGTATAAAATTTGGTCAGTCCACGCTTGGTGTACTGTCTGAAGTTCTGGTCACATTACAGGAAGGATATAGAAACTTTGGAGCGGGTAGCGATTCATTAGGATGTTGCCTGGATTATTGATGTATTTTCCGAGGGTGGAAATGTCAAATACTAGAAACCATGAAAGGAGGTGAGGGAGGGGCAGTTTAAAGGAGATTTGAGAGGCATTCTTTTTATACAGTGATAAATACCTGTAATATACTGCCAGGGGAGGAGGTGGAAGCAGATACAGTAGTAACTTTTAAGAGGCATTTAGACAGACTCACAAACAGGCCAGGGATGGCGCGATCTAGGCCACATCAGGGCAGATATGATTAGTTCCACTTGCCACCATGACTGGCACAGACATCATAGGCTCAAGGCCCAGTTCCTGTTCTGTACTGTCCAAAGTACTTTGTTCTAAGTGTTCTGTGAGAGATGTCAACACAGCCAAGTTGCTAATTACGTGATCACATTTGCTCCTGGACCTCTGTCAACGAGCAGGGTTCAGGCCCACTGACCCATTCCCTTTTTGTTTGGTCTTCCATTCCCCCCCATTGTCCACCCGTCTCCTTGCCCCCACCTCATTCTCTGCTTCACTCAGTACTTGAAACAGAAAGAAACAAAAGAAACTGCTCAAGTGACTCAGCGGGCCTGGCAGTATCCGTGGAGGCAGAGGGACGATGCAGTGTTGCCACCTTCCTCCACAGGCGCTGCCCGACCCAGTGAGCTCCTGCGTCGGCCGGTGCGGCACCACACCTGGCCCCCCTTCCCCCTCCCCCCCTGGCCCCCTTTCCCCCGACCCCTCTTTCCCCCCCTTTTCCCCCTGACCGCCTGGCCCCCTGCCCTCTTTCCCCCTGGCCCCTGGCCCCCTTTCCCCTGACCCCCCTGGCCCTCTTTCCCCCTGGCCCTCTTTCCCCCTGGCCCTCTGACCCCCAGCCCTCTTTCCCCTGACCCTCTGACCCCTGGCCCCTCTTTCCCGCTGACCCCTCTGACCCCCAGCCCTCTTTCCCCCTGACCCTCTGACCCCGGCCCTCTTTCCCGCTGACCCTCTGGCCCCCTGACCCTCTGGCCCCTGACCCTCTGCCCCCCCTGACCCTCTTTCTCTCTGACCCTCTTTCCCCCTGGCCCTCTGACCCGGCCCTCTTTTCCCGCTGACCCTCTGGCCCCTGACCCTCTGGCTCCTGACCCTCTGACCCCTGGCCCTCTTTCTCTCTGACCCTCTTTGGCCCCCTGGCCCTCTGACCCCCTGGCCCTCTGACCCCTGGCCCCTGGCCCCTCTGCCCCCTCTGGCCGCCCCGGTGCCCCCGTTGAATCACCCACTTGCTCCTTCCCCTCGCTCTCCCCACTTTCCGGTGCGCCCTCTTGCCCCTTTTCCGGAGCTCTCTTACCTCTGCCGGGAAACAGCCGACCAATCCTCTGACCAGCTCTCAAGTTGCAAAACAGAGCAAAACTTGGTCCAGGAACAAGTTCGAAATGAAGCGGCAAGGAAGGTTGCCGGATGCGCGTGGTGAAGAGCAAATGTCCTATAGCGGTGAAGAGGGCGGCGCGGTTCTCTGATTGACTCCAGCTTTGACTAATAGCAACCAACATTGTGCCAACACCCTCCCCCAGCAGCAGTCCTGCAAGAGCAAGGGCGCCAGCAAAGATTATAGAGTGGAGCTCTGTGATCTTTGGGCACCAGTGCAGAGAAGGATTGACTCTAGCTTTGACTAATAGCAACGAACATTATGCCAACACCCTCCCCCCAGAAGCAAAGTCCTGCAAGAAAACTGGGATTGATTCTAGCTTTGACTAATAGCAATGAACATTATGCCAACACCCACCCCCAAGAAGCAAATTCCTGCAAGAAAACTGGGATTGACTCTAGCTTTGACTAATAGCAATGAACATTATGCCAACACCCTGCCCCCAGAAGCAAAGTCCTGCAAGAAGACTGGGATTGACTCTAGCTTTGACTAATAGCAATGAACATTATGCCAACACCCTCCCCCCCAGAAGCAACGTCCCACAAGAAGACTGGGCATTCCAGAAGGATTGCCTCTAGCTTTGTCTAATAGCAACGGACATTGTGCCAACCAAGCTCTATGATCTTTGGTGCCAACACCCTCCCCCAGCAGCAAAGTCCTGCAAGAGGACTGAGCACTTACTGTGTAGAGAAGAATTGACTCTAGCCAGCAGCAAAGTCCTGCAAGACTGGGTGCCGGGAAGGATTGTCACCTTTGGGCTTCATCCTTCCTGACCGGCGCCCACTGTCGCAACCCCCTTTGTTGAGAGGTGCTGAGAATAAACAGACAGAAAAATAACTGGGAAATCTGAAGAAGGGTCTCGACCCAAAATGTCGCCTATTCCTTCTCTCCATAGATGCTGCCTCACCCGCTGAGTTCCTCCAGCATTTTTTGTCTACCTGGGAAATTATCATAAGTGAAAGTAGTAGAATTAGGCCATTCGGCCCATCAAGTCTACTCCGCCATTCAATCATGACTGATCTACCTCTCCCTCCTAACCCCATTCTCCTGCCTTTGCCCCATAACTTCTGACACCCTAATATATTGTAGATTCTGGAAATATGCTACAGTAGATATTCAGGAAATTGGACAACATAGTGACGAGAGAGTTAATGTTGCAGACTTTACATCACAAAAAAGCTGATCTCAATATTATTTTCCACTTCTCTGGTACATAGATACATAGGAAGATTGGAACTATCAGCAATAAAATAAATGCAAACGTTTTGTTTAGTTGGCCAGTGGTAAAGAACGCATATGCCTTCATTGGTTAGGGTCATTGAGTATAAGAGTTATGTTGCCATGATGCAGCTTTATAGGACTTTGGTTAGGCCACATTTGGAGTATTGCGTGAAGCTCTTGTCACCCCATTACAGGAAGGATGTAGAAAATGTCAAGAGGTAAAGAAGAGGCTTACCAGAGTTTATCCATCCTGCTTTCAAATCACTACCAATTTCCATCCTACACTCAGATTCACTTGGACCATCTCCAACATCTCCCTTCCATTTTTTTATCTCACTGTCTCCATCACAGGAGATAGACTATCGACTGGCATCTGTTATGAACGTACTGACTCCCACAGCTATCTAGACTAAACTGCTTCCCACGCTGCCTCCCGAAAAGACTATCCCCTAGTGCCCATCAACTACCACTCTCCTGAACACGAGGGGCAAATGTATAGTAGGCAAATAATCATAATTGTCATTTGTAACATACTAAGAATTTGGTTTGCCATACAGTCAAAACAAAAAAAGCAACAAGACACACAACCACATAAACATTTGAAATAAACATCCACCACAGCGGCTCCTCCACATTCCCCACTTTGATGGAAGGCAATAAAGTCTTACCTTCTTTCCTCCTTTCCTCCCGCGGTTGAGCGAGTCGAACCATCCGCAGCTGGCGATCGAGCTCCCGCATCGGATCAGTCTAAGCTCCCTCATTGGGATGGTTGAAACTCCTGCGGCTTGCAGTACCTGAAATCGGTCTCTAGCCAGGGACTGCGAGCTTCACGATGTTCAAGTCCGTAGCTCCTGCAGGATGGAGCACCAAAGGCTGACCCCTGGCAAAGGGATCGCCCGCTCCGAGATGTTAAAGTCCACAGGCTCCATGGTTTTGGAGCTCGAGAAATCCCAAACAAGAGACCGCCACTCACCCAACCTATCCAAGTCACCCTGCAGCCTCATAGCATCCTCATCGCAGCTCACACTGCCACCCAGCTTTGTGTCATCCGCAAACTTGAAAGATGTCACATTTAATTCCCTCATCTAATTCTTTAATATATATTGTAAATGACTGGGGTCCCAGCACCGAGCCTTGCGGCACCCCATGTCACTGCCTGCCATTCTGAAAAGGAACTGTTAATTCCTACTCTTTGATTCATGTCTGCCAACTAATTCTCTATCCATGTCAATACCCTATCCCAAATACCATGTTCTCTAATTTTGCACACTAATCTCTTTTTGAAAGTCCAGATACACCACATCCACTGGCTCTCCCCTATCCATTCTACCTGTTATATCCTCAAAAAATTCCAGAAGATCAGTCAAGCATGCTTTCCCCTTCACCAATCCATGCTGACTTTGACCGATCCTGTCACTGCTTTCCAAATGCGCTGCTATAACATCTTTAACAATCGACTCCAGCATCTTCCCCACTACCGATGTAAGGCTAACTAGTCTATAATTCACCGTTTTCTCTCTCCCTCCTTTCTTAAAAGGTGGAGTTACATTGGCTACCCTCCAGTCCACAGGAACTGATCCAGAGTTGAGAGAACATTGGAAAATGATTACCAATGCATCTACGATTTCTAGGGCCACCTCCTTGAGTACTCTGGGATTCAGACCATCAGGCCCTGGGGATTTATCTTCCTTCAGTCCCAACAGTTTACCTAACACCTTTTCCTTCTCTCCATAGATGCTGCCTCACCCGCTGAGTTTCTCCAGCATTTTGTGTCGATTTTACCAGCATCTGCAGTTCTTTCTTAAACCTTTTCCTGACTAATGTGGATTCCCTTCAGTTCCCCCCTCCCACTAGATCAACTAGTCAGTTTTTAAATTCCCCGCAAGCTTTCTTTCATGCTCCTTCCCCCCCTTAATTAACCCCTTTGTCCTCCTCTGTTGATTTGTAAATTTCTCCCAGTCCTCCGGTTTGCTGCTTCCTCTGGCCAATTTATATGCTTTTTCCTTGGATTTAACACTATCCTTGATTTCCCATGTTAGCCACTGTTGAGCCGCCTTCCCCGTTTTATTTTTTCGCCAGACAGGGATGAACAATTTTTGGAGTTCATCCATGCAGTCTAAATCTTTGCCATTGCATCTCCACCGTTAACCCTTTAAGTATAATTTGCCAGCCTCTCCTAGCCAATTCCCGTCTCATACCTTCAAAGTCTCCTCTCTTTCAGTTCAGGACCCTAGTCTCTGAATTAACCGTGTTACTCTCCATCCTAATGCAAAATTCCACCATATTATGGTCCCTGTTGCCCAAGGGGCCTTGCACAACAAGATCACTAACTAATCATTCCTCATTACAATACCCAGTCTAGGAATGCTCTGACTGCTAGTTGGTTATTCTACATATTGGTTTAAAATACCATCCCGTATACATTCCAGGAAATCCTTCTCCTCAGCGCTGCTAGCAATTTGGTTAGTCCAATCTATATTTAGATTAAAGTCACCCATGATAACTCATGATGGCCCATATTCCCCTGTACCTTTCCTATCCATGTGCCTGCCCAAATGTCTTTTAAATGTTATTATAGTTTATGCCTCAACTACCTATATCCCATAGAGTGATATGGGCCATATGCGGGCCGATGGGACGAGTGTAGTTGGGGCACCTTGGTAGGCCTGGGTGTATGACATTATGTCTCTATAACCGTAATCGTAATTTTATTAGCCAAGTATGTTTTGCAACATACAAGGAATTTGATTAGCCATACAATCATACCAAACCCACAGTGGCTCCATCACATTCCCCACTGTGATGGAAGGCAATAAAGTCTTATCTTCCTTCCTCCTTTTCTCCCGCGGTCGGGGCAATTGAACCATCCGCAGTCAGGGTGATTGAAGCTCCCGTGTCGGGGCGGTCGAAGCTCCGGTGGCTTGGAGCTCCCAAAGTTGGTCCCTAACCAGGCACCACAAGCTCCACGATGTTAAGTCCGCAGGCTCCCGTGGTTGGACCTCCCAAGGTCGATCCCTGGCAAAGGGACCTCCAGCTCCGCGATGTTAAGTCCGCAGGTTCCTGCAGTTGGAGCTCCCGAGGTCGATCCCCAGCAAGTGGCCGCCAGCTCCTCGGTTAGTACACAGTGCGGACAGAGATACAATATTGGAAAAAGTTGCATCTCCGTCGGGGAAAGAGATTTTAAAAAGTTTCCCCCACCCTCCCCACATAATACAAAACTAAAGGTATATAAAAAAAAAAACATTTAAATACAGACTAAAAGCAACAAAGAAGGAGAAAGACGAGACAGTCCGTTGGCGAGGCAGCCATCGTTCAATAACATAATTCAATAACATTGTACTATGGACTGTCTTTGGTTGCACTATGGATATCAGGTGTTTTTGCACTGAACTTGGGGTTATTATTGTACTGGATTTTAGTTTATTATATATTATCGTAGTGTATTGTGTTTACAGGCCTGTAATGCTGCTACAGGAACTCCATTGTTCTGTTGTCAGACGTACTGTTTGACAATTAAACACTTTTAACTCACTACAGTGATAAAGTTAAAACATAAAAATTATAAACATTTAAAATAACCTAAAATGCATAAGTACGCCTAAATAATTAAAATACCACAGCAAATGCAAATAATTAAGAACATCAAGCATGCCATGATCTTATTGTTTCTTTTCTCATCACTGACAACTCTCATTGATATCACCTGGAACTCAATTTTGTGTGCAGATCCTTCAAATGAAATGCTGGTATTTCTTGTAATTCCAGTAGTCTCCATACAGATTACAATAGGAGAGTCAACTTTCTTGTTCACAGACACAAATATGTCCGCAAGCACAGAACATACACATTTGAATACCCATGAACCAAATTCTGAAACTTGCTGGAATTTACATGGATACATGCCCAAATTTAATCTCCCATCAAAACCTCATATTAGTCTTGGTTTTGAGATAGGCTCACTGCTTGAAAATTAAAGGTTGAAGTACAACCCTAGACCAGGGTTGATACTGCTTCATTCACAATGTCCATTAAAGGAAGTGTGAAGCCCAGGACTTTTTGACCCTTATAGCTGGATATTACAGATTTTGACAGTACATGTTGAAAAGCTGGAGAGTTTTCACTGGACCTCAGAGAAAATGTATCCCTTAGCCAACATCAATAAATTCCACTTTCTGTCCGTTTGGCTCAATATTGTTCATATGTGGCTGTGTTTGCCAATAGTTCATTTATGATATAATTTCAAAATTTCAAGTGCTGCTGCCTTACAGCACTGGAGACCGGGTTTCGATTCTGGGTGCTGTCTGTACGGAGTTTGTACATTCTCCCCATGATCACATGGGTTTTCTCCAGGATCTTCGGTTTCCTCCCACACTCCAAAGACGTACAGGTTTGTAGGTTAATTGGCTTGGTAAATGTAAAAATTGTCCCTAGTGTGTGTAGGATAGTGTTAATATGCGGGGGATCGCTGGTTGGCTGTGGCAGAAGGGCCTGTTTCTGCACTGTATTTCTGAAACTAAACTAAATGCTTGTTTATCACATATATCACAGAAACAGGGCGCTTTGCACCTTTGGTCATTGCTTACATTTATGCTCTCCATGAGCCACCCACAACTCTTCTCCATCTAACGTCCTTCAATTCCTTTTCCCTCAAGTTCCTATCTAACTTCCCATTAAATGTGAGTTGCCTCAACTATCCCATGAAGCAGCAAAATACCAAATACTCTCCAAGGAAAGAAACATGTCATTTTGATGGACTTGTGAAAATCTTTATTTTATTGTCACAAGTTTTGAACTCTCATACATGCCAAATGGCATGCTCTTTTTCTCTCCATCTATCCTTGCAAATCCGTTCATGACATTTAAGATCTTTATTGGGCAGGCAGAAGTTCAACTGACCAGTTATTTGAACACTGGACCATAACAGCAGGTCAAAGACGGGATATCTTGCTTCCCAAAAAAATGGAGTGATGAGCTATTTTAAAAATAGCTCATCACTCCCTCCTTTGGGAAATGATCAATAGCAATAAATGTTGGTCTTAATAGCAATGTTTGCATCACAAAAATAAATTTAGAAAAATAACATTTCCTATTGCAGTTCTTAAAACATGCATCCATTATTCCTCTCTTCAGGAACCTCCACTATTTCATAATTCCTTCAGATTTGGGCTTCTCATCCTTGTTTAATACAATCTCTGCAAATCTTCATTGTAATAACATTTTTCTTTCTATTTGCGCAATAGCGCAACGCTACGATTTTTCTCCAGCGTACTCACCGTTCTCCTATGCTGCGATTGCACCAAGTTTCATTCTGATCGGTGGAAGCTGGTAAGAGTTTTCGAGGTTTAAAAATCTTTAAAACCGCTCGTGCGCAGATCGCTTGCCTCTCCTGCCATTCAGTGCTGCGCGGATTGGTTCTTCTACTGTCACTCCGCGGGACGGTCCGCCCCTTCCTGCACCATCCCGTCTTTACTGCAGCTGCGGGAGGCTCTGGATAGCCAGTGGAGATCTCCAACCGGACACAATTTTCAGAGGGAGGGACCGGAAACGGCCCGACCCGGCCCGACCCAACCCAGCCCAGCCCAGTAGGAGATGGCGCCGATGTCGCCAAACGGAAACAGAGACTCTGATCCTGGCGGAGGAGAACGACCAGTGTCCAGCACCCGCTGTGAGTCCCCATCGCACCCCCAACCCTTCCCCTCTGGTCCCCCTTGCAGGCTCCTGCCCCCCTCCCCTGTGATACAGCACTCTCTCCCATGGCCCTCCCCTGCCTTTTCTCCGAGCTCTCTCAACCCCTGCCCCCCTGCCCCCCTGCCCTCACAGACTTCCCCCCGCCCCCACATCCCTCCCTCCCACAAACCCCTCCCTTCCACACACCCCTCACCGGCACACACACACCCCTCTCCCATACACACCCTCCCCCCACAATCCCCCCCACACCCCTCTCCCACACAACCCATCCCCCTCCCACACACCCCTCCCCCCCGCAACCGCACCCCCCCACAACCCCTCCATGCCCACATAACCCCTCTCCCACACACACCCCCCCCTCCCCCCCACACCCTTCTGCCCCCCACAACCACCCCGCCCACACACCCCCAGAACGCCCCCTCCACAACTTCACACCCCCGCCCACACACCCCTCTCCCCCACAACCCCCCTCCCCCCCACAACCCCCCTCCCACACCACAATATCCCCTCCCCACCCACAAACCCCTCCTCCCCCACAACACCCCCTACCCACAACCCCCCCACAGCTTCCCTCTCCCCACAATCGCCCCCCGCCCCCCCCCCACAATCCCCCTGCCCACACATAAACCCCGCTCACACACACACACCCCTCCCCTCCATATTCCCCCGCCCACACACACCCCTTCCCCAAACCACCCCCTTCCCTCCCACATCCTCCCTCCCCCCCACACCATGCCCACACAGACCCCCTCCCCCCTCCCCACAATATCCCCTCCCCCTCCCCACCCACAAACCCCTCCTCCATAACACCCACAAACCCCCCTCCCCCCCACAATCCCCTCGCCCACACTGACCCCTTCTCCCCCCCCCACATCCCTCCTCTTCCCCCCCTCACAAACTCCACCCGCCCACACACACTTCCCCTCCCACCACCCCTCCCCCCCCCCCAACGGTTCCCACTTAGTCTAGTAAATACAAATAAAATCTCTTTGATAATAATGGCTCTACACCACCTTAAAGTCAACACTTGGAATATGACGTTGCCTATTTCCTTCGCTCCATAGATGTTGCTGCACCCGCTTAGTTTCTACAGCACTTTTGTCTAACTTAGAATATAACGTTTGGTATGAATATTCTGCTGTGGCTCAGCGACCAGTTTGTTTTATTATATATGGTGATCTGACCTTTACCCATGAGACAGAATGAGTTTTAAGTAGCGAGGATAAGCATAAAAAGCTGGAATAACTCAGCGGGACAGCCAGCATCTCTGGAGAGAGGGAATGAGTGATATTTCGAGTCGAACGCCTTCTTTAGAGAAAACGAGAGATATAGACGCTGATTTAGAGAGATAAAGAACAATGAATAAATACAAAAAAGTAACAATGATACAGGAAATAGGCCATTGTTAGCTGTTGGGTGAAAATGAGAAGTTAGTGCGACTTGGGTGGGGGAGGGATAAAGGGAGAGGAAACCCGGGGCTACCTGAAGTGAGAGAAATCAATATTCATACCACTGGGATGTAAGCTGCCCAAGCGAAATGTGAGATGCTGTTCCTCCAATTTGCGTTTAGCCTCACTCTGACAATGGAGGAGACCTAGGACAGAACGGTCTGTGTGGGAATGGGAAGGAGAATTAAAGTGTTTAGCAACCGGGAGATCAGGTAGGTTCAGGCAGGCTGAGCGAAGGTGTTCAGTGAGTAACGAGTGCACTTCAGGCGGCAGGTCCTGAGTTATCAGCTCCAGAACCCACTTTCAGTCTCATAGCCTGCCTTCGCTTTCGGATGTTTTGTTTTTAATGTTAAAAGTGTACGGAAATGTAAGCTGTTTTTAAAAACAGCTTAAAACATTTTTTGGATCAACAACTATTGTGTTTTCATAAACCAGTGACTAATTTCCGTGAATTGTCGTGGCACTGTAAATAACACATTGTTAACCAATGTCAAAACTAGTTTAATGTTTCAACATAAATTGTTGAGAGATTCTTTGATCCTGTCAGCAAATTGTCAACCTTCCTCTGACGTTATGGGGTCAAATTGAGACCACCAGGGGGCGCCGCACGATAGCTGCCCCGCCAACAGTCTGTCTTCGTCTTTTTCATTCCTGGTGTTTTTAGTTTGTTGTAAAATGTATGTTTTAGCTTATCTTTAGTTTTTGTATTTGTGGGGGGGGGGGGGGGGGGGGGGGGGGGGGGTCGTGGGGGAAACTTTTTTTATCTCTTTCCTCGACGGCGATGCGACTTTTTCCGTGTTGTATCGACTTCCGCACTGCGGCCTAACATCGTGGAGTCGTCTTGTTTGGGACTTCTAGAACTCCAAAACCGCGGAGCCTGCAGAATTTAACATCTTGGAGAGGCCGATCCCATTGCCAGGGGTCAGCCTTTGGTGCTCCAACCTGCGGGAGCTGCGGACTTTAACATCGTGAAGCTCGTGGTCCCCGGTTAGGGACCGATTTTGGGAACTCTAAGCCGCAAGAGTTGCAACCGTCCCGAAGCGGGAGCTTAGACCGCCCCGACGTGGGTGCTCGATTGTCGGCTGTGGATGGTTCGACTCCCCCGACCGCGGGAGGAAAGGAGGAAAGAAGATAAGACTTTATTGCCTTCCGTCACAGTGGGGAATGTGGAGGAATCGGTGTGGTGGATGTTTATGTCAAATTTTATGTAGTTGTATGTCTTGTTGCTTTTTTGGTATGACTGTATGATAAACAAAATTCCTCATATGTTGCAAAAAATACTTGGCTAATAAATTACGATTATGATTATGATTATTATGATTAAAAGTAGTAGTAAAAATATGAGGCCAGTTGACAGCAGATTTAATATGGCATATCAATGTTAAATATGAGGAACAGTATTGAAAGTGGACAAATTGTATGTTTGCAATATTCCAGCAGATTAGGATAATATTGTATAGGATTTGCCTACATTAAAACAAATTTACACATAATATTATTTGGGTCACGTTCAGTGATTAACATCTAACAAAGGTATATTTTAATGCCAGGGCCCTTTCAAGCAAAGATCTTAGAGCAGAGGTTTCAAGTGAGATTTGCTGTTCTACCCCATTAGTTAAATACATTTAGCACCACCTCCTGGCAGAAATAGTCAAAACCACGATCCGGGCCTTTTCTTTCATGTCAACAAATGGATTTGCTTTTCTCTTTCAATTCAAATATGTACTCTGATTAATAACCATATGTGACAATTGTCCTTCACAAAGTAAAATTACAGAACAAAAAGTGGCTGGCAGAGAGACAATCATATTCTCCATTCCAATTTAAGAAAAATCAAATAGAAGGAAAATAAATATTAATAAATAATCACATTTATATGGAGTACTTCAAAATCCCATGTCAGTCCAAAGCACATTGTAGCCCATAAAAAACACCTTGTTATCATGAGGAACCAATTTGCTTAAAGTGGACTCTCACACCTGAGCTATCTTCACAGGGTGGATGTGGGGAAGATGTTTCCTCATGTGGGAGTATCTAGAATTGGGGTAATTGTTTGTAAATAAGAGGTTGCCCACTTTAGACAGAGATCGAGTTTTTTTTTTCTTTTGGAAAGTCATGAACAAGCAAGGAGGTGGAGGATTGTTGGCGATAGGTAGAAATGTGGAATGGAAGTTACTTGAATGTTCTTGAATGGTGGAATCATTTGGAGTATTATAAGCAATTTTGGGCACCATATCTGAGGAAGGATGTGCTGGTTCTGGAGAGGGTCAAGTGGAGGTTTACAAGAATTATCCTAACAATGAGTGGGTTAACATATGATGAGCGGCACTGGGCGTGTACTCGCTGGAGTTTGGAAGGATGAGGGGGCGGACCTTATTGAAACATACCGAATAGTGAAAGGCTTGGATTGAGTGAATGTGGAGAGGATGTTTCCATTAGTGGGAGAGTCTAGGACCAGAGGTCATAGCCTCAGCATTAAAGGACATTCCTTTAGGAAGGAGATAAGGAGGGATTTCTTTAGGGCGAGGGTGGTGAATCTGTGGAATTCTTTGCCACAGAAGGCTGTGGAGGCCAAGTCAGTGGATATTTTTATGGCAGAGATAGATAAATTCTTGATTAGTACGGGTGTCAGGGGCTATGGGGAGAAGGCAGGAGAATGGGGTTAGGAGGGAGAGATAGATCAGCCATGATTGAATGGCAGAGTAGACTTGATGGGCTGAATGGCCTAATTCTGCTCCTATCTCTAATGACCTTATGACCTAATAGTTTGGGGGCCGAGTGATCTAACTCTGTTCCCAATTCGAATCTCCATATTAGCCGGGATATTTTGTTCATATTTCCCCTGTGAGACTTAAATCCACAATTGAAGGGTTAATGTTTAAAATGTGATCGTCAGGAAGTGGGCATTACTATTTACTTCACTAATGTGAATAACAAATAATACAAGCCAAAAACAAATGACCTTCCACATGCTCTTGAAGAAACAATTAGCTTTAGTTCTTATACTTTGAAGCAAAGTAACGTTAAACTGGGATGTAAAACAGTAATTAGATAACTGATAGACAGAAATTAGACAAGTAAATTGTGAATGAAACTTTCAATAGTCCAGCAGATTATGAACTGAAAATAGTTGAAAGGTATTTTGGGGGACTGTGGAGTGATATTCATAAGAAGTTTAGAAATATTTTGCAGGTTTGTTCTTGCAAAATAAAGTGAGTCATTTATGTGTAAGAGTCAATCATCTGCTGAATCCAGGTGGTTCCCACATTTGTCATTTATTCCGCAACAGCCATCATGGTTTGCCTTTCCCCCGTAAGTTAAATGTCCTATTGCTCTGGTTGTCCATTTCATGTCCCCTGTGCACAGAAACTATGTCAAGCATTCAACAGGCTGTATGTTTTCAGGGTCAGTCGCTGAGAATAACTTGCAGCTCCGTGCGTTCTGGGATGGTTAGACATAGAAACATAGAAAATAGGCGCAGGAGTAGGCCATTTGGCCCTTCGAGCCTGCACCTCCATTCAATATGATCATGGCTGATCATCCAAGTCAGTATCCTGTACCTGCCTTCTCTCCATATCCCCTGATCCCTTTAGCCACAAGGGCCACATATAACTCCTTCTTAAATATAACCAATGAACTGGCCTCAACTACCTTCTGTGGTAGAGAATAGTAAGATTAAATGAGAACTTACCAGTTTGAGGTTTGATCCTTATTTTATGAGGAGTTTCGATGAGGGATTACGTGAAGACCCCGCCAGCATGCATGCACAACATTCTTCAAAGCAGCGGTGTGAAATAACAGATAGTAGAGTTGACTGAAGATAGTAAGATAAGAGAACTAACATACCAGTTAACCTTATAATAGAGGGTTTGGAGCGGAAGGCACGTAATCCCTCATCGTAACTCCTAATAAAATACGGCTCAAACTTCAAACTGGTAAGTTCTCGTTTAACCTTACTATTTTACTTCGGAGTCACATGATGACTACGTGATGACTTCAAAACTCTGTGATTTCATGCCCTGGAAACGTGTCCATGCTCACACACTGCCATAATAACCAATGGAGGAAGTATGTTTACGTATTTCAGACTTGAAACAGTGCTGAAAAACAATAATGTATTTATTTAACAAATAATAATAATAACCCCTATCTTCGGGGAAAATTATAATATAGAACTTAAAATAGTGTCTGCAAATGTCTCAGGCGTGGCCACAGGTTTGTTATAAAACCACTGGAAAGTTGTTTCATTAGACCAACAAGGAAATGATCCATAAGAACTTCCATCATCCTTGCTGCCGATGTAGCTGCAGCCCTGGTAGAATGAGATTTTAAAACATCAGTGTCCACTAATACTACCCTAAGCCATCTTGAGATGGTCTGCACAGTTACTCTATGATGAGGACGTTTAACGCTTATCAATAGAGCCATTTCCGTCCCCCTGGGATGTTTGGTGACCTCCAGGTAATGTAGAAGGTGGGTCACTATGCATAGGTGTCTATCTGCGGGATAAGCCAGGAACTCCAATTTGAGGCCAGATGACCCAAGCCTGTTCTGTTTAAGTAACTCATAAATGTGAAAGGTTCCCTTATTTTGGGATGTTGCCATGACATCCAGTCTTAGTTTGTGCAGAGACTGGACCCGCTGTGCCGTTCTCAGCATCATCATTTTATACGTGAGTTTGGTTAGTGAAAGGTACGTGGCTGGTGTCCAATCTCTGAGCAGGGTCAGAACAATGCCAATATCCCAGGTCTGGGAATATCGAGGCCTGGGAGGGATTTGAGTTAAAAATACCCCTCATATGTTTTGACACCAGAGGGTGAGATGCTACTCCATGGTGTTCTAACCCCTGTCCCAGGTATGAGGATAGGGCACTTCATGCGCAGTTGATGGCACTATAACTCAAGCCTTCATCAAAATGTAGACTTGCCAGGAACTCCAGCACATCCGTGATGGTGGCTGTGTTGTAAGTCGTGTTTGTCCTGGCACAAAATACCTCCCATTGTTTGATATAGGTGTGGTACTGTTTCCTGGTGGACTCTCTGCATGATGCCGTGATGATATTCATGGTTCGGTCCGACAGTCCAAATTCCAGGAGAGGTTTTTTCAAATCCGGCAAACCAATAGGTTAATTTGGTCGTGGCACGGATGACTCTCCCTTGTCACAGGTGTACCAGCAAACTCGGGCGTTTGGAGATCGGAATACATGGTTCTGAGACCATGTCGAGTACCACAGGGAACCATGGCTGAGTAGGCCAATCGGGTACTACCAAAATACCTGATGCGGAGTCTTGTCTAATTTTTTGCAAGACCCGACTGATGAGGCAGAAGGGGGGAAATGCATAGAAAAACAAATCCCCCCAATGTAGCGAGAAAGCGTCCATCTGGTTCCCATGCAACATATGTTGGTATCTGGTGATTAAGTCTGGATGCAAAAAGGTCGCTATCTGGCATTCCATACCGAGCTACAATGTCAGTAAATACCTGGTGGCCCAACATCCATTCGGTGTTGTCATTGAATATGCGTGACCTGGTGTCCACCACTGTATTGATCTTACCCGAAAGGTAAGTAGCTGATATCCAAATGTTTCTTTCTATGCACCAGTGCCAGATTGAATTGGCCAATTCATCACAAGATATCGACTTAATTCCATTCATATGATTAATGTATGCCACCACGGTTGTATTATCAATTTGTAGGCAAACATGCAGATGATGCATGTCTGAACAGTAAGCCCGAAGTCCGTGAAATGCTCCCAACATTTCTAGATGATTGATACCCAGTGTCTAAAGTAAGGTTAACTCGTGCGTATTCCATCTAGCACCACAACTGGAGGTGGTATCGGTTGCTCCCCAGCCGTGAGCACTGGCGCCAGTTTGTAACACAACCGACGGGTTTGTGACTGTGAACAGAGGCCCAGGAGACGTTGGAGCAAGAGGAGTAGTCTCCGGGTGGTGAGTTTAAAAATCGAGCGCGGGGCTTTGTTTTAACAGAGGCCCAGGAGACGTTGGAGCAAGAGGAGGAGGAACCAAACCTGTAACGTTCCACACAAGTGTTCTGGTGGAAGCCGCTGATTGGTGGAAGCAGCTGATTGGATGCAACCCCTGGTTTGCATTACAGGTAAAGTGAGTTAAAGGAAAAGTGAGTTAAAGGTAAAGTTAGTTAAAGGTAAAGTGATTTAAAGATAAAGTGAGTTAAAGGTAAAGTGAGTTAAAGGTAAAGTGAGTTAAAGGTAAAGTGAGCTAAAGGTACAGTGAGCTAAAGGGTTCAGTGAGCTAAAGCGTTCAGTGAGCAAAGGGTACAGTGCTTTTAGTAAAGGTTAGTTTAAAGGATTAAGATTTTTATAGTGAGTGAGTTGATTTAATTTGGGGGAAAACCATGTCATTTGAGATCAGCCTCATGGTTTGCTCATCCTGCAACATGTGGGAGATCAGGGATATGGTCGGTGTCACTGGTGACTACATTTGCAGGAAGTGTGTCCAGCTGCAGCTCCTGGCAGACCGCATTGAACGATTGGAGCTGCGGTTGGATTCATACTGGAGCATCCACGATGCTGAGAAGCTCGTGAATAGCATGTACAGTGAGTTGGTCACACCGCAGGTTAAGCAGCCAGAAAGGGAACGGGTGGCCAATAGCCAGCGTAGCAGTAGGCAGGTGGTGCAGGAGTCCCCTGCGGTCATCTCCGTCCTAAACAGATATACCATTTTGGATATTGTTGGGGGAGATGGCTCATCAGGGGAAGGCAGCAGCAGCCAAGTTCATGGCACCATTGGTGGCTCTGCGGCACAGGAGGGGAGAAAGAAGAGTGGAAGGGCTATTGAAATAGGGGATTCAATAGTAAGGGGAATAGATAGGCATTTCTGCAGCCGCAAACAAGACTCCAGGATGGTATGTTGCCTCCCTGGTGCAAGGGTCAGGGATGTCACTGAACGGCTGCAGAACATTCTGGAGGGGGAGCGTGAACAGCCAGCTGTTGTGGTGCACATTGGCACCAACGATATAGGTAAAAAACGGGATGAGGTCCTACAAGGCGAATTTAGGGAGCTAGGAGATGAACTTAAAAGTAGGACCTCAAAGGTAATAATCTCTGGACTCCTACCAGTGCCACGTGCTAGTCAGAGTAGAAATAGGAGGATATTGCAGATGAATACGTGGCTTGAAAAATGGTGCAAGCGGGAAGGTTTCTAATTTCTCTGGCATTGGAACCAGTTCTGGGGAGATGGGACCAGTACAAACAGGACGGTCTGCACCTGGGCTTGAAGGGAACCAATGTCCTTGGGGGAGTGTTTGCTAGTGCTGTCGGGGAGGATTTAAACTAATGTGGCAGGGGGATGGGAGCATGAGCAGAGAGACAGTGGGATGTAAAATGAGGGTAGAAGCAATAGGTAGCAAGGTGAAAAGTAAAAGTGACAGGCACAAAAATCCAGGGCAAAAATCAAAAAGGGCCACTTTTGAACATAATTGTATAAGGGGTAAGAATGTTGTAAAAACAAGCCTGAAGGCTTTGTGTCTCAATGCAAGGAGCATGCGTAATAAGGTGGATGAGTGAATGTGCAGATAGTTATTAATGAATATGATATAGTTGGGATCACGGAGACATGGCTCCAGGGTGACCAAGGCTGGGAGCTGAACATCCAGGGATATTAAATATTCAGGAAGCATAGACAGAAAGGAGAAGGAGTTGGAGTAGCGTTGCTGGTTAGAGAGGAGATTAACGTAATAGAAAGGAAGGACATTAGCTTGGAGAATGTGGAATTGATATGGGTAGAGCTGCAAAACACTAAGGGGCAGAAAACGTTAGTGAGAGTTGTGCACAGGTCACGTAACAGTAGTAGTGGAGTTGGGGATGGCATCAAACATGAAATTTGAAATACGTGCAACAAGAGTAAAACAGTTATAATGGGTGACTTCAATGTACATATAGATTGAGTGAATCAAATTGGCAGGGGTGCTGAGGAAGAGGATTTCTTGAAATGTATGCAGGATATTTTTCTAAACTAACATGTAGAGGAACCAACGAGAGAGCAGGCTATTCTAGACTGGGTACTGAGTAATGAGGAAGCGTTAGTTAGCAGTCTTGTTGTGCGTGGCCCCTTGGGCAAGAGTGACCATAATATGGTTGAGTTCTTCATTAGGATGGAGAGTGACATTGTTAATTCAGAAACAAGGGTTCTGAACTTAAAGAAAGGTAACTTTGAGGGTATGAGAGGTGAATTGGCCAAGATAGACTGGCAAGTGATTCTTAAAGGGTTGACGGTGGATATGCAATGGAAGGCATTTAAAGACTGCATGGATGAACTGCAACAATTGTTCATCCCAGTTTGGCAAAAGAATAAATCAGGGAAGGTAGTGCATCCGTGGATAACAAGGGAAATCAGGGATAGTATGAAAACTAAAGATGAAGCATACAAATTAGCCAGAAAAAGCAGCGTACCAGAGGACTGGGAGAAATTCAGAGTCCAGCAGAGGAGGACAAAGTGCTTAATTAGGAAAGGGAAAATAGATTATGAAAGAAAACTGGCACGGAACATAAAAATGGACTGCAAAAGTTTTTATAGATATGTGAAGAGAAAAAGGTTAGTTGAAACAAATGTAGGTCCCTTGCATTCAGAAACTGGTGAATTGATCATGGGGAACAAGGACATGACCAATTGAATAACTACTTTGGTTCTGTCTTCACAAAGGAAGACATAAATAATCTGCCGGAAATAGCAGGGGACCGGGGGTCAAATGAGATGGAGGAACTGAGTGAAATCCATGTTAGCCGGGAAGTGGTGTTTGGTAAATTGAATGGATTAAAGGCCGATAAATCCCCAGGGCCAGATATGCTGCATCCCAGAGTACTTAAGGAAGTAGCCCCAGAAATAGTGGATGCATTAGTGATAATTTTTCAAAACTCTTTAGATTCTGGAGTAGTTCCTGAGGATTGGAGGGTAGCTAATGTAACCCTACTTTTTAAAAAGGGACGGAGAGAGAAAACAGGGAATTACAGACCCGTTAGTCTAACATCGGTAGTGGGGAAAATGCTAGAGTCAGTTATTAAAGATGGGATAGCAGCACATTTGGAAAGCGGTGAAATCATTGGACAAAGTCAGCATGGATATATGAAAGGTAAATCGTGTCTGACAAATCTTATAGAATTTTTTGAGGATGTAACTAGTAGAGTGGATAAGGGAGAACTTGTGGATGTGTTATATCTGGACTTTCAGAAGGCTTTCAACAAGGTCCAACATAAGAGATTAGCATACAAACTTAAAGCACAAGTTGTTGGTGGTACAGTATTGATGTGGATAGAGAACTGGCTGGCAGACAGGAAGCAAAGGGTAGGAGTAAACGGGTCATTTTCAGAATGGAAGGCAGTGACTAGTGGGGTACCGCAAGGCTCAGTGCTGGGACCCCAGCTATATATATTAATGATCTGGATGAGGGAATTGAATGCAACATCTCCAAGTTTGCAGATGACACGAAGCTGGGGGGCAGTGTTAGCTGTGAGGAGGATGCTAGGAGGCTGCAAGGTCTTGGATAGGTTGGGTGAGTGGGCAAATGCATGGCACATGCAGTATAATGTGGATAAATGTGAGGTTATCCACTTTGGTGGCAAAAACAGGAGGGTAGATTATTATCTGAATGGTGGCCGATTAGGAAAAGGGGAGATGCAACGAGAACTGGGTGTCATGGTACACCAGTCATTGAAAGTAGGCATGCAGGTGCAGCAGGCTATGAAGAAAGCGAATGGTATGTTGGCATTCAATGCAAAAGGATTTGAGTACAAGAGCAAGGAGGCTCTACTGCAGTTGTACAGGATCTTGGTGAGGCCACACCTGGAGTATTGCGTACAGTTTTGGTCTCCTAACCTGAGGAAAGACATTCTTGCCATAGAGGGAATACAGAGAAGGTTCACCAGACTGATTCCTGGGATGGCAGGACTTCCATATGATGAAAGACTGGATAGACTCGGCTTGTACTCGCTGGAATTTAGGAGATTGAGGGGGGATCTTATAGAGACTTACAAAATTCTTAAGTGGTTGGACAGGCTAGATGCAGGAAGATTGTTCCCGATTGTGGGGAACTCCAGAACAAGGGTTCCCAGTTTAATGATAAGGGGGAAGTCTTTTAGGACCGAGATGAGAAGATCTTTTTTCACACAGAGAGTGGTGAGTCTGTGGAATTCTCTGCCACAGAAGGTAGTTGAGGCCAGTTTATTGGCTATATTTAAGAGGGAGTTAGATGTGGCCCTTGTGGCTAAAGGGATCAGGGGGTATGGAGAGAAGGCAGGTACAGGATACTGAGTTGGATGATCAGCCATGGTCATATTGAATGGCGGTGCAGGCTCGAAGGGCCGAATGGTCTACTCCTGCACCTATTTTCTATGATTCTATGATGGGATTAGAGCTATGTTGAACATTGCTAATCCACCATCGTAATTCCTATTTTGCTTTGGCTGGTAACTGCATTGGCCTGTCAAAATGGCCAGCATGGTGTTTGAGTGCTGCAATTTTGGCCTTTGTAGATTTTGGTAATGTAAGGGTCCAAATTGTGTGGCTGGAAAGGCAGCCACGAGCTTCCCAATTACCCTGGCTACTTGCCGAAAAGATGGTTTACTGACGCAAACAAGGCTGTTACATGCCTCTATCAAGTCTGTTGCTTTGTCCTTTCGCAAAGTGACAGACACATGAACAGAGTCAATCGTGAACCCCAAATAATCCATTGTCACAGAAGGCATTAACTTGGATTTGTCCGGATGGATGATAAATCCCAATTTTTGAAATAGGAGCTTAGTGGCTGAGACAGCCAATTTGGCCAATTCCAAGGTTTTCCCCACAATTAGGATGTCATCGAGATATGTCATGACCATATGTTTTGTTTCCAAAGAAAAGCCAATGCCGGTTTCAATATTTTAGTAAACAGTCTGGGGGCTGATGTTAATCCATTAGGCAGCGCTTTATACTGCCAGAGCTGCACCATCCAGATAAATGTCAAATATCTGTGGTGATCTTTCTCTATTCGTACGGGGTCGTATGCATCTTTTAGGTCGATGCAAGCCATGTAGTACCCCTTGGAAACTAGTTGTTTGGCAGTAACAAATGTTTCCATTTTGAAGTGGGTGTACTGCACAAAAGTATTCAATTGTGTCAAATCAATAATCTTTTTTGTTTTTGGTGAAGATGTTTGACACAAAATCAAGAGATTCATGTTTGGTTTTCTCAATTACTCCTTTTGTATGTAGTCTTAACAGTTCCGCATGACCTTCCACTTTCTCTTTTTGTGAAAGCACAAACTTTCGGCTAGGTACATGTTGAACTGGAAGGAGGAGTTTGTCAACAAATTCAATTTTGTATCCCTGAATACTGTGCAGTATGAAAGGATCAGAAGTTATAGAACTCCATGCATCCCTAAACAAGTGTAACCTTCCCCCAACCTGTGAAGAGGTTACACATGCTATGTTCCGAGGGCAACCAGATCCACCTACCTCCATGGTTACCGGTGGTGCTGTGTTGGTTTTCTCCATCCTTGGTTCCTGGGAGGTGGATGTGCTGTGGTATGGGGTTGGTGCATCTTCCAGGAAGGCCATTCTGGGACATGGCCTAAAAAAGACCTTTGTGTGGGTTGTACGGCCTTCAAGCTTTCACCAGCTGTTCTTTCGCTGTGATAACGCGGCCTGCTGGTGGATGCGTAGGGGTTCTGCCGCCGAGTGTATGAGGACCTGGTAGCGGCCGGCACCTTAATCATGCCGGCGGCTTTTGCCTCTTCGTCGAGGTCTTTTTCCTGTTTTGGCAGGTTGTCCCGAAACAACAGAGTAGGCGGCTGTGCCCTGCTGGTTTTACACAACCCCGCGAACTTTAGGTTTAGTGTAGGTCGGATGGCACTCTTCCTGAAACAGTTGATCTCAAACTGTACATTACAGAACAGTGCCAGGCCACCTGTTGCTCTTCCGACATATCTTTCCCGTCTGCTGACCTGGCAAAAGCTGCAATACCAGAGGCCAGTAGTTTCAGGATTTTTTGCATTTTAACTTCCTGGCTCCTAATGCCAGGACTGATGTTTCCCCAGATGGGGTTATTTACCGCAGGCAGTTTTCTGGAGCTAGATATTTGGCTGTCGTGTCGTTCATAGCCTGTTCTTGTAGCTGCTGAGTTGTCAGGTAATTTATACCGACTGCCAGATGTGGCTGCAATGGCAGTCCCTTCTGTGAGGGCATCGCAAACTTGGACACCATCCCGAGTAGTTCCTCTTCTTGCACCCCTAACATGTTGCATTCTTCTGCCAAATTCCCCTCTTCAGATTCAGCCCATACCTGTCTCCTTGTGCTCCCCTGCAAAGATGGTGAGACATTTGGCAGCCCTGTAAAGGAGACCCACGGTGACCAGACTCCTGCTGGAGTAGGTCACGTTGGAGCAATCCACCACCCACTCCATGCGAGATAATCGACTGCCGTCGCTACCCGCGGGCGGTGAGTCTTCGAGCCCAGACCCTGCCGAATTAATAGGCTTGCCGGAATTCCGGGTGGCTTTGCCGCCAGTCTGAGATGCTCCTGCGGGCTGTTGCGGCATCAAGTCGGGGGCTGCCGTTTGTACAACGAGCAGCTCTGGAGTAGTCGGCCGCTGCTGACTGCCCGCGGTCCCGCGGTCCTCCACAGTCAGTCTCGAAATGACCCGTTTGGACTTGGTTCGTGACTTGTCCATGGTTGGGTACTCTGTAACAAAAAGCACAACAGAGTGCCCACAAAACGACCTCAGGTTAGTAAATACTCACCTGTAGGTCCGTTTTAAACTTACCAGTGGAGGAGCGACCCACCTCCCTGCCTGTTGCTTCGCAATGCGTTCGACGATATGTCGCACATGCGTGCTGGCGGGGTCCTCACGTAGTCACTCACGTGACTCCGACGTAAAATTCCACAGATTCACCACTCTCTGTGTGAAAAATGTTTTTCTCATCTCGGTCCTAAAAGACTTCCCCCTTATCCTTAAACTATGACCCCTTGTTCTGGACTTCCACAACATCGGGAACAATCTTCCTGCATCTAGCCTGTCCAACCCCTTAGGAATTTTGTAAGTTTCTATAAGATCCCCCCTCAATCTTCTAAATTCTAGCGAGTACAAGCCGAGTCTATCCAGTCTTTCTTCATATGAAAATCCTGACATCCCAGGAATCAGTCTGGTGAACCTTCTCTGTACTCCCTCTATGGCAAGAATGTCTTTCCTCAGATTAGGAGACCAAAACTGTACGCTATACTCCAGGTGTGGTCTCACCAAGACCCCTGTACAACTGCAGTAGAACCTCCCTGCTCCTATACTCAAATCCTTTTGCTATGAAAGCTAACATACCATTTGCTTTCTTCACTGCCTGCTGCACCTGCATGCCTACTTTCAATGACCGGTGTACCATGACACCCAGATCTTGCTGCATCTCCCCTTTTCCTAATTGGCCACCATTCAGATAATAGTCTACTTTCCTGTTTTTGCCACCAAAGTGGATAACCTCACATTTATCCACATTATACCGGTGGTTGAAGTTACCATTGGAACCATTTTGTCGTTTTGCATTTGTCGTTGTATTTACTGCTAATTAATAATCATCACTGTTTGTGAGCTTCATGAGAATGAAGAATATCATTGCGCCCTGGTGTATATGACAATAAACAAATGTGAATCTGAATCTGAAGTTGAATCCTATGTGGGACCAGGAGGCTCTCCCACAGGTAGCAGCGTGTAATTGGTGGCAAGGAGGGCAGTTTGAGACATGGTGTGATCTAGTTTTGCTCCTGTTGTTTGCATATGTTCTTTACTACCAGTGGATGAGGAGTTTAATGCCTTTCCAGATGGTTCTTCACTATCTTAATGCACATGAGTCAACGATTATTTTAGTTTAATTTTGAGTTACAGCGCGGAAACGGGCCCTTCGGCCCACCGAGTCCGCACCGACCAGCGATCCCCACACATCAACACTATCCTACACACACTAGGGACATTTACATTTATACCAAGCCAAATAACCTACAAACCGCGAAGGTCTCGAAGAAAACCCATGATGGCACGGGGAGAACGCACAAACTCCGTATAGACAGCACCCGTAGTCAGGATCAAACCCGGGTTTCTGGAGCTGTAGACTAGATCATATATTTTTCAAGGAATCTTTCGGGATCACCTTGTAGAGGTGTACCTGGAACCGTCTTCCTGTATCAGAGCTCAAAGCAAAATGCTTTCACTGGTGCTGGGTGTGGAGATGATGTGGCCACCACTAGGCACTAAACTAAAACAGTGTAACCAAATTTCACAGGGATACCGTTGGGCATGTAAGTTGAGGAAGAAAGAGAAAGGGGGCAGATGGATGGATGCAATTGTTTTTGGATTGGAACCTATGATAGGAGATGGACATTTGGTCATTTTATAGTTATGAGATCCCAGCTTAGAATGTGACAGCAGGTGAGCAAAAACTAGATGTACAGAGTTAAGATTCAGATCAATCATTAAGTTGTTGACGAAGGCCAGAATGGTGCAATCTATTTCTGTTCCCTTGCTTTTATGTTTTTAATTATGGGTCCTTTTTTTCACACAAAGCTCAATTGTTGATGGTTAAATAATTCTGTAAAATCAGGATGTGCAACAAACCATGAAATTATCAGTGTACGAATGGTTGTGAGTAAGACAGCAATGAAATCGGAATCCCCAAAGCTAGCTTTGTCACAGCAGATGTGGACAGGGCGATATGTGTCAATTCGCAAAGCCCCAGATTACAATGATTTCACAGCCTCTTTAGCAAAGTTCATGGAGAAAATATTGAAGAATTTATCTTTTGCAAAGAAGGTAGGCTAGTTGATGTTTCAGTTGACTACAGGTTCAGTTGGTACTACTTGATACCAGAGGTATTGGACGTACAGCCCTCCGTTCACTCTGCAGTAACCCCGACTAGATAATCAAACCCACCGACAAGGGAGACAATAGACAATAGACAATACGTGCAGGAGTAGGCCATTCTGCCCTTCGTTCCAGCACCGCCATTCAATGTGATCATGGCTGATCATCCACAATCAGTACCTCGTTCCTGCCTTCTCCCCATATCCCCTGACTCCACTATCTTTAAGATCTCTATCTAGCTCTCTCTTGAAAGTATCCAGAGAACCGGCCGAGGTACAGAATTCCACACTCACAACTGTCTGGGAGAGAAAGTGTTTCATCATCTCCGTTCTAAATGGGTTACCCCTTATTCTTAAACTGTGGCCCCTGGTTCTGGACTCCCCCAACATCGGGAACATATTTCCTGCCTCTAGTGTGTCCAAACCCTTAATAATCTTACATGTTTCAATAAGATCCCCTCATCCTGCTAAATTCCAGATTGTACAAGCCCAGCCGCTCCATTCTCTCAGCCTTTGACAGTCCCGCCATCCCGGGAATTAACCTTGTGAACCTACGCTGCACTCCCTCAATAGCAAGAATGTCCTTCCTCAAATTTGGGGACCAAAACTGCGAACAATACTCCAGGTGTGGTCTCACTAGGGCCCTGTACAACTGCAGAAGGACCTCTTTGCTCCTATACTCAACTCCTCTTGTTAAGAAGGCCAACATGCTGTTCGCTTTCTTTACTGCCTGCTGTACCTGCATGCTTACTTTCATTGACTGATGAACAAGGACCCCCAGATCCCATTGTGCTTCCCCTTTTCTCAACTTGACACCATTTAGATAATAATCTACCTTACCGTTTTTGCTACCAAAGTGGATAACCGCACATTTATCCACATTAAACTGCATCTGCCATGCATCTGCCCACACACCCAACCTGTCCAAGTTACCCTGCATTCTCATAGCATCCTCCTCATAATTCACACTGCCACCCAGCTTTGTGTCATCTGCAAATTTGCGAATGTTACTTGTCGGCCCTTCATCTAAATCATTAATATATATTGTAAATAACTGCGGTCCCAGCACCGAGCCTGGCGGTACCCCACTAGTCACTGCCTGCCATTCTGATAGGGACTCGTTAATCCCTACTCTTTGTTTCCTGTCTGCATACCAATTTTCTATCCATGTCAGCACTCTACACCTAATACCATGTGCCCTAATTTTGCCCACTAATCTTCTATGTGGGACCTTATCGAATGCTTTCATAAAGTACAGGTACATTTCATCCACCGGCTCTCTCTCGTCCATTTTCCTAGTTACATCCTCACAAAATTCCAGAAGATTAGTCAAGCATGATATCCGCTTTGTAAATCCATGCTGACTCGAACCGATCCTGTTACTGCTATCCAAATGTGCCGCTATTTCATCTTTTATGATTGACTCCAGCATCTTCCCCACCACCGGTCAGGCTAACTGTTCTATAATTCCCTGTTTTCTCTCTCCCACCTTTCTTTGAGGTGCTGTGGTGGTCTGGCACGCTTACCTCTACCGGGCTGAGGCAGGCGACAACTCTCAGACACATCCTCCTACTTATTCTTGGACCATCAACCCACAGATGAGCACCAGGACTTAATATCACACACCATTTCAGATTTCATTGCTTCCGGCTCTCTGCCCTCCAAAGCCTCCAACCTTATCATTCCCCAGCCCCGCACGGCCCAATTTTATCTTCTCCCCAAAATCCACAAATCGAAATCCCCTGGCAGACCAATTGTTTCTGCTTGCTCACGTCCCACTGAATTAATTTCCACATATCTCAACTCCACCCCCCTCATCTAATCCCTCCCAACCGATGTCCAAGACAACTTACACACCCTTCATCTCTTCAATTACTTCCGTTTTCCCGGCCCCCACCACCTCATCTTCACCATGGATGTTCCGTCACTCTACACCTCCATCCCCCACCAGGAAGGTCTTAAATCCCTCTGTTTCTTCCTCGACTGCAGAACCAGCCAATTTCCATCTAATAACACTCTCCTCCGCCTAGCGGAGCTGGTCCTCACCCTTAACAACTTCTTCTTCGACTCCTCCCACTTCCTCCAAATCCAAGGCGTAGCTATGGGCCCTCGCATGGGCCCCAGCTATGCCTGCCTCTTTGTAGGGTATGTCGAACAATCACTGTTCCAGGCGTACACTGACCCTAACCCGGAACTCAACCTCCGCTACATTGACGACTGCATCGGTGCTGCCCCCTGTACCCATGCAGAGCTTGCTGACTTCACCAACCACGACTAATTTCCATCCTGCACTCAAATTAATTTAGACCATCTCCGACATCTCCCTTTTTCTAGACCTCACCGTCTCCATCACAGGAGACAGACTATCAACTGACATCTATTATAAACCTACTGACCCATAGCTACTCTTTTTTCCACCCAGCTTCCTGTGAAGACTCTATCCCCCTACTCTCAATTCCCACGTCTACACCGCATCTGCACCCAGGATGACGTGCTCCATACCAGGTAATCGGAGATGTCCTCATTCTTTAGGGAACATGGGTTCCCCTCTTCCATTAAAGATGAGGCTCTCACCAGGGTTTCCTCTATATCCCGCAGCTCCACACTTGCTCCCCCTCCCCCCATTCGCAACAAGGACAGAGCCCCCTTGTCCTCACCTTCTACCCCATCAGCCGGCACATACAGGACATAATCCTCCAACATTTTTACCACCGCCAACAGGATTCCACTATGAGCCACATCTTCCAATCTCCACCCCTTTCCGCTTTCCACAGAGACCGTTCCCTCTGCAACTCCCTGGTCAACTCGTCCCTCCCCATCCAAACCAACCTCTCCCCAGGTACTTTCCCCTGTAAGCGCAGGAGATGCAACACCTGTCCCTATACCTCCCCCCTCGACTCTGTCCAAGGACCCCGACAATCTTTGCAGGTGAGGCAGAGATTCACTTGCACTTCCTCCAACCTGTATCCGCTGTTCCAGGTGTGGACTCCTGCAGGCGCGGCGATCGTTTCGCTAAACACCTCCGTTCAATCCGCCTAAACCTACATGAACTCCTGGTTGCTCAACATTTTAACTCCCATTCCCACTCTGACCTCCTCCATTGTCAGAGTGAGGCCCAGCGCAAATTGGAGGAACAGCACCTCATATTTTGCTTGGGTAGCTTACACCTCAGCGGTATGAACATTGACTTCTCTAACTTCGTAATCCTTGCATTTCCTCTCTCTCCATCTCCTTCCCTCCTTCCCATTTCTCCGACCAGTCTTACTGACTCCGACTACATTTTATCTGTGTACCACCCACTCCCATGACATCAGTCTGAAGAAGGGTCTCGACCCGAAACGTCACCCATTCCTTCTCTCCTGAGCTGCTGTCTGTCCTGCTGAGTTACGCCAGCATTTTGTGTCTATCCCAAGAGGTAGCCTGATCAAACCAGAGAAAAGGAAGCTCAAACTGCAGTCATATTTATTGCGGCAGGCATCATTGCGTTTTGTCAAAAAGTTAGTTATGGATCATGTTACATAACATTTTCCTACCATATCACACGCTTAGATGCCAAATACATTCTGACGACCTTTCATCAGTTAAGTGAAGAAATGTGCAATGTGCTCAGATGAGGAATTAAGGTGATTAACAAAGCCTCCACCCAAATCTAGTTCTTCATCAATGTCCCCTTTCCTTCATCGAACTTTAATTTCTCCAAGTTGCTAAATGTAGAGGAATTTCAAATGATAAGATAGATTAGTAAGATTAAATGAGAACTTACCAGTTCGAAGTTTGATCTGTATTTTATGAGGAGTTACGATGAGGGATTACGTGAAGACCCCGTCCAGCACGCATGCGCGACATTTCTTCAAAGCAGCGGTGTGGATTCACAGAAAACACAACAATTGAAATAAATATAGTAAAGAAAAAATAAGAACTTAATTACCAGTTGATCTGTATAATAGAGGGTGGGAGCGGAGGGCACGTAATCCCTCATCGTAACTCCTCATAAAATACAGATCAAACTTCGAACTGGTAAGCTCATTTAATCTTACTATTTTACTTCGGAGTCACGTGAGTGACTACGTGAAGACTTCAAAGCTCTGTGAATCCGAACCGTGTACCAGCTCATGCTTCACTCACTGCCTGAAGACCTTAGAGGGAGGAAGCATGTTATACAATCAACAATAACCTGTTTGTGAACAAAAAAGGTTTATTAATAACAACAAAAAACAGAGAGCTCCCCCGGGCTTAAATTAAATATTATCTGCAGACTCTAAAATTCTGTCTGCAAATGTAGCAGGCTCCGCCAGCGGCTTATTATAAAACCTTTGGAAAGTTCTTTCCGAGGACCATCCTGCTCTGGCCAGAATATGGTCCATAGGCACATCCATTCGCCTAGCCGCCGACGTAGATGCAGCCCTGGTGGAATGAGATTTGTACACATTAGTATCGACTCCCGCGGACTTAAGCACCTGCTTGAGCCACCTTGAAATGGTTTGGCTCGTCACCTGACCATGAGGCTTCTTGTGGCTTATCCATAAGGCTTTTTCTCTCCCTCTTAAGTTATATGTTGTGTCTATGTAGTTGGCGAGATGGGTCTTGGCACACAACCGTGGGTCAGGTGAATATGCCCGGAACTCCATAACTGGAGGCGTGGTACCTGGTCTAGTTTGTTTGACCAGCCCCTGAATGTGAAATGTGATACAGTCCAATGACTCTGTCATGCTGTCCAGCCTCAGAAGGTGGAGGGACTGTACCCTTTGAGCTGACACTAGAGCCATGAGCATGACTAATTTCAGTGTAAGTTGTTCCAGAGTAAGTGACCTGGGTGGTGGCCATCCCCTAAGGTACGTCAGTACTATGCTGACATCCCAGATCTGAGTGTACCTAGGCCTAGGGGAATTGGTGTTAAAAATGCCCCTCATGATTTTGGCCACTAGTGGATGGGACCCCAAAGTCAGTTGTCCTGCTGCTGGAACCAAATAAGCTGACAACGCACTCCTGGCTGTATTAATGGCGCTGTAGCTGAGTCCTTCCCGATGTAATCCAAGCAGAAACTCCACAACACTGGTGGCTGTAGCTGTAGTGTAGGTAGTTCCTGTTTTGGAGCAATACCGTTCCCATTTTCTTATATTGGTCAGGTATTGTCTCCTGGTGGACTCCGGTGAGATGCGGTCATCATGTTGATGGCGTCCTCAGACAGTCCAGGCCCAGTAGAGGGTCTTTTTAGAATCTGCAAGCCAGGAGATTGACTCTGTCATGGCACGGGTGACTAATGCCTGACACTGGGTGGATTAATAACTGTCGACTGCTGGGGAATTCCAACGGTGTTTTCAACAGCCATGTCGAAAGCCACTGGGAACCATGGCTGTGTAGGCTAGTCAGGTATTATCAAGATTCCTGAAGCGGAATCCAATTGAATCTTGCGTAATACCCGACTGATGAGGCAGAAGGGAGGAAAAGCATAAAAGAACATTTTCCCCCAATGCAGCGAGAATGCATCAACTGCTGCTGCCTCAGGGTCTGGTTCCCAAGCGACATACGTTGGTACCTGGTGATTCAGCCTGGATGCAAATAGATCGATATCTGGTGTGCCATATTGCTTTGTAATTTCAGCAAACACTTTGGGATTTAACATCCATTCGATGTTATCATTAAATCTACGTGACCTGGTGTCTGCCACTGTATTTTGCTTACCTGGAAGGTAAGTTGCTGATAACCAAATATGCCTTTCAACACACCATTGCCAGATTAGGTTGGCCAAATTGTCACACGATGTCGACTTTACACCACCCAATGTGATTGATATAAGCCACACTGTGGTATTATCTAGTTGCAACCGGACATGTGCATGATGCGTATTACATGAATATGCTTTTAACCCATAAAACGCACCCAACATTTCTAAATAGTTGATACCCGTGTCTGAGGCAAGATGATTCAAATTTACTCCATCGGCCCCCTGTGCTGGATTGCATGTTAGTTGCTCCCCAGCCCAAAGCACTGGCATCCGTTTGAATGGTTAATACTGGGTTGGTGATCATTATGGGACTGGAGCTGAGTCTTACATTCCTCGCCCCCCATTGTAACTCTGAATGGATTCAGCAGTTAAACTCATAGCTCGGTCAAAGTGACCTGAGTTTTGCTTTAGTGCATGCACTTTAGCTCTTTGCAAATTTTGATAGTGCAAAGGCCCAAATGTTACAGCTGGGAAAGCTGCTACCATTTTGCCAATAACTCTAGCTACTTCCCGTATGGTTGGCTGATGTTTATTCATGAGTTTGTTGCATGATAGTGCCAATTCTGATGCTTTCCCCTTTGGCAGAGTTACAATCATGCGAACAGTATCTATCGTAAATCCAAGATAGTCCATGGCAGTGGACGGTTGTAAGATTGGATTTTTCGGATGTATGACAAACCCCAAAGTTTCAAACCAAACGTTTGGTGGCTGCGACTGCCAAAATGGCTGTCTCCAAGGTTTGCCTACTATTAAAATGTCGTCTAAATACGCCATGACTATATGCTTTTGTTTCCTCAATAATGCCAAGGCAGGTTTTAAGATTTTAGTGAACAACCTTGGAGCAGAGGTTAGCCCATTTGGTAAGGCTTTTATATTGCCATAGCTGTTTCATCCAGATAAATGTTAAGTATTTACGATGCTCCTTGTGTATGGGTACTGAGTAGTAGGCATCTTTTAAATCAATGCTTGCTAGAAAGTACCCTCTAGAAAAACCAATAGTCTGGCTGTTTCAAAAGTATCCATCTTGAAATGTATATACCTGACAGACTTGTTTAAAGTAGTTTAGTCAATGATGATGCGAAGTCCACCATCTTTTTTGATTTTAGTGAAAATATTAGACACAAATTCCAAAGGTTCATGTTTTGTTCTTTCAATGACTCCTTTTGCTTGTAACCTCATCGGTTCAGCTTGACCCTCTTGTTTCTCTTTGACTGAGAGGGTGAATACCCTTTTGGGTATATGCTGAAACTGGTGGAAAATCTTTATGGACAAAGTCAATTTTGTAGCCATGAACGCTGCTGAGTATATACTTGTCATTAGTGATGGATTCCCATGCATCCAAAACAAGTGCAATCTCCCCCCTGTTAGTACAGAGCCCCTACTGCACATATGCTGAGAGGAACCAGACCCACCTACCTCCATGGTTATTGGTTGCTTCTTCTGCCTCTTCGCTGGGTGATGAGGCGTCTGCTGGGCTGTAGAGGGTTGATGTTGATCTCGATGTTGTTGGGGGTGGCGCATTTTCCATGGGGTCCGCTCTGGGCCCTGGCCTAAAAAAGGCTTACGGGGAATGGTTGCGGACCCCGAGCTTTCACCAGTCCCCATAGTGTGGGTCGACGACTGGTGGACGCACATGGGGTACTGCCGCCTGGGTTTGTTGGGTCTGCTCGGTTCCCAAACCTGCCTCACGAGACCAAAGGTCTTGGATTCTTCTTCCAGGTCTTTCACCTTTTTTGGAAGGTCTTTCCCAAAGAGCAGAATAGGAGGTTCTGACCCCCGGTGTTTTTGCAGAGTCCCAGCAAATTTAGGGTTGAGGCAGGCTTGATAATCTCCTTTCGCAAATTATTTATTTCATATTGCGTGGGTGCACAGCCAGAGCTATTGTGTCTTGCTGATTTGTGGAGATGTCCCGCACCAATCAATGGACCGAGCATAAGATGTTATTCCTGCAGTCTGGAATTTAAGGATCTTCTGGAGCTTCAAACTCCAGGTTTCTGATGTTCTGCCCCAAATGTCCCCAAATTTGGCTATTGACAGCAGGTACATTCAAAGATGTACAATTTCCTGGGGCTGTATATAGTTGAAGAGCCTCATTGACCACTTGTTCTTGTAGGGGTTTAGAGGACGTGGTAATGCTGGCTGCAAGTTTCGGCTCTAATGGGCCGACCCGCTTGTGGAATGGCCACGTAGCGGTTGACCACACCCAGCAGCTCTTCCTGTTCCTGTACACCCTGCGTACTCCCGATATCTTCAGCCAGTGACCCCCCTCTTCTTGACCAGCCCAGACCTGGTCGCCAATGCTGCCTTTCAAAGGAAGGTGAAAGCAATGGCCAGTGCCGTAAAAGGCACTGCGGGAGTGCCTGAACTCCCTTGGCGAGGCTGCTGCTGCTCTCTCAGCAGATCTCGCTGGAGCAATTGCTCCATAAGCCGTTCCATGCGGCTTAGGCGGCTGCCTGTGCTCTCGAGCGGTAAGGCATCTTCATCCGAAACGTCGGACACTACCGCCCGGTTCCGGCTGCAGGTAACCTCCAGCCCGCTGCTCAGGCAGCACTAGCGGTGCTGGGCTCGGCTCGGTAGTTATATAACCGCCGCCTCTTGCCCCCCTCCAAAGAGCATTCCTCAACGGAGGACGAACGGGGGCGAGCTGCAGACTTCTTTCCTCGGGCCTTGCTCATTCTTCCTGGAACACAAGACCACAGAGAGAAAGACACACGGCCACGGTAAAAACTTACCTGTCGGCCCGAACTTTTCAATTTGTAGCGGGAGCGCCTTGAACTCCCGTTCGTCGCGGTGCACTGCATGAACGCTAATGTCGCGCATGCGTGCTGGACGGGGTCTTCACGTAAGTCACACACGTGACTCCGAATGTAAGGAATTTCAAATAAGATAAGAGCTCAGTAACTCCACAATCTCCAAATCACCCCCAACCCTTGTGACCTCTGAATGCTTACCTTCTCATAATCCCTGACTTACTTCATATCTATTTCCCATTGGATATCTCCTCTGAATAATGAGAAAAGCAGTTGAGATGTCCTGCATTTACTTTCATCAGATACTCCCAGAAATCAGCATTTTCAGGATTTCTGTTCAAATATAATCCTTCACTTAATCTCCACATCAGTGTTGCCAACCACCTCGAATTGTTCAGATTTTCCCGTTCTTGTGTGCAATATTAATACCGGATAATAATTTTCCAGTAAATTTAACAGCGGCTGTGGGATGCCCCACTCGGTCACCCATTCTCCTTTATTGACTTGGAAGAGTGCTGTGGTTGACGCTGCCACATAAACATCTACTGTCCCCAAAATCTGCATATTGCCGACCTGATATCCAGCCTTGAGATGTACCCAACATAATGCCCAGGCTCCAGGCCTGGAGCTGAGCACCAGGGACTGATATTACTGTCACTAATTACACTTTCAAGGTTTCTTTAAACAGTTGGTACAGCCACAATCACAAGGCCTGCCCCAGCCTCCCTCTCAAGTTTTATTCTTGTGCACATGAACTCAAGGGATTCCCAGAAAAAAAAACTGATGCTGCAATGCACAGGGTTAATTGACAAAGAGAGAGACGAGCCAATGTAACGTTCCTGAATTAAGGGAGTCGGAAATATTTGTCTTTTGAAATTAAAGTGTAAACGGTAGCTTTTTTGGGAAAAAGAAACACTTAGCTTATTTACTTTGGAATGCCTTTTATTTAAATTTAATGGTCAGATTTTAAAGAGGGTAATTGGCAGATAGCCATTTAGTATAAAATGGTGTTTTTCTTCTCACACTTAATTAATATAATTACCCCTCTGTCTATACTTACATGAGACAGTTTGGCACACTGAGCCTGGTGTTTCTGTGAAGAAATTTTCTTGTGGCCTTACTCATATGACTCACAACTAGTCCCTTATTATTGGTATATAGTATTGTTAATCTTACCATCTCGGAAAATCCATCTGTTTGCATTCCCATGTACCTCTTGGATTCACATCCTGCGTAACTATATAAAGCATATTTCTCTTAGTACCTTTACATTTACAGCTTCTAAATCTCCTTCGCAATCCAAAGTGATATGTAATTGGGGAATGGCAAAACAAGCTGCTCACCAGTCAAAATGAATTCCATCTTCTGTTGATGTTATTGCAATCCAAGATATCTAAGCTTAATGAAACTTACAGCTGGATGGGTGAAACCACAACAACTCACATTCCATAGGTAAGATATTAGCTCTACTTACTCAGGCATAGCATGTGTGGATAGTGTCAGGAAAATGGCAGATAGGAAAGCCCAGAGATCGTAGGGGATAACAGGGAAGGTAGGGATATCACAGCAGACGGCATCTGTTCAGCACAGGCATGGTGGGCCAAAGGGCACGTTCCTGTGCTCTTCTGTTTTGACCATCAATAAATCTTTGAGATTCCCCACTCTTGACGACAGAAATATGAATTAAGGATAAGCTTTTCACTGTACCTCGGTACACATGACAATAAACTAAACTGAACTGGATTATAAAGAAATTCAAGACCTTGCTTTGCGGCTTATATGTAACAGAAATTTAGATGAAAAATTTGCAGTTTTATTTTTCTTGAAGATCCTATATGCTTCTCCCAAATCTGGCCTAAACCTTACCCTGCTGCGCGTGGGAGCAATACTGGTCTGCTTTTTATTATTGTTCTAGGATGTCAGCCATTCAGCAAAAACACACTCAATCTCTTTCATTTATTTTATATTATGTTCATTTATTTTAATATAATAAATGCATTAGTCATGTATCTATTCATGTGATGTTAAATCCAATTGGTTCTACTTTCATTAGTTTGGTATTCTCACTGGGCAATGTTATCCATGTGCAAAAGTCAAGTTCAGATGAAGTCTAACAGCAATCTCAAGACATGTCTGTATGACTGTACTCCAATAAAATACCAGACACACAACAAAGGCCTGAGGTAGAAATTAATTTGTTAAATGTTGAGGTTCATAGTTGATAATGCATCAGGAACTGAATCTATATTTTGTGGCCCTGACACCCTCTTATTATATTAGTACAATGTAAAGTATGATGAAATCATTGAGGGCAGTACTGTGGCACAGCAGTAGAGTTGCTGCCTCACAGCACCAGAGACCTGGGTTTGATCCTGACGACTGGTGATCGCTCGTCTCAGTGGGCCGAAGGTCCTGTTTCCATGGTGTATCTCTAAAACTTTAACTAAAAGGATTCAGCATATTGCCGTTGAGAGACAGAAAATTCCTGAAAAAAAAGAATGGCATGCAAAACCAGCATTCTCTACCACAGAAGGCAGTGGAGGCCAATTCATTGGATGTTTTCAAGTGAGAGTTAGATATAGCTCTTAGGCTTAACAGAATCAAGGAATATGGGGAGAAAGCAGGAACGAGGTACTGATTTTGAATGATCAGCCATGAACGTATTGAATGGTGGTGCTGGCTCGAAGGGCTGAATGGCCTACTCCTGCACCTATTTTCTATTATTCTCACAGACAACAGAATAAGATCTAGGCCCAATTGTGGAGATTCACAGATTTTTATTCAACCGAGAAGAAATATTAGTTAAAAACATGACGCACAGCAGCTCTTGGTTTGTTTTTAATGTTGAAAGGCAAAGGAATCATTAACTCATTTTTAGAAAGCATTCTGCTAATATATTTGACTTTTCAGAATAGATGAATTGTAAATTTTTAGAACCATCAATATTAATGAGTCTTGCAAATAGAATTTGTCGAGGGAAATGGGGAAAAAATATAAGGCAAATTGTAAAATTACGTTTTGATTTGCTATCATTCATATTGAATGACTGGCATTGTGCACTTCATCACTTTTTGCATTTCCATTGAGATAAAGTAACATTCCCTCCTCTTTGACCTCACCTCTGTCTCGCCTTTGGCATCTGTACCCTTGAACGTGAAGTGCCAGTCATGTCACTCTCTCAGCCAGGTTTCTGTGATGGCTACAGCATTCCAGTCGTACGTACCTATCGAAGCCCTGAGTTCATCTGCCTTACCCATCAGGCCTCTCAATATTAAAATAAATGCAATTTAATCCAACAATCCAATCGCTCGATTGTAATCAAGTATTGTCTTTCCGCTGACTGGCTAGCATGCAACAAAAGCTTTTCACTGTACCTTGGTACACATGACAATAAACTAAACTAAACTAAACTAACCCATGCAATTTCAGAGATACATTTGTAATATGATCACGTTCTGCTATTAGACGGCCATCCATACATTAGAGGGGAATCGGGTCTTGCCATACCAAATAAAGGCTTGACCATCCAGCTGGCAGTCATCCAACCAATTGTTGTTCATCTAAGATCAAACCTGAATGGCGGACAGACTGGAATAGAATTTAAGCATTGAAGGTTAGAGAGAAACATTCCACAGTGTAACATCCATCTATTTGCAGTAACAATGGGCCTAACAAAACCAAGGCATTCACTTAGACATCATAGTCTTAATCAGTAATTTAGGGAATATTTCCAGCTGAGAAAAACTTTGGGAAAAGTAATTCTGCAGGAGCACAAACTAGCCAATCCACCGGTTTAAGCCAAACAGGAACTATACTGTTCACTAACCTGAGGTTTGTAAAGTAGGGAGCATTGATCTTTAAGCAAATCATGGAGCCAGCTCTGTGTTAATGAGTCCAAGTTACTCTTGGAAAAAGATTACACTCAGTAACCTCTTAGTTCCAGAATTAGTTGAGTAATTGTTTCTGTTACATCTTTCAAACATCACTGGGTCAGATGCAGGGGCGGAAATCCCGGGGGGGCCAGAGGGGACACGTCCCCCCCAATGTTTTGAGAGGTGGGGGACATCCCCCCCAAGTTTTTGTCATGGATTTTAAAATCTCCGCTTTCCGCGAGACAGTGGAGGTGGGATTGCTGATCGAGGGCGCCGATTGGACGAGAGAGACGTCGGTCAGCAGGCAATGGGAGCAGGACATGATGATTCAGCGCGATAATTGGAGGAGGGAGACGTGGCACAGACCTGCGCCTCATTCGCAGCCAGGATCAATCCCGGCCGGCTCTCCGGCGCTGTCCCGTCCCCACCCGAGTGCCCCCCCCCCCCCACAGGTGGCCAGAGAGGTCGGGAGTCAGATGGGAGCGGTGCCCCCAGGCCCACAGCCAGCGCAGAGAAGCAGTGCTAAACCCAGCTCAACTCTACCTGTCCCGCCAGGTTAACCTGCCTGGGCTTGCGGGAAATATGGCCAGCGCGGAGAAGCATCGCTGGTATTCGGTCAGTCCAGTCAGGGCTTGTATGTTAACCCAGTGACACAGGCAGAGTTGAGCTGCATTTAGCGCTGGATTGAGCCTCTGAAGCCTCGCGTATGTGTGTGTGAATGTGAAAAATTCTGTCCCCCTGTCCCCCGGTCCCCTCCATATTTTGATAGCGAGTTCCGTGCCTGGTCAGATATCCAAGAACTTGCATGTATGGTGAGCTGAAACTGGGCAGGCTCCGTTCACCTCTGCCTGAATTTTGCATGGGCACCTGAAAACTGCCATTAGGACCCTGATTTGCATCTGCAACATGCTTCGGAAGTTCAGTCAAATCTTTCTATTGTTTAAGATGTGTTAGTCGGAAGTATCTTAACCAACGATGATTGTGAAATGGACCTCCTACAGTAGACCTCCGAGAATTCACTATTACTGTGTTTGGAAATCCCAGTGATCCAACCTCTGGCTCATCAGGATCTGATGGCTGTGGATCCTCTAGCATGCCAGGGTCCCTGTTCCTGTTCTCACTATAGCATGCTGCAACCTTTACGCTCAGTGGGGTTTTGACTGATTGAAGGACACAACATGGAAACAAATCCTTCAGCCCACTGAGTCGACACTGGCCATCGACCACCCGTTCAGATTAGTTCTATGTTATCTCCGTTTTACATCCACTCCCCACAGACCTACGAGTCTTTGGGATGTGGGGTGAAACCGGAGCACCCAGAGGAAACCCACACAGGAAAAATATGTAAACTTCACTCTAGACAGCACCTGAGGTCAGGATCGGACCCACGTCTCTGGTGCTGTGATGCAGCAGATCTACCAGTGGGTAGCTGGTTCCAGTGTCCAGTTTAAACTCACCTCATTCTGTTTCCGTACTCCCTTGAAAGTTACCAGGTTCCCTGTAGTATCATATTTTTAGCGGTGAATTTTAAATTTATCGGAGTGTTAATTGGAATAAGTTCCAAAAGTCTGGAAAACCTTTTAGTTCAGCACCATCAAAGTCCAGAAGAAGCTGATTAGTGGAGGGTTACCAGTGTAAGTGGGTATGTTCATACATTTCCAAGTGGTTCATACATTTGTGGATGAATGGGAAACTACATCCAGCAGGGCAGACCAAGCTGAGAAACAATTGATCAGTCGGAATCCCAGCAAAGTAACAAACAGGAAGCAACGCAGTTGCTCCTACAATATCAACCCTGCAACGTGTTACTGATGTCTGTGATATAAAACAAGCCTATTTCCTGCATTGCAAACACGTTACTCCACTTTTAAATACTCTGCGCTTGTCTGTGAGAAAGAATGTGAGAGAGAATGATAAAAAAGCAAAAATCGAAATAGAGGAATGGAGCCAGAAAAGGAAAACAAGCGAAGAAGGGGAATGAGTGAAAACAAAGTGAAGTCTTGTTATCGAGTCCACGCATAAGATTAGAGGTTGTTCAGCCAGAGCTGACCACACTTCTCGGCATGTGCATACAATGGTGTCTGTCATGTCGCTTCTTGTGTATCTTGTGTGCGGTGGTGGAAAATGGACCGTGACATGAACGCGCTTTCCTCGACCCCAAAGTGAAGTAATTTAACCCCATTTTATAGCAATGTTACAAAATTTTGAGATTTAAAAAATCAAGTCTGCAATTTATCCCATCAGATAAAGCATAAAAAGAAGTTTAATTTGACACCTAATTTACTTTCATATCTTCAGTATTAAAAAAGTTATGGCCATTTTCATACTCGGAATGTTCCCCATTGCCTTTCGATTGACTTAACTCAAAAGCTGTGATCTCGGACAGTCAAAAGCCCATAACTTTCTTAAAAATTAAGAGAACTCAATGAAATTTGCAGTTATTATAGATTGAAGCATTCTGAAACAAATATGAAACAATGTTACTTGGATGACCTGAAATTAAAGCATATAATTAGTTAGTTACCTAATCGTAGCTAATTACAAAATTCAATTACTGGATCTAAACATCTATCCATTTCTTAAGAAAGGATAAACATTTTTTTAATTGCCTAAGTGTCCAAATAACATTCACACAATTATTCACAATATAACATGATTTTTTAATCTCATTTTCATGAATTTATAGGCCAAAATGGAAGGAATTTACTGTTTAATTCCTGTAAATTAATGGCCATTTAAATCAACTTGCAAGTGCGTTTTAGTGGAATGCGGTGGATTGGAATGTTGCGGTTTGCGGTAAAGTCGGCAGGAAAAATACTGCCGGTTCGTATCTATTTTTTGTTCCCATTTCGCAACATGAAAATGTGATTAAATGCTTCCTAAGAACCATGTTTTATGCCAAAATAAACTGTGTACCTTTTTTTCTCCCCTACATAAAATCCTTCCCGTTGTCGGCGCTCACGACTTTAGAAGATTTTTAAATTACTCTAGCTAATAAATAATCTAGCGTAATTTAAAAATACCTTCATGAATGAAATGTCGGAGCGATTTTTCTTCAGCAACGAAATCCCCTGACATGGATCGATTTGCCCTGTCTGTGGAAAAACGGCACTTTAAACACGCCCCCCCTCTGAAAGGCGCCAAAGTCACGCACACGGGGAGCGGCAGAACTGCAGCGCTGCTCAAGGTAAGTTTTGTAACATCCTACATTTTAAAGTTAGGTTGAAATAAAATATGACTGCAGCTATACTGGTAAAGTAAGCTTCAAAATTCATAAATGAATAATTGCAATTGCAGTAATAATATGTGTTCAACTCACATGATGTATTCAAGAGAGAGTTGGATATAGCTCTTAGGGCTAACAGAATCAAGGGATATGGGGAGAAAGCAGGAATGGGGTACTGATTCTGGATGATCAGCCATGATCATATTGAATGGCGGTGCTGGCTCGAAGGGCTGAATGGCCTACTCCTGCACCTATTTTCTATGTTTCTAAGGTGACCTGTCACATTTCTAGGCCGCATTACCACGAGTGCTTACAGTATGTTCAAAGGCACTTCCGTACTATCACTTCCAACACACACGGTTGCTGAAACCTCTGTCCGCTTATCTCATATCCAAACTCTTTCTTTATAGTCGATTTTGCCAGCCTACATCCACTTCCCCATTAACTCCATTTAAGGCAAAATACATTTTGTCCATATCCATCCACAATTTAAATCCTGTTTTCTCTTGACATTACTAATTTGCACCATAGAACATAGAATAGCACATGTGTGGGAAAGAACTGCAGATACTGATTTAAATCGAAGGTAAACATAAAATGCTGGAGTAAATCAGCGGGACAGGCAGCATCTCTGGAGACCCTTCTTCAGACTCTGAAGAAGTTTGAAGAAGGGTCTCGACTCGAAATGTCACCCCTTCCTTCTCTCCAGAGATGCTGCCTGTCCCGCTGAGTTACTCCAGCATTTAGTGCCTACCACAGAATAGTACATCACAGGAATAAGCCCTTCGGCCCATGATGTCTATGCCAGCCATGCATATCTGCCCGCTCGTGATCTATGTCTCTCCATCCCCTGCTCTTCATGTGCTTATGTAAATGCCTGCTAAACGATCCATATACTCACCACCAGTCTTTGTATAAAACACTTGTCTCAATGACCTCCTTTAAATCTTCCCCCTTTCACATTTAAACTTTGCTCTCTAGCATTTGACATTTCCTTAATGGGGAAAAAGAATCTGACTATTCTATTTATGCCTCTTGTAATTTTACATACTTCTATTAGGTTGCCTCTCATATCCCATTCCACTACATAAAACCTGTTGTCTTGACTTTGATTTTCAAATCCTGCTCTGACCTTCGCTCAACCTGTGCCTCAAATTTTGCATTCTGAGTTCATCTACCGTGTTCATCTGTGTAGTCTCACTTGCTCTACCTCTCCTTATCCACGTTTTCTGGCCCATCTTACACAATCACACAAACATACCTCTCCAGCACCTGTGCCTTTAAAATTAATCTGGAAATCTTCAGTCTACGCGATGCAGAATATATCCCATTCTATCCGATGAGTATCGTGAGACATATTCCCAGGCTAAATGCAGACTGTTTTCTTAAACTGACTCGGTTGGATTTCTGGCCTACTGAGTCAGTTAAGAAAACAGCGCAACTTGCAAATAATTTAAATCATTCATTATTTTTTGTACTTTGTAACCTTTTTATAATGGTGAGTTTGAAGCAACTTTCCTACTTGCAATAGATTCACTTGTAAGTTTGTAATGATCCCATGTTCATGGTCTGAGATATTCCTGGCTCATCTCTGCTGCATGTCCTTTTATTCTACTGACAGCAAAGGATGAACCATTGCACCTGCACTGAGAGAATTAGTTACCCTTTTAATGTAGTTATCGCAGCTCCAATAATGTCTGTGGCCTCTCTGCTTTGTACTGACATCTTTAACACAAAGCCAGTCATGTAAATTTGCACAATTGCCGTTTAATTCATATTTCCATTATAGAAGAAGGTTATTAGGCTGCCGAGAAGAACCCCTTTTCCTTTTGGTTTTAGTGCTGTAGAGTTGGCAGGTAGAATGTTGCAATGATCCTCCTGCAGGATGTGGGAAGTCAGGGAAACTGCTCCTGTCCCCATTGACTACACCTGTGCGAAGTGTGCCCATGTGCAGCTTCTTACAGTTCGCGTTAGGAAACTGGATGACCTCAGGATGAGGGCTACATGGGGAGGAATTACAGTGAGGTGGTCACGCCTCTGATACAGGAAGAGAGTACATGGGTGACCACGAGGAAAGGGAGTAGGCAGAGAGCACTGGAGACCCTGTCACCATTCCCCTTCCAAACAGGTCTACCCTCATTGGAAACTGTTGAAAGGGATGACCCATCAAGGGAGAGCAGCAGTAGCCGTCAGGTCTCTGGCACCAAGCCCGGTTCTGAGGCCAAGCAAGGAAAGGGTAATGTCAGGAAGAGCCATAGTGCGAGGAGATTTGTTCGTTAGAGGAGCAGACAGGAGATTCTGTGGCAGCAAATGAGACTCCAAGATGGCGTGTTGCCTCTCTGGTACCAGGATGTCTTGGAGTGGATGCATGACATGTTCAAGGGGGAGGGGGGAGCAGCCAGAAGCCATTGTGAGTGTTGGCACAATTGACATAGGTAGGATAAAGGACGAGGTCCTGGGAAATGAATATAGGGAGTTAAGGAAAAGGTTAAAAAAAAGCACCTCCAGAAAAGTAATACCTGGATTACGCCTGGTGTCACGTGCTAGTGAGGGAAGAAAGGAAGAGAGGGCAGGTAAAGGTGTGACTGAAGAGTAAAGGGCCTGTCCCACTTGGGCGTCATTTGCACATCACGCAGATGGCCGCGAAGATTTTGTACATCCCAAAATCCTGGGGCGCCGCGTGCAACCGCACATCTCTGCCTACGTCACCACATACACCAAGTGGGACAGGCCCTTTAATGCAGGGGGCAGGGATTCAGATTTTTGGACCATTGGGATCTCTTCTGGGGAAGAGGTGACCTCTACGAGAGGGACGGCTTGCCCTGAATTGGAGGGGAACGAGTATCCTGGCAGGCAGGTTTGCTACTCGGGAGGGATTAAACAACATTGGCAGGGATAGGATCCAATGAATCAACTAGGCAGGACAGAAGTTAGAATTCGATCTGGAGTGTGATGAAAGCAAGTTCAGTGGACAGAATAGGCCGGAGCACGGCAGGGAGTGAGGAAGGACTGTTCAGTTTAGTTTGTTAACACATGTATCCTGTTGGTTTGTTGTGGCAGACTACTGTAGGGTTTGTTCCTCTTCCACCTACTTTCCTTCCTCTAGCTTCACAATTTACAACTCTTCAATCCTTTTATCTCACACCTTCTGCCTTTTCATCTCTGGCATTTGTCCAATCATCTGCTCATCAAAACCCTCCCTCTACCTTCAGTCTCAAGAAGGGTCTGGACCCGAGACGTCACCCATTCCTTCTCTCCAGAGATGTTGCCTGTCCCGCTGAGTTACTCCAGGATTTTGTGTCTGTCTTCGATTTAAACCAGCATTTGCACTTATTACCTGTCAGGCCTTTTCTTGCCCCTCCTCTCTTCCTGCTTTCTTTCCCCCTGCCTACAATCCGTCTGAAGTACAGTCCTGACCTAAAATGTTACCTATCCATGTTCTTTAGAGATGCTTCCTGACCCTTTGGGTTATTCCAGCCATTCATGTCTATTTTTGTAAACTAACATCTGCAGTTCCTTGTGTCTGGGATTTGTTCAGAATGGACACCAAGAGTTTGTGATGAATGTACTTTGGGGTTAGGCCCTTCCTCAATATTTCCAAACTAGATCTGTGCAGACCTTCTTCCTGCCCCACGGGTCAACATTACAAACGAAGTGCGGAGGAAGGTGAAATTATTTACAGTTGAGGTTATTGATCCTGACTCAGCATCCGCACCAGTACGAGCAGGCCTGTGTGTCAAGACAGTTGTGGCACAGTAGACACATGACCTGGGCTTTCAATGTCGTAGCTATGATAGCTCATTGTCGGATGGTAATAGGATACTTGAGCTTTTGGGAGAACAACTTTGTCCCTCTGGCTTTACAATCCGCAACTCTTCAAACCTGTCTCACACTTAGACTTTGTTCTAATCAGCTGCCTATACCCCCCCCCCCCCCCCTCACCTGGGTCAATCTATTACCTGCCGCCAGTTCCACCCTTTTCCAAATTTCTTCTCTGCCCCCGTACAGTCAGTCTGAAGATGGGTATGAACACAAATCCATCACCTATCCATGTTCTCCAGGGATGCTGCCTGACTGCCTCAGTTACTCCAGCACTTTGTACCCTCACGTTGGATTCTTCTGGGTGCTCCACATTCCTCCCACATCCCAAAGGCGTAGGTTAATTGGCTTCTGTAAATTGTCCCTCGTGTGTAGGGAGTGGATAAGAAAATAGGATAACATAGAACTATTATGAACAGGTGATCAATAGTCAGCATGGACTCAGTGGGTCTAATGTTTCCATGCTGTATCACTGAACTAAAAGCCTAAACTAAAATTATATTCTAAAACTTGACATAATTCTGATTAACTCCATTAGATCTCCCCTATTTGTTTTCAGTTCCAAAGCAAACCACTGCGGCTTTTCTGACCTTTATAATCCTTGTAGTACCTCACCATACCCGAACATACAAAGCTAAATATATCAAAAAAATCTGCTTGTCTTGTCACGTTCACGATTTGTAAATAATCTCCGTCCATCTACACTTGCACCTATTTAAAAATCATTCAATTTAGATTATATTGCTTTTCCATGTTGCTCCTCACACATCCCATGGCCCATATCTGTGCAGCTTAGAAACTCCCAGAACTTATGTTGTGAAAGGCGAGGAGTTTGGTGTAAAATTGTTGGCATTTCCATCCAAAGTTTTGTTTCCTGACTCTATCGTCTGCAGCGTGATGATGCACTGTGTAAAATAGCCATTCTCCATATCAATTTGCTTGTATGTTGCTTTTTCCACCCCAACCTCACACACAAATTCTCACCCCAATTCCCTCAACCCCCTCCACACATCTTCATGAAATCTTCCCCTCCAGGTCCTCAATAACCCCCTCCCCCACACCCTCTCTCCCCACTCCCACAATTCTTAGCCTTAGGCCCCATGGCTGACCATGGGTGTCTCCAGGGTTGGAGGACGTCTGTGCATTTCTTTGTTTAACATGAGGAGACAGGTGCACAGACAGCCACCACATGGTCCTTGACAGATCTGGGTCAGGATCCAGTAGCATGGAGTCTAAGACGACCGGAGACCCATTTTCTGCTGCAGCCTTCATCCGACTTCCCAGCCGTTGTGACTCTCCACTAAGGTCAGCCATCGTCCTCCGCCTGTTCCACCGTTGAGGTCTTGGTTGGATTGCTCTTTGTCAGAGTCCTCCCCCTCGACCTTACCACCATGGGTGGCTCTACCAGGAGCATAGCTCCAGACGGCATCGCTCTCAGGATCTCAGGACCACACAAGCTTCTCCAACACGACAAGGTGAGAATCCACTCCCACAAACACACACAACAACTGCTAGTGTCTTTATTCCCACCCTACCTTCCTCTGGATTTGAGATGAAGAATGGCTATTTTACATAAATCATCACACTGCAGAGGATAAAGTCAGGAGCCAAAACTTTGCAAGGAAATGTGAACAATTTTACACCGAACTCCTATCCTCTAGATTTGGGACTCCAGTTCACCCACACCCTGGCCACAAGAGCAGGCTACCAATTTCCCAACCTTGACCTTGTGGAATGTGCTTGGCTGTTGAATGGGAGCTCCAGTCTATTAAAACAACTACTTTTCCAATCACTGTTAATTTTTATTGCGTGACTGAAAATTGTGACAAATGTGTTCTGTCTGGTGGAGAAAATGTATTTGCAATTTGTTTTGCAGTGTGTTCCAGCCAAGAATTCTCCACATATGTAGTGCCTTTCACTGAATTACTTCCTACAGAGTCCATGACTCAGAACATTATATTGTCTGGACACAAATGGCTGAGTCCGTAAAAGGTCGGATGTCTATGCAGTAGAGTGGTATGAATTTGGAAAATCCCTGATCCTATTCCAGACCCCTGGTAGTTTAACCTCTCCCAACCAGTGTGGTCCTGGGACAATTACAATTAGCCACAATGATCCAAATTAGGGAATTTAAATAAACACTCAATATCCTGGTCAATATCCTGTGAATTCTATGTGTAGACAAAGTGCCTTAGCTCTACTGCCACTCCTGAAATTCCCCTACTTGTTTTTCTCATCACCAGCACCACATTTCCATTCTTCTGCATTTACATGGGTTATTTAACCTGTCAAGAGTCTGGGACTACAGTTCTACAATGGTTGACATTGGATTCTCAGGTAATAAAGCTACTGTAGAAAGCTGGGCAGTAATTTTTACTGGGCAGGAAAAGTATTGCGGCTGTTACTTGAACCAGCTACATAAGTGGGCAGTGAAATGGCAGATTGGTTTAGTTTTGTTTATTTTACTTCGGAGTCACGTGAGCGACTACGTGAAGAACCCCGTACAGCCGTTGGTGCGTCATGACGTCAGACGCATTGGTGCAGTCGGCCGGTTGGAGCAGCAGCGCTCCTCCACGCGGTAAGTCTAAAAACGCGAGGTAAGTTTTTAAAATATTTTCAGTGGTCATTTTCTGCGACGGTTGGAGGTCTGTTGGAGAAATGTTGCAGAAAATGAAGAAGGTGTCGGCGAGGCGCTCCGGAGGTAGGAAGGAAAATGACCAGGAGAGAGTTGTTGATGGAGGCCCGTCTGGTACACCTGGTCCGGTGCTGGCTACACAGCCAGTGGTTGCGGACCCACTGCCTGTGAGCGGTGGAAGCTTGCCAGTAGAGCGGAAGGCCACTGGCAAGTCTGATAGGCCCGTGGACCCTGAGTCCGGCCTGGAGGTTATACCCTCCATAGGAGAGTCCGTTTGCTCACGGCTCTCCCAGGTCGAGATTTTATTACAAAGAATGCTCGACAGGGACCAGCTCTGTGAGGAGGAGTGGTGCCCAAGCCAGGCTGTGGGAGAGCCTGTGCTAGCAGCACCTGTTACAGGGCTGCAGGAATATCCTGCCTGTGAGGAGGATGTTCCATCAGTGCAGTTTGCTGACACTGATTCTATGGTGGGGGAGAGCAGTAAAGGAGTTCAGTTGGAGGTAATTCCGAATATTGCTCAAAAATTTGCTGTGCCTAGAGAGGCAGGAGAGGCGATTGAAACCGAATTGGCTAAAGCAATTCAGTATATGATCTCCCACCAGTTACAGGATCTAGCTATGGATGAAGCAGCAAAAAACTATGAAGCTCCTGTTAATTGTGATCTCCTGAAGGTACCGGTGGTTAATCACCAAATTTGGTCACAGTTGGGTATGCCAGCTAGGGCCCAGGAGATGCAGGAGAAGGAAGGAACCAGCCGTTCAGGTCTTCAATATCGGAACTGGCAGGCTGCCACCGGTATGAAGGGGAAGGTGCCTTTCTCTACAAGAGGTCGTGGACAACAAGGTCAACAAGGACAGATGCAGGTAAGGAATATACCGTTGACAGACAATGAATTAACTAATGTTGCTGTTGAAATTGGGGGAAGGTTAAAATTGTTTCTCAAACAATGGCAGGAGTTTCAGACATTTATATTGAAGGGGTGAAAATTGAATTTTACTCTAATGACAGTCCACCTAATCAACATGTTCCTAGTCGGAAACTTATATTTTCAGATGAAGAAAATGTGCTTATTCAAGCAGAGATTCAGTCATTATATAAGAAAGTGGTAATTGAGACTTCAATCTATCAACATTGACAATTTGTGTCAAGTATATTTCCCAGATCTAAAAAGACTGGGGGATGTAGAATTATTCTGGATTTAACGAGTTTGAACAAATTTGTTTGTTATAGGCATTTCAAAATGGAAACCTTTACCACAGCCAAACATCTAGTTTCCAGAGGGTGTTATATGGCAAGCATTGATTAAAAGGATGCGTATTACTCAGTGTCTATTCATGGTGATGATAGAAGATATTTGAAATTTATTTGGATGACTCAGTTGTGGCAATTCAAGGCATTGCCTAATGGATTAACTTCAGCTCCTAGACTATTTACTAAATTGGTAAAACCTGTGTTAGCATTACGCAGAGCTCAGGGGCATGTGGTAATGGCCTATTTTGATGATATTCTGATTGTTGGAAAGACTCATGTTGAAGCTCAGTTGTTAAATTCACTTTTGAACAATTGGGGTTTGTCGTTCATCCAGATAAATCTAAATTATCACCAGTCCAAATGATTGATTATTTGGGATTTACCATAAATTCAAATCACATGTTGGTAACTTTGCCCAGGGATAAATTGTATCAGTTAATTGAGGACTGTGTTAATCTCCTTGGAGAACAACGACCTTCAATTAGACAAGTAGCCAGATTGATTGGGAAGTTTGTGGCAGCATTTCCAGCTGTGCAGTATGGTCCTCTACATTATCAACAATTACAACGATTAAAGGAACAGGCACTGAGAATACAAAGGGGCCATTTTGATAGGTCTATGCAGTTGTCAGTCGGGGCAATTTCTGACATACAATGGTGGATAGTAAATGTTTCAAAAAGTTTAGGAAGGTCTTGGTGGAACCACCTTCAGTGATATTACAGACTGATGTAACTGCAACAGATATGTCTACTAGTTATGGAGGCAGATGGAATGTTGATGAGGCATCCCTTCTTCAATTAAGAGGGATTAATTATTTAGAGTTGTTGGGAACCTGGTATGGGTTTAAAGCTTATTGTTCTACCAGGAGGGACTTGCATGTGCAGGTTCAGATTGACAACACCACAGCAGTGGCGTATGTAAACCACATGGGTGGAGTCAAGTCACAATCTTGTGATAGACTGGCTAACCAGGTTTGGAGCTGGTGTATTGGAGACAAAAATATCTGGGTTTCAGCAATTTATTTGCCAGGAAGATTCAACACTGTAGCTGACACTAGGTCATGTCAGTTCAATGACAACATAGAATGGATGTTAAATCAGGATGTATTTAATCAAGTGGTTGTTCAGTATGGAATGCCAGATATTGACTTGTTTGCATCTAGATTAAATCATCAGTTGCCCAGATATGTTTCATGGAAACCAGATTTTGGTGCAGCAGCGGTGGATGCGTTCTCGCTGCATTGGGGGGGAATGTTTGTGTATACATTTCCTCCATTTTGTCTCATCAGCAGGTGTTTGCAAAAGATCACGCAGGACTCCGCTTCAGGGGTATTGGTAGTGCCAGATTGGCCTACACAAGCATGGTTTCCTCTTGTATTACAAATGGCTAGGGAGCCTCACATGAGTATTCCCAAGAATAAAAATCTACTGGTAACTCCAGTAACTGGGGATCAACATCCTGTACATGATTGTATTGATCTGTTAATTTGCAGATTTTAAGGAGGCCATACCTGGGGAGAGGACTGTCTGATCGTACTGTGGATGTTCTCACGTCGGCCTGCAGGGATAGTACACAGAAGCAATATATCACCTCGATAAGGAAGTGGGAGCAATTCTGTCTACAGCAGAATATTTCATATCAAACTGCAGGGATCACAGACGTATTGGAGTTTTTGTCAACTCTTTATTTCGACCAAAAATTAAGTTGCAGTGCGATCAATTCAGCCAGAAGTGCTCTGTCTTCCTATTTACCCATGAATTTAGAATTGCATACAGTAGGGACACATCCGTTAGTTTCTCGATTCATGAAGGGAGTTTTCAATTCTAATCCTCCTAAACCCAGGTATGCCGGTATTTGGAATGTGAGTGAAGTTCTTATGCTTCTTCGCCAGTGGGCTCCGGTTACAAGCCTATCTATAGCCACATTAACTATGAAGGTGGTCATGCTTATGGCGTTGGTTTCAGCCCAATGTGTACAAACATTGCAAAAGCTTTGGTTAGATAGAATGCATGTGTCGGCGGATGCTATTATAATTTATGTCTATGATTTGCTTAAACATAGTAGAAGAGGCATGACAGGATGTAAGATTGTGTTTTCAGCATACCCCACAGATGATCTCTTGTGTGTAGTCTCACATTTATCTCGTTACATTGAGGTCACTAAAGCTCTAAGAGGAACAGAGTCTGCATTATTTATTAGTCACAAAAAAACCACACAGTAAGGTGTCGGTGCAAACAATTTAAAGGTGGCTAAAGCAGGTCCTGGGAAATGCTGGAATTGATACTGATAAATTCAAATCTCATTCCACCAGGGCGGCATCAACTTCCGCGGCAATAGCGATGGACGTGCCAATAGACCATATCCTCGCGGCCACAGGATGGTCCAGTGAGCTAACTTTTCAAAGGTTTTATCACAAGCCGATTTAAAGGCTGGGGGTCTTTGCTGATTCTGTTTTGAGTTCTGTTATAGTTTCCCCCTGAGTTAGAGGGGTTGTTATGATTTTGTTTGTAAATAAACTGTTGTTCATTTAACAAATGTTATTATTGATGCATTATTGATTGTTAACGACTTTTGAGTCAATCGATGCAGTGTGAACACTGGATTTGGGCCTGCGGCGTGAAATCACAGTGCTTTGAAGTCTTCACGTAGTCACTCACGAGACTCCGAAGTAAAATAGTAAGATTAAACGAGAACTTACGAGTTTGAAGTTTGATCTTTATTTTATGAGGAATCGAGTTGAGGGACTACGTGCCCTCCGCTCCCACCCTCATAGATCTCAGCTGGTAGTTCTAGTCTTTGTTATCTTACCATTATACTTCAGTCATTGTTGGCTGTGAATTCACTCCGCTGCTTTGAAGATTGACGCACCAACGGCTGTACGGGGTCTTCACGTAGTCCCTCAACTCGACTCCTCATAAAATAAAGATCAAACTTCAAACTGGTAAGTTCTCATTTAATCTTACTATTTTAGTTCATTGTCACATTGGGACAGCGAAAAGCTTTGTTTGTTGCATGCTATCCAACCAGGGGAAAGGCTATGCAGGATTACAATCCAGCCATCCACAGTGTACAGATACATGTTAAAGGGAATAATGTTTTGTGCAAGATAAAGTCCAGTAAAGATAGTCCATGAGTCTCCAATGAAGTAGATGGTAGATCGGGACCCTTCTCTTGTTGATGATAGGATAGTTCAATTGCCTGATAACAGCTGGGTAGAAACTGTCCTTGAATATGGAAGTATGCATTTTCACACTTCACACAAGATGGAGTTTAATCTGAGTAAGTGCAAGGGAACCATGTACAGTTAATGGCATGACCCTCAACAGCATTGATGCATAGAGAGATCTTGGGATCACATTCATAGTTTACTGAAAGAGTGGTAACAGAATTGGATAGAGTGGCAAATAAGACATATGCTGTGCTTGCTTTCATAGGTCGGGGTATTGAATATAAGAGTCAGGATGTCATTATGCTGCTTTATAGGACTCAGTTAAGCCATATTTAGAATATTGCGTGCAGTTCTAGTCATTCCATTACAGGAAGAATATGCAGGCTTTCAAAAAGGTGCAGAGGAGGAATGTTGCTTGGATTAGGGAATATTAGCTACGAGGAGAATTTGGACAGTTTTGATTATTTTCTCTGGAACCCCAGAGGTTGTGAGGAGACTTCTAGATAGGGTAGATGGCCAGAACCTTTTTCTGAGGATGGAAAATCAAATACTAGAGGGCATGGCTTTCAGGTGAAAGGGGCAATGTTTAAAGGAGATGTGCAGGGCAACCTATTTTTACACGGAGGGTGGTGAGTATGTGTAACATGCTGCCAGGGGTAGATGTAGAGGCATATATGATAGTGGCATTTAAGAGACTTTTAGATTGGCATATGAATGTGCTGGTAATGGTGGGATATGGATTAAGCGCTGCTAGATAAAAGTTGGTCTTGTTATGTTCAGCACAAACATGTCCAGCATCCATTTTATGGGGCAACAAGCCTGTTCTTGTGCTGTAATGTTCTATATCCTATGACCAATGGGGATTTACCTGCTTGATTATATTACAAGCAAAAATTAATGGATATTTCCAAAGTCCTATCCCATTTTGTTCCCAGGAAGACTGCCAAACTTAGGGTATTTTTTAGACAAATACAGGCGACTAGGTTGTCACCACATAGTCGCTGGGGTGTCGCCTGTATGGTCGCGAGTAGTCTCCTCAGTCGCCCAAAGAATCGTAGCGCCTTTCTGGTCGCCGTTGGATTTTCAACATGTTTAAAAAATTTTGGCGACAGTGGGTTGACGCCAATGAGCATAGCTTGACTTCTCTTGACGTAGGTGCTGTCATAGGTTGTCACCAGGTATCATAGGTTGTCACCAGCGCTGACTTTGGTGAATTCCATTGGCGCATACCTACATCAACCTACATCAATCGGCGACAGGTACCAGCGACTCAATTGTCTTCAGTTGCCTTCAGTTGTCGGCAACAGGGTCATAGCTTGTCGTGGGTGGATGTAGGTTGACTTCGGTTGTCGCAGGTTGTCGCCAGTGTGGTCGTAGGTTGTCGTGAGTGTGGTCGTAGGTGAACATCCTAATGGGTCGCCAGTTGTCGGTAGCTTGCCGTAGCTTGACGTCGACTAGATGGTAGGTTGTTGTAGCTTGTCGTAGACATTGTCGGAATCGTAGATATTGTCGTGGGGGGGGTCCAGTCGCCGTTTTTTTGGCAATCTGCTACGACTGTGAGAGTCGCAGGTAGTCGCCTAAAAAATAGCCTAAGTGGGACAGTCCCTTAAAATCGTCTCCATCTGTGTCGTCTTTTCATTGGCATTAAGATCTTTCCTCCAACTGTCAGCCACTTGCCCTGTGCAGTTATAAACTGCAGCTTCAGGCATCTATCCCTGAGATGGCCGAGAAGAATATTGCTGCACAGAGGCTTAATAACACGGGGGTTTTCAGAACCACTCAGGAACTTGCTTTTGATGAATGAGTTTATGTGCATATCAATCTGCACGGGGTGACATCGATCACAGTTCTGCATTGAAAGTGACAGGGAAGATAAAAATTACTTTACTGATTTAAGATGTGCTCCACGTGGATTGGATTTGGATAGGAATACTTGCAGAAGCCGTGGAGACATAAAACGCATAGAAACACAAATTTATTTATAGGACCATGAGAGGACCTCATGAATCCTCAAATGTTCTCTACCATTTAATGGGATCATGCCTGATATACCATCTCAACTTCACTTTCCACATGGATCTCTACCTTTCTTGGTTCTTTTGGATTCCAATATCTATGGCTCATTATTAAACAAATACTCAACGTCTGAGCATCCATAGCTCTCTGGGATAGAGAATTCCAAAGATTTGCTGTCCTTTGAATAAAGAAATTTCTCCTGATCTCAGCCCTAGATGTTATCCTAGTGGCAGACTCTGTAGCCAAAGGAAACATTCTCTTGGCAGCCATCATCCTAAGCCGATACAAAATCTTGTGTGTCTCAATGAGATCATCTCCAATTCTTAGAATGAAAGCCCACATCTTTTCACACATCTGAAACTGCAACTCTGGATGTTGCGGTGCAATGTTGGGAAAACTGTCGGTGATCCGCATCATTGCCTAGTAAAACTCTTAATAAATCCATGATTTCCAAACATACTTATTCAAAATGCTGGCTGCCCTCTGATACTCGATTCATCAAAAAATGTAACCAGGGAGTGGAAACCTGAGCTGACAGTTTTGCACTTACAATTGCAATCCCTACAGAAGATAGACACAAAATGCTGGAGTAACTCAGCAGGACAGGCAGCATCTGTCTATAGAAGGAATGGGTGACGATTCGGGTCGAGACTTCTTCAGACTGTGGGTCAGGGGAGAGGGAAACGAGAGATATGGAAGGTTAAGGTGTGAAAAAGGAGAGATCACAGGGGATGAAGTTCGAAAATGTAGAATGATCGCTGTTAGCTGGGGGAAGGTGCCAACGAGACATACAAAGTTAAATTTAATCAGGGGAACTGTCAAACTAGTCGGAGAACTAGGATGGGGGCGGGATGGAGAGAGGGAAAACAAGGGTTACTTGAAGTTAGAGAAGTTAGGAATTTAATAGAGAGAAATGTGAGGTGTTGCATTTTGGGAAGTTAACATGGGCAGGTCCTAGATGGTGAATGGTGAAAGGGCTATGGGGAGTGTTGTAGAGCAGAGGGATCTAGGAGTGCAGATGCATGGTTCCTTAAAGGTGTAGCCACAGGTAATTAGGGGGGTGGTCAAAAAGGGTTTTGGCACGTTGGCCTTCATCAGTCAGAGTATTGAGTATAGAAGTTGGGAAGTCATGTTTTACAGTCCCAGCCAAGTCTGGGGTCAGGATTTGGCCATTTATTATTTCTTGCTTCTCATTTTGTGGCCATCTTTAGTTTTGGCAGCCCCAAAATAGGAGAATGAAAGACAGTTGTGTGAATAATAAGGTTGTAATAATAGTTGATTTGAACTTCCTTCTGGGCTGCCTTGGTGCTGAAGGATTAGATGGGGCAGAATTTGACAGTGCATCCAGGAAAGGTTTCTGAATCGATATGCACATGGCCATACGAGGGAAGGGTCCACACTTGATCTCCTTGCACAAATTAAAGCTGGGTAAATGGTTGAAATAGTCTGTTCTCCCAATCTCAGTTGCTGAAGGCTTCAATGCAGCATCAACTCTTAAGACCTCTGGGGTATTTAATTGAGGAATCTGTCCAAACCCATCATGTTGGTCTTGTATAGTGGACCAATGCCAGCAGATAAATGAAATGCTGCAATTCTTTACCACCCCCACCACAATAACCCTGTGTACTAACCAGATCTTCTTGCAATGGCTGATTTGGTCTCTGATGTAAATTTGACTCCAGTCTCCGATACCTCTCCCTTGTTCAAAGACCTGTAATGTCCATTCCCAGTGTGTATGGCTGTATGGTGAAACAGCTATTCTGGTTGGTTTCATTTACATATAAGATTTTTTTTAAAGCCTCATGAGAGGGTGAAGTTGCGTTCATCAGATGTAGTTCTTTGAGTAACGTAACGTGACTATCATAAGATCATGTGATAGGAGTAAAATTAGGCCATTCGGCCTATCAAGTCTACTCTGCCATTCAATCATGGCTGATCTCTGCCTCCTAATCCAATTTTCCTGCCTTCTCCCCATAACCCTTGACACCTGTACTAATCAAGAATTTGTCTATCTCTGCCTAGAAAATACCCACAGCCCTCTGTGGCAATGAGTTCCACAGATTAACTACCCTCTGGCTAAAGAAGTTCTTCCTCACCTCCAAAAAGAGCACCCTCTAATTCTGAGGCTAAGACCTCTGGTCCTAGACCAGGGGTGGGGAACTGTTTCATGTTGGTAGGCCACAGTAAGTTAGCTGTAATCTAATAAGCATCTAGGAAGCTTCAATTTCTATAGAAATCTTCCTTCAATAATTCACATTGCTGATTCTGTTCTTCATGAAATTTAACTATCTGTTCTCGCAAAGTTAAACATTTTGCTCACACCTGTCCCTGCGATAGCCAACGCACTTTAGAATGATACAGGAAATCCACACTGAATGCCTCATCGTCCAACTTTAGCATATTACGAAACTGACAATGCCGTGTTGCATTTGCACGAAGATAGTTAACAATACATAACTTGTTGCAAATTGTCACTTAAAATAGTAGATTTAGCGCAGAAAATTTGCTGATGTAAGATACAATGAAAAGAAATGAGAGCATCTGGATCTGATAATACCTTTTTTTATCTGTGCAATAAACCCTTCACGTTTTCCTGTCATGGAAGGTGCACCGTCAGTATATACACTCACTAAATTAACCAAATCCAGTCCAACTTCATGACATTTATCTTGAAAGTTGTTGAAGAAATCTATTCCTCGTGTTCTACCCATGAGAGTGCCCAAAGCGAGTAACTCTTCACAGCAAAGAAAATCTTCTGTTATGGCCCTAATGAAGTATAAAACCTGCGCCAAGTCAGTAAGATTCACCCTATGCGATTGAATAATATATATTTTCCTTTTGGAGTATTGCGTGAAGTTGTTCTGTTACATCGAGGGCTAATTCATGCTGCCGATCAGTTATAGTTCTCCTTGAAAGAGGCAGTTGTTTGTACTTTGAAACCTTATTGGGGTCTAGGCATCCTACAACTTCGACAATGCATTCTTTTACGATTTCTACATCGCTAAATGGCTTCTCTTTTTCCCCGAGTATATAAGCTACATTATAAGTCGCTTCAGTAGCATTATTTCCGGGTCTTACCGCTGCTTGAAATAACTGCCTTTGCCTTTGCTTTTCATCATTTAATTTCTGCAATGCAACCTTTCGCGCCTCACACACTAATTTGAAATATTTGTAGTCCTTATGAGTGGCATGATGCTGATGAGCATTGAATTTCTTCAAGTTGCTATTGCTATCACAAAGCAAGCGAATCCTCTTATCTTTAGCAGAAACAAGATAATATTGCAGTTCCCCATCCTGATTAAAGACTCTTTTTTCTTCCCTCAGTGTTCTCTTGGTTTTCTTTGACATGATGGGCTGTTAAGCAGACAGAATAAAAAAAATACAGTAAACCAAATACGCTGTTTAACTATTCTCAAATTAAACTTCAAACGGAAAGCCACGTGCGCCGTTATCAAAAGTTGATAATACTGAAGACTGGACGGCCAGCGGACTCTCCCCGACACTTTCCCTCTCGCCAACCAGCCTCAGCCTCAGTCAAGCAGGGAGGTTAATGTAACATTCTCGAGCCGCATTAGAACTAAATCATGAGCATAACAGGTGTTAAAATAGCCCTCATGACTTACTAATGTTTCAATTGTGGCCGTCAGTTGGAGAGGATTATTTTGTTGAATCTTCTTTTACTCTTTGGTATTTTAAATACATTCATTTTAAGATTAAAATTAAAATAATAAAAGACGAACAAAAACATATTAATAAAAATAAAAGGATTTGTTCTGCTAAATTTGGATTCATTCAAAAGGCGTCATTTAATGGCCTAGAAGGCCACAGGTTCCCCACCCCTGTCCTAGACTCTTCCACCAGTGGAAACATCCTTTCCACATCCACTCTATCGATGCCTTTCATTATTCTGTAAGTTTCAATGAGGTCTCCCCTCGAACGTCTAAACTCCAGCAAGTAGAGGCCCAGTGCTTTCAAACGCTCATCATATGCTAATCCACTTATTCCTGGAATCATTCTTGTAAACCTCTTCTGGACCCTCTCCGGAGTCAGCACATCCTTGCTCAGATATGGGGCCTGACATTTATCTTGTATTGGCTTAGTAATGGACCATGCAGGAGTTATTGGTGAAGTCTCCACAGTAGGTAAATATTTAGTTTAGTTTATTATTATTGTCACGGGTACTGGGATACAGTGAAAAGCTTTTAGTTGTGTGCTGTCCAGTCAACGAAAAAACTATACTTAATTACAAGTAGTCCACAGTGTCTAGAAACAGGATAAAGGGTGCAGCATTTTCACCTAATCAATCTACATCCCCTGCCAACACACAACGGAGCATATGCTGTTCCTTTGTTTTATGTCATTGGCAAAGTTGGAAACATTATGTTTTGCTCTCTCATCCTTGTCACAGATACAACTGGGAGCCAAGAACCAATCCCTGGGCTACATCACTCCAGCCGAAAAATGGCCCATTTATTCTATCGGACAACTAGTTTTCCATGCTACTTTCCTCTAATACTTTGAGCTCTTAATTTATGCAGCCTTTTATGTAGCGCCCAATCAAAGGCCTTTTGGAAATCTAAACGCATAACATCTACAGGCTCACCTCTATCAAATCTCCCCATCACATCCTCAAAGAAATCAAGCAAATTTATTTCTGAAAACCATGTTGACTGGGCTAGATTATATTCAGCTTTCATAAATGATTAGTTATTTCCTCTCTGGTTATTGACTCTATTACTGTATCTTACCAATCTGATTGGTCTATAATTCCCCACCTCTGGTCTTGTTCCCTTGTTGATCAAAGGAATCAGATTGGAGGTTTTCCAATCTTCTGGTACACCTCCAGAATTTAGCCCTGAGTGTTTCTCGAATACTCTATCCCTTGTGATTTAATTGTTACAAGTTCCTCCCTGCTATTTGAAATTAGCCCATCAGTTACCTTAGGGATAGTTGCAGAGTCCTCCACAATGAAGAATGAAGCAAACTGTATTTAACATATCTGTTTCTTGTAATTAATTCACTAGCCTTCTTCGGTAGAGTTCCCACACCTACCTTACCCACCGTCTTCTTATTTATAGCTCTTGAACGTTTTGATACTACATGCAAGTTTTCTTGCAAAATCAAATTTTTCCCCAACTTATGAGTATTTTTGTCTTTTACTGCAAGTACCTACAAACCTGCTGGTCCTCTGGCCAACCACCACCCATTGTCACTTGCTATGCCCTGCTCTTCATTGTTAACCATTGTAATCCTTGCCTCCTTTGTTAACCACAGATTGTGTCTCTTTCTCATGGAATTCTTCTTTCTTATTGCTGATAAATTCCTGCTGAGTGTCACAGGTCATCTGCTTGAACAGCTGCCACTGTTCGTATACTGACCTGCCTCCTAGCATATTTTCTAGGTCCACTTTGTACAACTCAACCTTCATACCATTATAATTGCTTTTATTTAATTTGAATAGAGTGGTTCTGGTCCTGTTGTGTTGACCCTCAGACTGCATCTAGAATGTTATCGTGCTGTGGTCACTACCTCCCAGCGGCCCACCAGGTCTTTTGTGAACCTTTCTCATTACTCATAACCAAATCTAAAATAGTCTATTGCTGGGTAGGTTCCATAACAAACTTGTAAGCTGCAATCCTCAACGTACTCCACAAATTCCTCTTCTAACTTACACTTGCGGGTTTGATTCATCCGATTAGTATGCAGATTAAACTCTCCCATGACCATTGAAACAGGCCCTAAATATTTTTCCCATCTATGGTCTATTCTGCTGAGAGGTCACATTTTTGGGTCTTTACATTACCCCCCATCACAGTTCCAACTCCATCGTTGTTGGATGAATGATGGATGATGATGAGCACAGTGTAGGGGGGGGGGAGATAGATCATCTTGTTGAATGGTGCCAGAACAACAACCATGCTCTCAACGTCAGTAAAACCAAGGAGCTGATGTAGACTTTAGAAGAGGAAGACCGAGGATCCACAAACCTCTCTTCATTAACGGTTCACTGATAGAGAAAGTCCACAACTTCAAGTTTCTGGGCATGCATATCTATGAAGATTTATCCTGGACCCAGTACATTGATGCAATCATAAAGAAAGTCCATCCATTCTTAGAAGATTGGGAAGATTCAGTAGGTTGACAAATACTTTCTTGAACTTCTACAGATGTAGGTAGAGAGCACATTGACTGGTTGCCTCACGGCCTGGTTCAGCAACTTGAATGCCAGGAACAAAAGGCATGACAAATAGTTGAAACATGAATTGTTCTTAAATAGCTGATTAAAACAATGCCCGGAGATACTGCCCGGCCCATCTCCGTTGCTGACCTCCTCACCATCAAAGTGATCTATAGGAGGCACTGCCTCAAAATGTCAGCCAGCATCATCAAGGACCCACATCACCCAGGCCACACACTCATTTTACTCTTGCCATCAGGAAAGAGATATAAGAGTCTGAAAACTGTAACATCCAGGTTCAGGAACAGCTTATTTCCTATAGCCTCCTACAACCTCCAAATAAGCTCTGAATTACAAATACTTGGGAGCTTTGGTTTTGTCTTTTGCAATATTATTGTGTGTGTGTGTATGTGTGTGTGTGTGTGTGTGTGTGTGTGTGTGTGTGTGTGTGTGTGTGTGTGTGTGTGTGTGTGTGTGTGTGTGTGTGTGTGTGTGTGTGTGTGTGTGTGTGTGTGTGTGTGTGTGTGTGTGTGTGTGTGTGTGTGTGTGTGTGTGTGTGTGTGTGTGTGTGTGTGTGTGTGTGTGTGTTACTGAACTTTTTTTGTTGATCACATTGTTTAGAGTGTACTATCTTTACCTATTCTGTTGTGCTGCTGCAAGTAAGAATCTCATTAACATATGACAATAAAACAACTTGACTTGACTCTCGGATCCAGGACAGATCTTCAGAGTTCTGCACGTCCAGGAATTTGAAGTTGTTGACTCTTTCCAACACCGTCCCGCTGATGAAGATTATGCATCCTCAAGCTTCCTCTTCTACAGTCAACAATCAATTCCTTGGTTCAACTGACGATGAGAGAAAAGTTGTTGTTCCGCCACCATTTGGCCAGTCGATCAATCTCCCTCCTATACTCTGACTCATCCAACAGCAGTGGTGTTGTCAGCAAATTTGAAGGTGGAGTCCGGCTACACAGTCAGGAGTATAGAGTGGATAGAACAGGGGGCTGTGCATGCAACCTTGAAGTGCTCCTTTGCTGATGGCTATCGAGGAGGAAGTGTTGCTGCTAATTCATACAAATTGTGGTCTACAGGCCCAAAATATCACTCGCTCTATGGAAAATCAATCCTGGATCACATAGAACTGACAACAAGTTGCTGTTGTGATCCAATTTCTCAGGAACATTTCTGTTATTGGGCATGGTAGTTCTGAACAAGTCAACTTCTTTGTGAAAAAGATTATAACATTGGATCCCACCAGGAGGTGCTGCAACACTGCTCGCACAGAAATTCAAAGCCTCATTAGATAAGAACACGAATCAGTGAACTCCTGACTAATTTCTTCATACATTAAACATGCAGTGCCGCATACGATCACTTTAATCAGAGGACTATTTAAGAACAATTCAAATGTTTCATTTCATGTCTGGTGTTCAGGCCTCTTGTAGATGAAAATGAATTTGAAAGCAAGCATGGCCGAAGTTGTTTCACTGAGGCACCTGAACTAGAGTCGGTGTTGAGCAACTGTCTAGGTCTTTGTTATATTTTACAGTCAAGACAAAGGGAAAACGCTTGAAAAATATACAGAAGGAAACACTTCCGTCGGACAGCCATCACCACTGTAAATAGTTACTTACTGTTTTTGAAATTTGTCGCATGCAATCTTGTTGAGGTGGGAGGTAAAGGACTGAACAAGTTTGACAAAGAAATCCTGAGACAATGTTCTTAGCTAAGCAATAAATAATAAAATGCACAATAATTTACACTGGAGAAGCTGCAGATATGAGACTTTAGGCTGTGAGCAGGTTGTATTCTTGTCTTGTACAGGAAATGTAAACGTGAACCATTTCCAGAAGGAATGGCATATCTGAGCTTCAATCAGGGTCTCCTCACCTGCACCAATAATATTGTCATTCCAATCGACTGATTATCTTCCGTTATTAGAGCGAGCATGTCACATCTGCTGGGAAGAAACACCCCATAGCGGAGACTCTAAGCCCGGCCCGAAACGTTGCGTATTTCCTTTGTTTCATAGATGCCACCTCACCTGCTGAGTTTCCCCAGCATCTGTGTCTACCAGGCTTTCTGCATGTTTTTTTAGTGGACGCAGGATTCTGCTTTGGCCAACAAAAAAATGTTAAAAATCCCTCAAATTTTCAATTCACGTGATGCTTTTTATAATCTCAGGCCTTCCCAAAGGGCATTACAACCTGTTAAATAATTATCAAATTTGGGAGGTTTCATTTAATAAATCCCCCAATAATTCACATAATAATGCTCAATAGCATGCTGCACTGATTTGTGGTTCAGAATACATATTGCATGGGAGAAAGTGCCTAATTTTCTCTTCAAAATAATGGACTTCTTACATTTACCTAAGGGGGTAGACATCTTGGTTTATCACCTCATCTGAACGACCTCCAGCAGTCCAATTCTTCCCAGTTTCTGCAGTGGCATAACTTATCCCCAACACTTATCTATTATATTCAAAGCCACCTGAAGTGGAGTTTCTACATTTATTTCGTAAGGCTCAACCGGTACACTCAAAGATTACAGTTCTTTGAGAAAGCATCCAAGCACCTGTGAAGTATGCTGAAGTTTTCTGCCACCTTCAGGAAGGTGTAAATCATATGCCTCAACTTTCCTTTAATCCTTCCATGAATTATAAAAAATCTAAGAACCTGGTGCCAGGAGAAATATGTTCTCCCTGTTTCCATTGTTCAGGTCTCTTATAATATCATGCAAATCCCCCTCAGCTGCAAATTAATAAATCCCAGCTGATTCAAGGGTCTGAGCATTTTGGAATTGTTACTAAGTGAGCAGAAAGCTCTGAGTTCAGAGGGGGTGAGATTGAAGTTGGTGAGGGGTGTAGGGAAGTCAAGATGGTTGAATTCTTAAGGGATTGGACGGGCTTGATACAGGAAAAATGGCCCGATGTAGGTGAGTCCAGAACCAGGGGTCACAGTGTAAGAATAAGGGAGAGGTCATTTAGGATTGAGATGAGGAACAACTTTTTCACCCAGTGAATCTGTGGAATTGTCTGTCACAGGCAGAGGAGGCCAATTCACTGGATGTTTTCAAGAGAGAGTTAGAAATATCTCGTAAGGCTAATGGAATCAAGGAATATGGGGAGAAAGCAGGAACGGGGTACTGATTTTGGATGATCAGCCATGATGATATTGGATGGCGGTGCTGGACTCAAAGTGCCTGAATGGCCGATACTCCTGCACCAATTTTCCATGTTTCAATGCCATGTTTGCAGTTGAAAATAAAAAGGTCCAGAGAGGGCAGAAGGCCAGCAGGGGGGAGGGGTCCAAGAGGAGGGGGATTGTATTTTGGGATTGTCTGAAGAAGGGTCCCGGACCTGTAACGTCACCTCTGTGTTCTTCAGAGGTGTTGCCTGATCCGCAGAGTTACTCCAGCATCTCAGTGCGCCAACTTAGTGAGTCTTAAATCAGAAGCATGATTCTACAACTTTATGCTCCTAGGTTTAGGTTTATTATTGTCATATGTACCGAGATACAGTGAAAAGCTTTGTTTTGCATGCTTTCCAATCAGATGGGATATACCATATATAAATGCAGTCTGATTTGAATGGATCCTGTCTTTGAGGTAGGAATTTAATTCATCCCCCTTCTGTCAGAGACCAAATGAGCTATTATTGAATAGTCAGTGTAATGTTCTCTGTAAGGCCCTGTTGAATACACATCTGCCATCTTGTAAGTAATATTTAATCTGCAATCACTGAAACTTCCAGAAGGTCACGACCTCAGTCATGAGGCACAAGTACATTTGCCAGCTTCTGCTTTTGGCCTCAAGGAGCACTGGCATTTACATTACATATTACATTACATATACATCACATCTCCCCCTTCACTTTAATTACATCACAGCTGAAAATCAAGTAGAGTGTAAAGACATGTCTACTATCCAAACCCCTTCATTTTAAGTGAATTAAATAAACTGGCAGAAAGAATGAGATTTTAAGACATGGAATTTTCATTTTACTTGCAATGTAAAGTATGGCATTTTGAACTGGGCTATACTTGTTAGTAAATTATCATTGTGATTCTCATTGCTTTCTTTCATTGACTTGAGTTGGGCGTTTCAATGCCAGTTTATCGAGATAGGGGTCTGCCAGAGCCCAGCCTGTGAATGCGGAGCAGAACAACAGACAGCCAACCATGTCATCTCTGCCGCCCACCAAATGGAGTTCAGGGCCTGGCAGGCATTGACGCAGAGACAACAACCTGGCTGCTCAACACCCAGCTTGAGATCTAACTATTCCTTTGGTTTATTTATGTTTCGTTCGCAAGAAGAAGAAGAAGATTGACTTTAAGGAAGCTCCTTGGTCAAACTTGTCACTTAAGGCTTAAAGGCGTGTACTTTTTAAAGAAGGGAGGGGGTGTGATTTGTAGCACACGGAGGCAGATCCAGTACTATGGAAACTGTTTCAAATAGTTATAAATAAAGACAGAGCTTCCTTTTTCAGCATCTTTTATTACCCCAAGACGTCCCAAAATAACTTACAGTCTAAGTACTTTTGAAGAGTGCTCACTGGTATAATTTGGGAAAATGCAATGATTAATCTGCACACAGTAATTTCCCACAAAATGCAATTAAGACAGATTTTAGTGGTTCAGGCTGAAAGATACAATTGGGACTTGATTGCAATCAAATATTGAAGTGAAGCACTAATATAGATTATTTGTTAGCATGGAGTTTAATCTCATAGTATTCTGAAGTAAAGCTGAAAGTGCTACTACTGAGCCATCCTTAATTTAAAAAAAAAAGTTTTTTGCCATGCACTCTGAGACATTTTATTCACTTTTTATTAGGAAAAATAAGAAAGGTGGAAATGGGTTCATTGTAACTATTTTCCGTATAGGTTCAGCTTTATTACCATCACATGTACTGAGATACAGTGAAATGTTTTTTTGTGTTTTTTTGCATGCTATCCAAACAGATCAGATATACCATACACAGATACAATCAGTTCAAACAAGGACAATAGATAGAACAAAGGGGAAAATAAAAAGTGCAGAATATAGTTCTCAGCATTGTAGTGCATCAGTTCCTTAGACGAAGTCCAATGTCCTCAATGAAGAGAGGTGAATCAAACAGCACTCTTGCTAATAGAAGGACCATTCAGAAGCCTGATAACAGAAGTGAAGAAGCTGTTCCTGAGTCTGGTGGTGCATGCTTTCCAGTTTCCTACTTTCTGCTGAACAGGAGCAAGGAGAAGAAGGAATGACCGGGGTAAGACTAGTCTTTGATTATGTTGCCAGAGCATGGCATTTTTATGGCCATTGATATTATTTTTAGTTTTATTTAAGTGAATGACACTGGTGTGATGGGATGGGTCCAGGTTTCCAGAATACTAGTGCAGTAACTTACTCATGATACTACCATATAGCCAACATTTTCAGTTAGTTCACTGTCATAGTTAGCACATCATGCCCCCATCATGGTGGACTAAAGGGCCTGATCCTGTAAACCACAGGTCAAAGCCCTTAAGCATAATGATTATTTTGACTAAACCTTTGGACAAAGCCCACAAATCCAAACAGGAATCGTTGTAGGAGTCATTCCTCACGGGAAAAAGGACGGTCATTGTTGTTGGAATCATGATTGGCAGCTTGAACACTGAGCGGCTTGGGACAAAATTGGGTACGTTCTACACCTGACAAGTTCCTATTCTAGGAGCATTCATCTTCCAGGCCAAACAATATCAATTGCTATTTTTATTGATGAAAAAAACAATAAAGGTTGTTTTTGCCATTGCGGCTCCTATACAGGCTGTCCCAGTCCGTCCCATAATTCAAAACTCTAAAGTCTGATGTACATTCCTACGAATGACAGAACTTATTTACTCTCTTTCTTCACTTGGGTAAAAGTGTTTGGTTTGGAGGTCTTTCAGTCTTTTTATGTGGAGGGTGGGGGGGAAGGGGAGAAACTATTTTTCTCAGTCCTACCTGGTCGGAGATGTGGCTTTTCTCCGAGCCGTGTCTTCGCCCCTTCCTCGCGGCCTACCGGCAGTCTGGAGCGGCGTTTCCTGCCGGGACCGGCCAGGACTTCAGCTCCTGAAGGCGGATGCAGAGCTCTGGGGCACCATCGCGGAGCGGGCGATGCCTTGCCCGGGTCGCCTGTGCAGTAAGCTCCGGAGAGCTGTGACCGCCAACTTCAACATCGTGGAGCGGTGGTCTGTGGAGCTCCCAGCCGCAGGCGGCGCTGAGTTAGGAACACCGTGGAGCCTGGGATCTCGTGGAGGTCGCCAGGGTCGGAGCTCGGACCAGCGCGGCCCGTGGACTCCGGGAGCCGTGGTCTTCGGGGAGGAAGCAGCCGTTCCAGACACTCCGGGCCGCTGAGAGTGTTCACCCGACGCCAGAGCTTCATCATCCGGCGAGAGGGCCTGAAACATCGGGCTGCCTTAGCGGCGACTGCGGAGGCCTCAATAGGCCTGACTATGGGTGAACTGGGGATGGGACTGGACTTTGCTGCTTTCCCCCACAGTGGAAACCATTGTGGGGGGATGTTTTGATGTCTACTGTTAAATTCTTTAATGTTGTGTATTATCTTTATTCGTGTGCTGCATTGGCAAGACAAATTTCACTGCACCAATTGGTGTATGTGATAATAAATGTCCTTTGTCCTTGTACTAGTCTTAGATGCTGTTGATATCATGCATTACAATACTATGGAGGCATGGTTGTGTGAATTTTAGGTTTATTGATATATGGACCACATAGATGAGGCTCTCACAAGGGTCTCCTCTATAGATGAGGCTCTCACCAGGGTCCCCTCTATATCCCGTAGCTCTGCTCTCACTCCCCCCCCCCCCACGGATAACAAGGACAGAGTTCCCCTTGTCCTCACCTTCCACCCTACCAGCTGTCACATACAACACATAATCCTCCGACATTTCCGCAACCTCCAACAGGATCCCACCACTGGCCACATCTTCCCATCTCCTCCCCTTTCGGCATACCGCAGAGAACGCTCCCGCCGTAACTCCCTGGCCAATTTGTCCTTTCCCACCCAAACCACCCCCTCCCCTGGTACTTTGCCTTGCAACCGCAGGAAATGCTACACTTGTCACTTTACCTCCCCCCTCGACTCCATCCAAGGACCCAAGCTGTCTTTCCAGGTGAGGCAGAGGTTCACCTGCACCTCCTCCAACCTCATCTATTGCATCCGCTGTTCTAGGTGTCAACTGCTCTACATCGGTGAGACCAAGCGCAGGCTTGGCGATCGCTTCGCCCAACACCTCCGCTCAGTTCGCATTAACCAACCTGATCTCCCGGTGGCTCAGCACCAACTCTTCCTCCCATTCTGAATCCGACCTTTCTGGCTTGGGCCTCCTCCATGGCTAGAGTGAGGCCCACCGCAAATTGGAGGAACAGCACCTCATATTTCGCTTGTGTAGTTTACACCCCAGCAGTATGAACATTGACTTCTCCAATTTCAGGTAGTCCTTGCTTTCTCCCTCCTTCCCCTCCCCTTCCCATCTCCCACAGCCTACTGTCTCCGCCTCTTCCTTTCTTCTTCCCGCTCCCCCCATCCCCACATCAGTCTGAAGAAGGGTCTCGACCCGAAACGTCACCTATTCCTTCGCTCCATAGATGCTGCCTCACCAGTATGTTTCTCCAACATTTTTGTTTACCAATGGACAACATTGATTCATGAATGTCTGCAAAAAGTGAAATCCATTCATTACCCAGTGGTGGCTTAAAACGTTTTTTGTCTAATTGACTTCTGGAGATCGTTTCTACACTGATAACTAAGCAGCAACCTCTGGCTGAAATTTGCTTAGTTAGATTTATGACAGGTCTATAGGTTGGGGAAAGGTTTGATCTTCAGATGTTCAGATGGAACTAGGGGCTTGAGATTCAGGCCAGAGCATCAGTGAAGAGATGGAGTGTGGTTGGATTAATGCTTTGCTCTAGATATGGTAGCTGGGAATTCAATGGAATCTGCATTTAGGAATGAACACAATGCCTAAAGGAGCCCAAAACAGACAATCCCAGGGATGGACTATTTGTCTCCTTTGAGTTATGCCACAAACCACATATGCGTGGTGACGTTAGTCACCAATGCATATTATTGGACTGGCATCAGAACACACTTTGCACCTCATGTGAGCCCATGGTCTGGGCTCCTCGATGCATCAGTGTATCATTACCACATGGGGCCGGTTTCACAATCTTTGCAAATCATGTATCTGACTGAACATAGCGGTAGTGTTTTTGATAAACTTCCTTTGTGCAGCACATAAAATCATTATGCTACACAAAAGAACTTCTGGCTACAAGCTGTGTAATTTTGCATAATTTATGTTAAAGATTTATTTTCTTCTTGCTTAAGTTACAGACTCACATCTGTATCAAAGCCTTTTTTCTTTGAGTGACATTGTGAAAAATATACATCTTCTAGATGCGCTGGGACGCATTCTCAGTGATGTGATCTGGGGTCATCGGGTGTTTCGGGTCTCACAACGTCAGACACCCTCGCCCAGGCGACCCAGCCGGGGTCGATCAGGCCCCGACTTGCGTCCCAGCAGCAACTGCCCACGGATCAGCCATCTTAATAACTACTCTGCAGGGGTTGGGAGATTCAAGTGCATGGAGGGACTGGGCTCTGTGGGGTGAGTCCTGGCCGGGCTCCTCCTGCGTCTCACCGGGTTCAAGGCCTGTGCGCTACACCTCTTTCTCCTTATCCGAGCATTTAATTGAATAGGAAGAAAAACTGATGTTTGGAATTGACAGCTCTGGAGATTTTGCTCCGCTTCTGGGATTATGTGGCAGTGCAAAACCCATACAGTTGGTATGTTGGGTGAAGAGTAAAACTATTGCACCCACCAAGGAGTATGTTTTGTGCCTGACCCTTACCCCTTACCACTCATTTCTATTGTTCATAAGGCTCAAGGCTGATTGGATTGCAAAAAAGGCCAGGCAAAATGTCCCTATATCCCATCCCTGGCGACCCATCTGTGCCCCAACTGGGCCTTCACCCCCCCCCCCCCTTCCTCCTCCCACTACATTCCTTCCTCTAGCCTTACAATTTGCAACACTTCACTGAACTCCTTTCTCTCACAACTTCAGCCTATTCATTTCTGGCCTTTATCCAATGAACTGCCTATCAAAACCTCCTTCACCTGTACCCAATACATGCCAGGCTTTGTCCTGTTTCTCCTCTCTCCCCGCTTTCTACCACCTACCCCCCACCCTCCCACAATTAGTCTGAAGAAGGGACCCAACTTGAAACATCACCTGTTTTTTTTGTGTAAACCAGCATCTGCAGTTGCTTGTATCTACATGCAACCTTTCTGTTCATCTAGCCCTCTCATCCGCTCATTTAACCATTGTAGAGCGAGCGGATGAATTCAGATAGGTTGCAGGTCATGGGTCAAAGGGCGAGGGTCATGGTTAAGGAAGGCCGGTGGTTGTAGGGAAGGTTCAAGCTTCAGTAGAAAGACAGGACAAGAAATCAGGACCTTGAGAGCCAGGCCGGGCAATTGGTGATGGCCAGCATTGAACATGCTTTCAACAAGATGTTACACCAAATCGCAGTTTAATTTAGACACAAGGAACTACAGATGGTGGTTTACAAAAAAAAAGATACAAAGTGCTGGAGAAACTCAGCAGGCTAGGCAGCATCTGGAGAATATGGAGAGGCAACATTTCATGTTGTGACCCTTCTTCAGACTCTGTCTTTTCCAATTGAATTGCTTATATGGTATATAAAAGATTGTATGATAATATCTGCAGAAAGTCAGGGGTACTAAATGGAGGTGAAATACAGATACGTGACAATATAATAACAAAGCATAGACCTCAGCAGCCTAAACCTGACCCTACAATCCTAATAATTATTCTGATATTCTGGGAAACGTGTTACATCTCCATCATGTTACATTTGCCCCTGGGAGTAGATTATCTTTCATTTTTGATGGATGTTACTGTGACAAGCTTTCCTGTCTGACAGAGAATGACAATAAATAACACTTCAAAACTGATGTATTGATCATGAAGAACTTTAGGTATGAAGGAAGCTGTAGAAATACATTTTGTTTTCCACTGTGTAAACTGCTGTTTCCTCAACAAGTTTCAGCTACTTACTGTAAACAATACGTCTTCTCCAAATCCATTCCTGGTTACCCATGATTGAACTCTTAACTTTTTAATCTCATCTTTATAATGACATCTCATATTATCAATTGATGTTTGAGTATCAGGAATTTAGGCTTTCATTCTTTTTATAATATCAGGACAGTGTACAAAGGGTGGCACAGTGGTAGAGTTGCTGTCTTAAGGGCCTGTCCCACTTTCATGACTTAATTCACAACCTTTTTTTACTCGTAGACATTTTTCACAGGCTAGAAAAACACCCCGACCTACTGGATGCCACGAGTACCTACGACTAGCATCACGACCTACCTACGACCCCGTGACGACCATGCTGCGAGTATGAGTCAAGGGCAAACTCGGCAGAGGTCGTGAATTAGGTCGTGAAAGTGGGACAGGCCTTTTATAGCACCAGAGACCCAGGTTCGATCCTGACTAAGGGTGCTGTCCGTATGAAGTTTGTATGTACTCCCTGTGACCTGTGTGGGTTTCCTCCGGGATCTCCGGTTTCCTCCACACTCCAAAGCTGTACAGTTTATAGGTTAATTGGCTCAGTATAAATGTAATTTATCCCTAGTGTGTGTAGGATAGCAATAGTGTGCAGGGATCGCTGGTCGGCACTGACTAGGCGGGCCGAACAGCCTGTTTCCGCGCTGAATCTCTAACTTAAACTAAACTAAATTAAAAGCTGGAAACATTCAGAATAACAGACAGTATAAATGAAAAGAGAAACAGGGTGAATATTTCAAGTCAGACACCTTCATCAGGTCTGAAATGTTAACTCTTGTTTGTCTTTCCACAGATGCTGCGTGACTTGCTGAGTGTTTCCAACACTATTTATTTCAGATTTTTGGCACCTGCAGTTTTTTGACCCGCACAATTGCTTGTCATATAAAAATAATCACGAGGCTTAATTTGAGGACAAGAAGTACTTTTTGTTCCTGTTTCAGTTCCCACCGAAGTGGCCTGAAGTGCTGAGTTCGCGTTGGTCCTGAAACATTAACTCTGTTTCTCATCCCACAACTGCAGCCTGAACTGCTGAGCATTTCCTGTTTTTATTTTGGATTTCCAGCATCCGCAGTTCTTTTTATTTTCACCGGGCATTGTTTACCTGCTCTGTGCACTGTTGAGGCTGCGGTATCTTCCATACCTAAGCATCAGAAGTGAGCAGTCAGTGAAACCTGGATAGTGGAATCATCAAATTACATAACTTGCACTAAGCTGTTCATATTTTTTTGTTTTAGGCTGTAATCTTCATGCTTCATTTTACTATCTAATCAAGTGAAAGTGACAGGAGAATAGTAACTGTTATACAAACCATACTCATGAGGTCAAAAGGTCATGCAATAGGAGTAGAAATAGGCCATTTGGCCCCTCAAGTGTACTCTGCCATTCAAACATGGCTGATCTATCTCTCCATTCTAACCCCATTCTCCTGCCATCTACCCATAACCTCTGACACCCGTACTAATCAAGAATCTATTTATCTCTGCCTTAAACATATCCACTGACTTGCCTCCACAGCCTACTGTAGCAAAGAATTTACCACCCTCTGACTAAATAAATTTCTCCTCATCTCCTTCCTAAAAGAACGTTCTAATTCTGAGGCTATAATCTCTAGTCCTCGACTCTCCCACTAGTGGAAACATCCTACCCACATCCACTCTATCCAAGCCTTACACTATTCTGTACGTTTCAATGAGGTGCCCCCTCATTCTTCTAAACTCCAACGAGTACAGGCCTAGTGCCGCACAAACACTCCTCACAGGTTAACCTCTGCATTCCTGGGATCATTCTGTAGAACCTTAGGGCGACACAATGGCACAGAGGAGAGTTGCTGCCTGATGGGCCTGTCCCACTTACACGACTTTTTCGGCGACTGACGGTAACCGACATAGGTCGTTGCAGGCCGCCGAAAATTTCCAACGTGTTGAAAATCCAGCGGCGACCAGAACAAAGTACGACTCTGTGGGCGTCTACTCACGACCATGCAGGCTTCACCCCGCGACATGTCGCAGGGTATATGGTCGTGAGTCGTCTCCTCAGTCGCCCAAAGAGTCGTAGCGTCTTTCTGGTTGCCGCTAGATTTTCAACATGTTGAAAGTTTTCGGCGACCTATGACGGTTACCGGCAGTTGCCGAAAAAGTTGCGTATGTGGGACAGGCCCGTTACAGCACCAGGGACCTGGGTTTAATCCTCACTATGGGTGCTGTCTGCACAGAGTTTGTACGTTCTCTCTGTGACTGCGTGGGTTTTCTTCGGGTGCTCTGGTTTCCTCCCGAACTACAATGACGTACAGGTTAATTGGCTTCTGTAAATTGTACATTGTCCCTCACATGTAGGATAATGCAAGTATACAGGGTGCTCATTGGTCGGGGCGGACTTGGTGGGCCCAAGGGCCTGTTTCCACCATGTACCTCTAAAGCCGCCTGAATTATTTTGAGGAAAATATAATATAGCATTTATTACAACAATTTTCATTAATTCTAATTTTGATTTTAAGAGAAAGGCTGCCTCTTGCAGGTCCTGTTGAATGATCAACAATCCCCCATTCCATAATCCTTCCAAGCATTCATTATTTGGCAGGATGGGAATTTCCTGTCTGATGAATTAGGGAAAATAAATGCCAAAGGATGTTTAGTATTCCATGGTTAGAAATTACAATGATTTAAAAGCAGTATAATTTATGATTTGGTGGAAGTATGCTTCCTTTTCTGATTTTATTTTCACAGTGACTCATTGATGTGCCGACTGAGTGGAATAATAATGAGGCTTTTTTCACACAGTTTCCCTCTCACTTGATGTTTGTAGACAGAACAAACAGCCTCCAAGGCCACTAACGTGAACAATATATAAATTTTCCAAACACATGGTGGCATTTTCTGTTGTAAGCAACTGGTGAACTTGTTTGTGTTTTACTCTCATCTGTTGCAGAGACAGCACCGACATCTTGGCTGTGAACAGGGACTCAGGATGAGGGCAAACCACAAAGAACAACAACGTGAAAGAGGAACTGGAGGTCTTTTCTCATGTTTTATCTCTCCTGGGCATCAGTGCCGAGAGTGAAGTAGCTTAAACACTCATTTCTCCCAAGAAAGAGTTCTATTTCCTCCCTTTGTGAGGAATTTCCTATGAGTGCAGTCACTGGCTCTAGTAGTGCACTGGCCATACCGCATTCTGTGCACTCAGCTCGAACAGTGGCAGTCTGTGCAGAGTCCTTCCATTCAATAGTTTAGATTTTGAAATTGTTATTAACTTTATTTTTCACAGGGATGAGACTATTATAAAATTGAAGCATCCATCCCCTCAAATGCCATTTACTTTAAAGTTATTTTGTTCGGTTTAGTTTAGAGATACAGCGCGGAAACAGGCCCTTCATCCCACCGAGTCCGCACTGACCAGCGATCCCCGTACACTGACACTATCCTACGCATATTAGGGACAAGTTACATTTATACCAAAGCAATTAATCCACAGATCTGTATGTCTTTGGAGTGTGGGGGAAAGCCGAAGATCTCAGAGAAAACCCACGAGGTCACGAGGAGAACGTACAAACCTCATACAGACAGCACCCTTAAGGGGCTGTCCCACTTAGGCCAAAAACTGGTCGCCATGGAGAAAATCAATACATTTGTAGTCGTAGGTGCAGTTGTAGTGGGGTCACCATGTAGTTGTAGGTAGTCGTAGGTAGTTTAGTTATTTGCCTTTGCTGACCGGGCATTTTCATTGGCTCATTGGGGGAAAAATAATCCCCCAATGAGCCAATTTCAGAAAGGTGGGGTGTGTGTGTCTGTCTGTGTCTGTCTGTGTCTGTCTGTCTGTCTGTCTGTCTGTCTGTCTCTGACACTTGCCGTTCCAGATGCCGGTTTGTCAGTGAGTGGAGCGAACTTGACAGTCACCGGCAGTGACGTCCAAGTGGGACTTAGTAGGCTCCAACCTGGGCCTCTGACGCTGTAAGTGCAGTGAGGCAGCAACCCTACTTCTGCGCCACCGTGCCGTCCTAATAGGCCAGAGATTTCACCTGATAGTAACGATTCAAAAACATAGAAACACCCACCCACACATTGAGCTATTATAGCAGCAATTTTTCTACCCGATCCCCATCTACTGCTCTTCTGACACAGCCTCTCGTCCCAGGCAGTTCTCTCCCAACACTATTAGAGATTTGGATGACAATGTAGTTAACGTGGTTTGTAAATTTGCAGATGTAAACAAAATTGGTGGCATATAAGATAGTGAGGAGGAATGCTATCTAAAGGGCCTGTCCCACTTTCACGACCTAATTCACGACCTATTTTTACTCGTGGACATTTTTCATCATGCTAGAAAAAACACCCCAACCTACTTGATGCCATGAGTACCTACGACTAGCATCACGGCCTGCTGCGACCTACCTACAACCTCCTACGACCTTGTAACGACCATGCTGCGAGTATGAGTCGAGGGCAAACCCGACATAGGTCGTGAATTAGGTCATGAATATGGGACAAGCGCTTAAGTTTACAAATTGATTTGGATCAACCAGTGTCGTTGACCAAAGAATAGCAGCTGGATTTTAACTGGGACAAGTGCTAGGATATGGTTCGTGGTAACTTAAAACAGGACTTACCCTGTAAATTGTAGGGTCATGGAGAGTGCATAGAAAAGACAGTCCGAAGATTATAAGGGGGGTAGATATTTCCCTGAACCAGGTGGATAGTGTGGCGAAGAAGGTGTTTGGCAGCAAGTGTACAGGATATTTCCTGAATACAGGAGGCGGGACATCATAACACAGCTGTACAAGAACTACATTTGGACTATTGTTTATATTTTTGGTCACCCTGCTATAGGAAGGATATCATAAAAGGTTCATGAGGATGTTATCTGAACTGGAGTGCTTGGCTTATAAGAAGTGGCTGGATAGGCGGGGTCTTTTTTCCCTGAAGCGTAGGAATCGGAGGGGTAAATTTATATAAAATCGTGAGAGGTGCAGATAAGGTGAATTGTCACCGTTTTTTCCCCCAGGGTAGAGTAGACCAGAACTAGAGGGCATAAGTATTAAGTGAGAGGAGAATGCTTTAAAAGAGAACCTGAGGGACAATATCTACACAGAGTGTGGCATGCGTATGGAACAAGCTGCCAGAAGGGCCTGTCCCACTGTACGAGGTAATTCAAGAGTTGTCCCGAGTTTTCCCCCCGATTCAAACTCGGAGAAAGTCCGTAGCGAATCCATAGGAGTTCGTGGATATCTCATAGCGGCTCGTACGAGTAATGGTAGGTACTCAGGAAATCCGGTAAACTCGTGATGTTTTTTCAACACTGTGAAAAATGTCCACGAGTAAAAAAATACTTGTGATGAAAAAAATGTTTACTTTTTACTCGTACGAACCGCTACGAGACATCCATGAACTCCTACGGACTTGCTACGGACATTCTCCGAGTTCGAATCAGGGGGCAACTCGGGAAAACTCTTGAATTACCTCGTACTGTGGGACTGGCCCTAGAGAAAGCTGTCGTGGCAGGTACAATGCATTTAAAAGCTATATAGACAGGCACATCTATAAGAATGGTTTAGAGGAATGTGGGCCAAACTCAGGCAAATGGGACTAGTTTGGTTATAACAGCAATATAAGAAGGGCCTGTTTTTAGCAATATAAGAAGGGCCTGTTTTTGTGCTCTACGACCCTTTGGCTCTAATTTTGCAGTCAATGGTTATTGTAATAATTTCTTTAAAACCAATATTGAATGGATAATCTTGATAATGGATCTAGCAATCAATTGTTTAGTTAACAGCTGCTTAGTAGGTAATTTCATCGGTCCTGGTTCATTTCAAATTCCCTCGATATAAATCTGGTGCACTATTCTTGAAAAGGTACTAAAGGATCTTAACAAATTGAAGATAGACACAAAAAGCTGGAGTAACTCAACGGGATGGGCAGCATCTCTGGAGAGAAGGGCAAATTGACTTCAAACTCTTCCTTGTGGTTAATATACTGTTAATTGTAGACATTAATTGTTTTCTTAAGACTCTCATTCCTTTATAGATTGTGCCATGCAACTGGTTAGTCTTTGGATTTCAACATGTTCATAGAAATTTGGAGGTGAAGAAACCTGCTTGAGCAAACTGCTCACATTTTGTCTGGCTCATATGTTTTCTGCATTTTTTTTTGCAATGGATATGTGGTCACTGCTGATAGCCCTGTCTTTAGAACCTTCTGACCACATGTGCCTACCTGTGCTGATAGAAAAAAAAGGTGAGGGACCGTGGAGGGCGAGGTTTGTCTTGGGCCTCCTGCATTGCCAGAGTGAGGCCACATGCAAACTGGAGGAAAAGCACCTCATATTATTCTTGTGTATCATACAACCCAACAGTATGAACATTGAATCCTCCAATTTTATGTACCGAACCTCCAAACACCAACCCCCCCCCCCCCCACCACCACTTACACGTCACCCTCTTCTCACTCTCTCTCTCTCTCTCTCTCTCTCTTCACTATGCCCCATTTTGATATGTATATATTGCTCCCTTTCTACTTCTCCCCACCCCCTTTCGCCTGTATTCCTCCCTCTGGCTTTACATTTCGCACCCCTTCTTTCCTTATCTCACACTTTTTGTCTTTTCATCTCTGGCCTTTGTCCAAACATCTGCCAAAATCCAAAAGAAACTGTCACTTACCAGGCCTTGCCCCGCCCCCATCTCTCTTCCAGCTTTCTCTGCCCCACTATGACCAGTCTGAAGAAGGGTCCTGATCCCAAATCGTGCTGCCTATCCATGTTCTCCAGAGATGCCTCCTGACCCGCTGAGTTTGGTCAGAAAGGGTAACTTGGTTGGTGTGGACAAGTTTGGCCGAAGAGTCTGTTTCCGTGCTGTATAGCTCTTGACTCCATGACCGATAATTCTAAAACATCCACTTCAACATTGTAACTATGACGTATTCTTCCTACATCATAAGCTTCAGTGTGAACAAACTGTGGTACATTCTGGTCCAAGTCACAAAACATACTAATTTAACATTGGAATGGGTTTGCAAGATAACTACATCCCAGGAAAAAGGACTCTAACAGTGCTATGGAATTTAAGCTGGTATGAGATGTTAAAGTAAATGTGGTAAATTTGTGAAAATGGTCAGAAGACTTTGTACAGGTACAAGAAATGGTTGTAGGACTGTGAGCACAGGTGCTCCTCAACTTACGATGGGGTTACGTTCCGATAAGCCCATCCTAAATCAAAAATGTCGTAAGTCGAAAATGCATTTAATACACCGAACCTACCAAACATTCTCTCTCTTCTGATAAGGCTGGAGAATAGTGGGAGAAGGCACTGGGGCATCGACACGTTGACAGGCAGTGTTCTTCAGGAAGATATCAGGTTTTGACTGTACAGTTTGTTTCTTCTTTTCATTATATATTTCCTTATAGCAGGCAAGAGCATCCTATATCTGCCTGTCAGTTTTTGCCAATCTCTCGTGATTTCTTCCAGCATCCGTACGCCACTGCTAATAGTAGCAAACGCCTCCGCCAGTTTCTTTGTTGGGAACGTTTTTGGTGCCTCGGGTACAACTTCTTCCTCTGCTTCTTCTTTACTTCTTTCTCCCTCCAGTTCGATCAGCTCCTCATTGGAAAGTCCTTCAGCCTCAATGCCAACAAGCTCATGAAAATCTTCTTCATCAATGCCCAATTCTAGCTGTTTCCCAAGCACTAATATCTTGGTACTTACTATGTCATCAACAGCCGAATCTTTTGCCTTTGAATGTGTTCACATATGTCTTCATTCCTTTCTTCCAAACGCCGTTCATGCATTGCTTTTGTAATAATATTTTTATTAAAAGGAATCCATCATAACAACGGTATTACAACTTTTCCAATACACAACCAACTTATTTCAATAAGTATACGAATGTTACGAATAGTACTTATAAACTTCTATTTTTTTTTAAAGTAGAAAAAGAAAAGAATAGATTTTAATCAATAAAAGTGGTGATTAAATAATAATTTTGGTTATAAAAAAAGAGGAAAAGAAAAAAGAGGAGAAAAAAATATATATGTATATGTATATATTCTTGTTATTTATATTTAATTAAAATAAAGTATTATATAGAAAAAGAGAGAGATTATACTATACATCTTAATAGTGAATAACAATTTCAAATACAATATTAATGGAGACATGTTTACAAATCAAAAAGAGAAACAAAGAGTTATTTTCATCTAATCCTGCCGGGTACCCATTGAGTTGTGATGCCAAGAACAGCTACCCCTTCAAATATTCTGTATATGGAGACCATATCTGTTCAAAGAGTTCGTATTTGTCCATTAGGACAAATCTGATTCTTTCCAAATGCAACGTCTCCAACATTTCCACTGTCCACATTTTAATTGTGGGGGATAATGTTCCCTTCCAAAATTTCAATATTAATTTTTTCCCTATTATCAAACAGTAATCCAAGAAATTTCTTTGGTTTACTGTTAATGTTAGATTTGAATCCGGAACTCCTAATATTATTAATTTTGGATCTGGGTCTAGTTTAATTTTAAGAACTTCAGAAATAACTCTAAAGATTTCTATCCAATAATAATTAAGTTTTATACATGTTACAAAACTATGCGTTAAATTAGCTTCCAAGTTCTGACATTTATCACAAATAGGAGAAATGTTAGAATAAATTCTATTTAATTTCGTTTTTGAGTAATGTAATCTGTGTAATACCTTAAAATTGTATCAATATATGTCTAGCATTTAATGAGCAACGATGTATACATTGTAGACTTTCTTCCCAAATTTCCTTCGTTATAGATAAACCCATTTCATTTTCCCATGTTTGTCGATATATTTCCGAAGTTGGGATTTCCTTATCCAAAATAGTATTATATATATACGCTATTAATTTTTCTGTATTTGGGTGTTTATTAAACAATTCATCTAATAATCCTGGTTTTCTATTTTTATAGTCTTGCATATTTGACTTAATATAATTTCTAATTTGTAAATACCTAAATATGTTATTTGACTGCAATCCATAGATATCCTGTAACTCTTGAAATGAGAGAAATCTTCCTTCCTTATAAAGGTGTTCTATTATTTTAATTCCTAAATCATTCCAATGTTTAAACCCCTTGTCCAATACAGAGGGCTTAAACAAAGGATTATTCATAATTGGCAAACAAAGTGACAAATTATCCATATGTAGGGACTTAACTATTTGTTTCCAAATACGTCTATTGCTATGAATTATAGGGTTGTTACCATACATTTTTTTTTGTACTTCCCTTGGTGCAAAAAGAATCGAACCTACATCAAAAGGCAAACAGTCTTCCTTTTCCATCTTTAGCCAGCTTGGTTCATGATCTAAATTTACCAACCAAAAATTCATATTCTTAATCTGAACTGCCCAGAAATAATATAGGAAATTTGGTAGTGCTAGTCCACCATTTATTTTAGATTTACATAGATGTTTTTTACTTATTCGATGGTTTTTATAGTCCCAAATAAAACTATTAACCAAAGTATCTATATTTTTAAAAAACATTTTAGGGAAATATAAGGGGATTGCTTGAAATAAATATAACAATTGTGGTAAAAAAAAATCATTTTTATAGCATTTATTCTACCGATCATTGATATAGGTAATGTTTTCCAATATAAAATATATTTCTTTAGTTTATTTAATAATTGAGGGTAATTATATTTAAATAGACAGTTATACGATTTAGATACATTAATTCCTAAATATTTGAGTTTGTCCGTAACTATTTTAAGTGGGAATTGTTCTAATATATTTAATTTTATTCCAGTTATAGGCATAATTTCACTTTTATTCCAATTAATTCTATACCCAGAAAATGTACTAAACTTAGTTATAACATTAAATAGATTAGGAATACTAATCTCCGGTTTTGTAATATAAATTAAGATGTCGTCTGCGTATAGAGATATTTTATTCGTTGTAGTTTTGGTATTATATCCATATATTTCTGGTTCTGATCTAATCCTTTCGGCTAATGGTTCTATTACCAGAGCAAATAATAATGGTGATAACGGGCATCCTTGTCTACAACCCCTAAAGAGTTTAAATTTTGCTGATAGCATTTGATTTGTTAATATTCTTGCAGTTGGATTCGAGTATATGATTTTTACCCTTTTGGAGAATATATCCCCCAGTTGAAATTTCTGCATTATTTTAAATAAATATGGCCATACAACCTGGTCAAACGCTTTTTCAGCATCTAAGGATATGACAGCTAGTTCAGTATCATTCACTCTTTTTGAGTACATGACATTGAATAGACGTCTCAGATTATAGGATGAATAGCGTTTTGGAATAAAACCTGTTTGGTCATGATATATTAATTTATTAATTACTAAACTTAGCCTCCGAGATAAAATTTTAGTTAGTATTTTTTGATCTGTATTTAAAAGAGCTATTGCTCTATATGATCCAGGGTCCTCCAAATCTTTATCAGCTTTAGGGATAAGTGTAATTGTTGACTCGTTTAATGATTCTGGTAACTTTCCTTGTTCATAAGCATATTTATATATTGTATGTAAACGTGGAGAGATCAGATCATGAAACTTCTTATAAAATTCAACACCTAAGCCATCAGGGCCTGCCGCTTTTCCGTTATTTAATGATCCAATTGATTCTTCAATATCTTTTACTGATATATCAGCGTTTAACAAGTCTCTACCTTCCTGATCTAAACTATTAACCTGACATTCCTGTGGGAATGTTTCCATTCCATCTGATTGTCCTGCTAGTTTAGATAAGTAAAGATTTTGATATTATTGTAAAAATGTATCATTAATATCTTTTGGTAAAGTCAATATTTCTCCTTGATCAGATCTAATTTTATGTATCATTTTCTCCTCATCTAATTTTCTAAGCTGTCGTGCCAGTAATTTTTGGTGGTTTATCCCCAAATTCAAAATGTACTTGTTTAGTCTGTTGAAAAAGTTTAATAATCTGATTTGAGTATATTTTATTTAGCTTGTATTTTAATGATGCAATTTTATTACTTAATCCCTTAGAAGGGGATATTGCATTTTCAATATCTAATAGTTTTATTTCATTTTCCAACTTTTGTTGAGTCTTTCGATTTTCTTTATTAAAATATGCTTGAGCTGATATTATCGCACCACGCATAAATGCTTTAAATGTATCCCAGAGCAATGATGGTGAAATTCCAGGTTTGTCATTAGTTTCAAAAAATAATTTAATCTGTTTTACCAAGTAATCATAACAAGCCCTATCCTTTAATATTTGGGGGTTGAGTCTCCAGTTAGAGGTTTTAATAATTATATCTTTTAATTTTATCTTAAATGTTAATGGAGCGTGATCCGAGATAATAATATTATGATATTTTGAGTCGTATGTAAATGGAATTAGTTTTGAGTCTATTAAAAAATAGTCTATCCGCGAATAGGTTCCAAATACAGGTGAAAAAAATGAATATTCTCGACCAGATGGGTTATCTTCATCCCAGGAAAAAGGACTCTAACAGTGCTATGGAATTTAAGCTGGTATGAGATGTTAAAGTAAGTGTGGTAAATTTGTGAAAATGGTCAGAAGACTTTGTACAGGTACAAGAAATGGTTGTAGGACTGTGAGCACAGGTGCTCCTCAACTTACGATGGGGTTACGTTCCGATAAGCCCATCCTAAATCAAAAATGTCGTAAGTCGAAAATGCATTTAATACACCGAACCTACCAAACATTCTCTCTCTTCTGATAAGGCTGGACAATAGTGGGAGAAGGCACTGGGGCATCGACACGTTGATTGTTTAGCAGGCAGTGTTCTTCAGGAAGATATCAGGTTTTGACTGTACAGTTTGTTTCTTCTTTTCATTATATATTTCCTTATAGCAGGCAAAAGCATCCTATATCTGCCTGTCAGTTTTTGCCAATCTCTCGTGATTGACATCCATTTCTTCCAGCATCCGTACGCCACTGCTAATAGTAGCAAACGCCTCCGCCAGTTTCTTTGTTGGGAACGTTTTTGGTGCCTCGGGTACAACTTCTTCCTCTGCTTCTTCTTTACTTCTTTCTCCCTCCAGTTCGATCAGCTCCTCATTGGAAAGTTCTTCAGCCTCAATGCCAACAAGCTCATGAAAATCTTCTTCATCAATGCCCAATTCTAGCTGTTTCCCAAGCACTAATATCTTGGTACTTACTATGTCATCAACAGCCGAATCTTTTGCCTTTGAATGTGTTCACATATGTCTTCATTCCTTTCTTCCAAACACCGTTCATGCATTGCTGTGTGACATCTTCCCATGCTGCAGCGATGTTCCGGATAGCATTTACAATGTTAAAACCTTTCCAAAACTCTCAAAGTGTTTGGCAGGATTCAGTTGCTTCAACAGCCTGCGCCAACGTTTGGCGTAAATAGTAGGCTTTGAACGCACCTATTGCGCCTTGGTCCATTGGTTGCATGGGTGCGGTTGTGTTCGGCGGCAAATACAAAACCTTAACATCGGGGTGCATGTCACCGATATGCTGCGGATGGCCTGGAGCATTATCCAAGATCAGAGGAATTCTGAATGGGATGTTGTTTTATCTTGCCTGCGGAATAAAACAGTTTACAAACCAGCCTTCAAACAATGGTAATGTCAACCAGGCTTTCTTGTTATGGCGATAATAAATGGGAAGCGTATGCTTGCTCACATTCTTCAATGCCCTAGTGTTCTCCGAGTGGTCTACAAGGTAGAGTCCTACCGACTGCGAAGGGCGGCGAAGGGCGGTGAAGGAGGCAAAAAGGAGGCACAGGGACAAGATGGAGTCACAGATGGAGCGACAGGACACCAGACGCCTGTGGCAGGGGCTACGGACTGTAACCAACTACCGGAGCACCCCACCCTCACCCTCCCTAGCTGATGACCTGAACTCCTTTTACTCTCGTTTCGAGATGGGCAACACCACCCCAGGTCTGCCAACTATCGGCAATACCGCCAGCGGGCTGACTAACGAAGCTGAAGGGAGGAATGTGCACACATTCTCGCTGTCCGAGCACGATGTGAGGGGGGCTCTGAATACGAGGAAAGCTGCAGGCCCCGATGGCATCTCGGGGCGAGTACTTAAGTCCTGTGCTACGCAGCCAGCTCCGGTGCTCACTACAATATTCAACCTCTCCCTGGACAAGTCCATAGTCCCTGCCTGCTTCAAAAAATCCATCATTGTACCTGTACCAAAGAATGCCTCCCCAGCCTGTCTGAATGACTACCGTCCGGTGGCCCTCACCTCGGTGGTCATGAAATGCTTTGAGAAGCTGGTCAAGAAACACATCTGCGCCTTCCTCCCTCGCAACATGGACCCGCTACAATTTGCATACCGTCCGAACAGATCCACGGACAATGCTGTCTCCCAGGTTTTGCACAGCGCTGTCTCTCATCTTGACAGCCAGAAGGGGGCTATGTGAGGATGCTGTTCATAGACTTCAGTTCAGCCTTCAACACGATAGTCCCCACCAGACTGGCCGAGAAGCTGCTGGAATTAGGCCTCTACACCCCCCTGTGTGCCTGGGTCCTGGACTTTCTCACCGCCAGGCCCCAGGTAGTCAAGATGAGAGGGAATACATTGAAGTCTTTCACCCTGAGCACAGGATCCCCCCAGGATTGCGACCTCAGCCCCCCATTGTACTCCCTGTACACACATGACTGTGTGGCTAGGTTCAGCTCCAACTCGATTATCAAGTTTGCTGATGACACCGTGGTGGTGGGCCTGATCATTGAAAATAATGAGAAGGCCTACCGGGAGGAGGTGGCTGATCTGGCACTCTGGTGTCAGGACAACAGCCTCCTCTTGAACATCAAAAAAACTAAGGAGCTGATCATGGACTTTAGGAGGGCACATCATCTGAGGACATACACACCATTGAAGATAAATGGGGATACTGTGGATAGGGTGAGCTGTTTTAAATACCTGGGAGTCCACATCTCTGAAGATATGACATGGACATCGCACGCTGCAGCACTGGTGAGTAAGGCAAGGCAGCGCCTTTACCACCTCCGGTAATTGAGGAAATTCAGAGTGTCTCCGAGGATCCTCCAGTGCTTCTACTCAGCGGCTGTGGAAAGCATCTTGTCCGGAAATATTACAATTTGGTTTGGGAATTGCTCTGCCCAGGACAAGAAGGCTCTGCAGAGAGTGGTGCGTTCGGCCGAACACACTATGGGAACTTCTCTCGCCCTTCTGCAGGAACTATACATCAGGAGGTGCAACTCCAGAGCCAATAAGATAATGGGAGACCCTTTTCACCCCTGCAACGGACTGTTCCAGCTGCTACGGTCAGGCAAATGCCTCCGTTGCCATGCTGTGAGAACGGAGAGGATGAGAAGGGGTTTCTTCCCAGAGGCCATTAGGACTGTAAACTCCTATCTCACCAGGGACTAACTTTACTGTACCACAATACCGCCCACAATATTTAATATGTAAAAAAAACATGTGATTCTGTTCCATTCTGTTTGTAGTTTGTTGGTTGTTTGTTTTTTTGCACAAATTCCGCGAGCATTGCCACTTTTAATTTCACTGCACATCCCGAATGTGTTTGTGACGAATAAACTTGACTTGACTTGAGATTAGTAAAGGCTTTAATTTGAACCCTGCAACTTTTCCACCCAAAAGCAGCGTTACACGGTCTTTTCATGCTTTGAATCCTGGCATTTTCGTGGACTCTTGATATGCTCCAGCATACGCTTGTCGTACAAGCCCGTTTCATCAACATTGAATATTTGTTCTGGCAAATATTTCTCATCCACAATTATGCAACTCTTCCTTAAAAGCTTCGGCACCTTCAGTTCCGACACTTGCTGACTCGCCGCTGACCTTCACATTATGAAAATTATGACACCTTTTGAAGTGTTGGAACCATCCATGACTTGCTGTAAACACTTGCGTATACGTGGGACATCGGCACGCTCCTTTAGCGTATCGAAAAGACTTCTTGCCTTAGCCTGGATCGTCACTAGGCTAAGCGGTATGCACTTCTGTATCTGGTCTTCCATCCACGTGACAAGTAATTTCTTCATATCATCAAACGAGAGAGTATCATACCTCATATTGCTGGCCCGGGAAAAGATCAAAATTCAAAGTACGGTTTCTACTGAATGTGTATCGCTTTTGCACCATCGTAAAGTCGAAATATCATAAGTCGAAGCATCGTTAGTCGAGGAGCATCTGTAGATGAAAACGGAAAGCAGCCTGCAAAAGTCGAGGGTTTTAAGGCTGGATCAAGTTCTGTACATTGCAAGTCTCTGTGTTGCAGCTTTGTTTAGTGTAGAACATTCCAGAGCTTGTTCATCCATGTGGAGACGGCTGCAGGAAGAATGCTGTCTTGACATTGTTAGCATGTCTTTAAAGTACCCTTGTTGTGAGTCTGAAGTAGCAACTATTTTCCAACTTACCAAGTGAATGAGTGAAATATTGAGACAAGGAGTAGGAGTAGGTTGCTGAAACAATGAGATTTAGACACAGTGCCTGAATTGGACTAGCAGAACTTAGGCTGCATCAGGACACAGAGAGCAGTATGACATCATAGAACAAATAAATGTGCCATGCCACGAGATCTCCAGGCAAAGCAGTTGTCCAAAGAATAGACAATAGGTGCAGGAGTAGGCCATTCGGCCCTTCGAGCCAGCACCGCCATTCAATGTGATCATGGCTGATCATCCCCAATCAGTACCCCGTTCCTGCCTTCTCCCCACATCCCCTAACTCCGCTATCTTTAAGAGCCCTATCTAGCACTCTCTTGAAAGTATCCAGAGAACCGGCCTCCACCGCCCTCTGAGGCAGAGAATTCCACAGGCTCACCATTCTCTGTGTGAAAACGAGAAGGTTGAGTTCTGACATATATAGTGATGTATCATGCACAAACTGAGCAGGAGCCAGGTGTTGTGATAGAATCGTACAATTATACTGTACATAGAAGAGGAATTGAAGACGGTGATCATGGAAGATGGATTGAACATCTATGGAACATTGATTACAAAGTCACACTCCAGTGGGAAAACTATTGCACAAGGCACGCAGGATAGGGTTGAGTCTTGTTTCGCCCAATTTGGAATGAAATTTGTAGGAACAGAAGTTCAGACAGAGGATTAAGGAGAAGAGATTCAATGCATTCTGGAGCTGGCACATGGAGACCACCTGGCAGTGTAGAGAAAAGGAGTTGTGACATTAGAGAGAAAATCAGAAAAGTCAGTGTAACCCACTTATGCCTATACCATCCTAACTGGGAGAAAAGAAGATGGCCGCAAGATTAAAATGTAGAGGCATGGAACTACAGATGCACATTTGTCCAAAGATAGGCACAAAGTGCTGGAGTAACTCAGCGGGTCAGGCAGCATCTCTGGTGAAAAAGGATGCGTGACATTTCAGGTCGGGACCCGTCAGACTGGATCTGATGAAGGGTCCCGACCCGAAACGTCATTTGTGCAAGATCAAAGTTGTTCCAGAAGAAGTCCCTACAATTCTTTTCAAAAGAACAACTAGTAATTCTGGATTTATAGGAATCTGGAGCAAATAAAAACGACCTGCTGGAGCATTTCAATGGGTCAGGCAGCATCCGTGGAGAGAATGGGCAGTCAATATTTCATGTAATTGCTAACAAATGTACAGATATGACGTTCATCTTGAGTGTGAGTGAAATATGTAATTGTTTAAGGTTTACTCCCTTACCTTTTTTTATTTAACATTTTTATTGTTTTAGTAAATACGAGTATTGATGCTTGGGATTGCTTTACTGAATGCTGATATTCTGGGTTATCTTATGGATTGTATAGGATAGGCCAAAAATAAGCATTGTGGCTTCAGCCTATTCCTTTTTCGGTCATTGATTATGTGAACGTTGTGTGAAATGGATACAGTGTTGGTTCATATTCACACAGCTGGTAAAGCTTTGTTCTTTTTAATGTATGACCTAAATAAACTATTCATTCATTTGGTATTGGTTTATTATTGTCATGTACTGAGATAGAGTGAAAATCTTTGCTTGCGTGCTATCCAGTCAAATGGTACTGTCCGTGAATACAATTAAGCCAGGGCTCTCAACCTTTTTCGTCCCGTTTACCCCTGGCAACTTTAATAGCACATAACAATGTTATTTCACTTATTTATGAACAACTAATGAACAGATACTGGTATACCAGAACCAAACACAGTCAGTTAATGAGAAAAAAATATGTACAAATCCAGAATCAACAAATTTTACCGCCTGGGGGTGAATTTACCCCAGGTTGGGAACCCTTGATTGAAGCCATTTCACAAATACAACAGGTAGTGCAAAGAGAAAATATATCATAGAAACATTCAAAAATTGAAAATGAGTGCAGGAGTAGGCCATTCGGCCCTTTGAGCCAGCACCACCATTCAATATGATCATGGCTTATCCAGAATCAGTACCCTATTCCTGCTTTCTCCCCATATCCCTTGATTTCATTAACCCTAAGAGCTACGTATATCCAACTCTCTTGAAAACATCCAGTGAATTGGCCTCCATTGCCTTTTGTGGCAGAGAATTCCACAGATTGACAAACTCTCTGGGTGAAAAGGTTTTTTCCTCATCTCTCTCTCCTCATAGTGTAAAATGTTGTAGCACTAAATGTTATAGCATTAGAGTTACAGAGAAAGTGTTTTTTTTTAAGTGCATGGGCCACAGTGTGGTCGTTTCGGAGATGAGGACTTCACCCTTAGCTCATGAGTGGACTGTTCTGTAGTCTGATAACAATAGGGAAGAAGCTGTTCCTGAATCTGGTGATACAAGCTTTCAAGCTTTTGTATCGTCTGTCCGACTGGAAAGGGGAGAAGTAGGAACAACTATACCATAAATGGTCCTTGATTATATTGGCTGCTCTTCTGAGGCAGTGAGTCGATGGGGGTGAGGCTGGATTGTGTTATAGATTGGTCTACATCCACAACTCTCTGCAATTTCTGGCAGGCTTGGGCAGAGCTGTTGCCAAACCAAGTTGGGGTGCATCCAATTAAAATGCTCTCTCCACAGAATCTATAGAAATTAGTAAAAGTCGTTAGAGAGATGCTGAACGTCCTTTGTCCTCTGAGGATGTAGTCGGTGGTATTGCTTTCTTGGCTGTAGCTACAATGTGGTGGCTCCAGGACAAATTGTTGGTGATATTTACACCTTGGAATTTAAAGCTCTTAACTATCTCCACTTCGACTTAAGCAGTCTGGTGTGTGTGTACCACCTTGTTTCCTATAGCTCCTTCATCTTGCTGACATTGAGCAAGAGCTTGTTGTCTTAGCACCATGTTACTAAGCTCTCTATCTCCTTCCTCCACCCTGTCTTTCATTGTTCGAGATCCGGTCCACAATGGCGGTGTCATCTGCAATCTTATAAATGGGGTTAGCTCCGAATTTGGCCACACAGTTGTGAGTACATCGGGGGCATGTTATGAGTTTGACGACGCATCATTGCGGGACACGGCTGTTAAGAATATGTATTAGTTGCAATTACAACAGTGTAATCTGAAACATATGGAACAAGGATCTGAAATGGAAGGCACAGCAGAACCCCAGTCATTTTCATTATATTCTCCTTCATAATTAGTGCTCTAATTGTTAAAATCCTAATTGCAAATGATAAAAAAAAAATCATATGTGCAGCAATTTTAATAAGACTGATTTTCAATGCAAATTTGCACCTTGTGATTTTTAAAAATGGAATAATGTAGGGAAATGCAGCAACATTTTTGTAAGGAATTCCTCGAATGGCAAAACAATAATGACTAACAAATGTAATGATGGTAGTTAAAGAGTGGACAGATCATCAGTTTAACATTTTCATCAAGGATGATGACACTCCGTACTGCACTGAATGTCAGCCTGGATGATGTATGAATATTGATATCTCTAACTTCAAGTAACCCTTGCATCTCCTCTCTCTCTCCAACCCTCCCCCACCCAAGTCATACTAGCATCAAAGATGTGTTAAAGAAGGAACTGCAGATGCTGGAGAATCGAGGGTACACAAAAGGCTGGAGCAACTCAGCGGGTGCAGCAGCATCTAAGGAGCGAAGGAGATAGGCGACGTTTCGGGTCGAGACCCTTCTTCAGACTGGTCAGGGATCAGGGAAACGAGAGATATAGACGGTGATGTGGAGAGATAAAGAACAATGAATGAAAGATATGCAAAAGAGTATCAATGATAAAGGGAACAAGCCACTGTAAGCTGTTTGTGGTGTGAAAATGGGAAGCTGGTGCGACTAGGGTGGGGGAGGGAGATAGAGAGAGAGGGAATGCCAGGGTCCGAGGGCTGAGGGAGAGGTGGGAAGGGGAGGAGACAGCAAGGGTTAACAGAATTGAGAACATTCAATGTTCAAGCCCATAGGATGCAGACTCCCCAAGCGGAATATGAGGTGCTGTTCCTCCAACTTGCGGTGTTGCTCACTCTGGCCGTGGAGGAGGCCCAGGACCGAGAGGTCGGATACGGAATGGGAGGGGGAGTTGAAATGCTGAGCCACCGGGAGGTCGGGTTGGTTAATGTGGACAGAGCGGAGGTGTTCGGAGAAGCGATCGCCAAGCCTCCGCTTGGTCTCACCGATATAGATCATCTGGCATCTGGAGCAGCGGATGCAGTAGATGAGGTTGGAGGAGGTGCAAGTGAACCTCTGTCAGACCTGGAAGGACTGCTTGGGTCCCTGAAAGGAGTGGTGGGGGGAGGTGAAGGGACAAGTGTTGCATTTCTTGCGGTTGCAAGGGAAAGTGCCCGGGGAAGGGGTAGAGCGGGAGGGAAGGGAAGAATTGACAAGGGAGTTGCGGAGGGAGCGGTCTTTGCGGAAGGCACTCAAAGACGTCTTGTTGAGTCGTATTGTCTGTAACTCGTTTTCACTTAGCTCACAGCTAACAATGGCCTGTTTCCTTTATCATTGTTACTTTTTCACGAATCTTTCATTCATTTGTCCTATATCTTTATTTCCCGTTTCCCTTTCCCCTGACTCTCAGACTTAAGAAGGGTCTCGACCCGAAATGTCACCTATACCTTTTCTCCAGTGATGCTGTCTGACCCGCCGAGTTACTCCAGCTTTTTGTGTCTATCTTATGTCCTACAGTTTCTGTAGTAGAGGTTTAGCCGACAATCTTCTGACTTAGAGGTGAATATACTAAGGCTGACACATGCAATTTAACAGATGCTGAGAACCTATGTTAATTTTGTGATGGGGCTCAAGTGTTTTAAAAATGTAACAACACTCTACTTTGCATTTTTCTGCAATTATATTCTCGGGCAGCGAATTTGTAAGTTTGCAGTTAATCTCTGCTCCACTTGTTGCTGGACACCACAGTGAAATTTGAACCATTGAAAGAATTAACAGAATACTAATTTAGAATCATAGAAATGCAACACTGATATTGGCCTCTCAGCCAACACCTAGTATCCAGTTTTATACAAATCCAAAAATGACCCATATGCCCATTAATTTAGCACCCACCCCCCATCTATATACAACAGGAGATTTACAGTGCCAATTAACATATAAACACAAATGTTTTGGGAAATTGGGAGGAAATGGAGGAAACACAGAGAGAGCTAAATTGTTAAAAAGGTGAGCATGCAAAATCCACAGAGACAGCACTAGAGGTCTGGATTGAACCCGGGTGACTGAGCTATGAGGCAGCAGCTGTACTAGAATTAACCCACAACACCACTCTCTACCTGCAGTTGTATCCACAGTTAATGATCTGACAGAAATATCATCAAATTGCACTTTGTTACACGATTACAACAGCTTTTTCCAACATGTCGTTAAATCACTAAATTCCTTCACCTTTTATTAAAAATGTTATGTTATGTAATGGTGGGGATCGTTGATGATAGATTCTGCCTGTTTCAGGCAAAGTTTCATGTAGATGCATTTGATTGTGGGGAGGGCTGTGCCCGTGGTGGACAGTGTCATTGAGTAACACAGCGTGGAAACAGACCCTTTGGGCCAACTTGCCTAAGCCGATCAACATGCCCCAACAACACTAGTCCCACCTGCCTGCATTTGGCTCGGAACTCTCTAAACCTATTCTATTCATGTACCTGTCTAAATCTTTCTTAAGCATTGCAATAGTACCTGCCACAACTACCTCCTCCAGCAGCTCGTTCCATACACCCACCACCCATTGTGCAAAAAAGTTACCCTCCAGACTGCTATTAAATCTTTCCCCCCTCACCTTAAACTTATGTCCTCTAGTTCTCGATTCCCCTACTCTGGGTAAAAGACTGTTCATTTACCTGATCCATTCCTCTCATTATTTTGTACACCTCTATAAGATCACGCCTCATCCTCCTGAGCTCCAAGGTATAAAGTTCCAGCCTGTTCAACCTCTCCCCATAGTTTAAGCCCTCGTGTTCTGTGGTGATTGTTGTGGTTTTAATTCTCTCTCTCTCTCTTTTTTTTTAGTTACAAATCAGTTTTATTGGCAAGAGAGAACAGAAACAGTACTTGGTATGCGCGCGGTCCGGTCTACAACAGCATCTCTCTCTCTCTCTCTCTCTCTCTCTCTCTCTCTCTCTCTCTCTCTCTCTCTCTCTCTCTCTCTCTCTCTCTCTCTCTCTCTCTCTCTCTCTCTCTCTCTCTCTCTCTCTCTCTCTCTCTCTCTCTCTCTCTCTCTCTCTCTCTCTCACTCTCTCGCTCTCTCTCGCTCTCCCTCCCCCATCTACTGATTATCTCTGTTCATGGTACTGTAATTAAAAAAATTGCTCAGTCTGTTATGGGCATAAACTCTTGCTACATTCTTCTGCAACACGGAGCGATGGGTCTAAATATCATCTGTGGTAGAAATATGAACAAAGCTGAAGGAAAATAATTTTTAGTAAATTATCAAATCAATTTATCAGATTCTTGTATATAATTGGTCGTGATTTCAATAAATACCTTTTTGCGATCAACTGTAAACCTGTGGTAGATTTAGAATGTGAAGATGATTTGGACCTAAACCATATTATGAACTGGTCTGAAACAAATCATTGGAAATTGTAGGTGCCAGCAAAGTCAATGACACAGTGCCATTATATATGGACACAGACTTTACAAATAAAGAAGAAAAGGAGGCCCTGTGATTATACTACTTTCCACATAGTTGTTACAATGTTTTGACATAATTCACTTGATGGTAAGCAATCATCACTTTCGCTCAGACATGAGCCAGTCTACTCAGAGAACTTGCAAATGTTAGGTCCAATTAATCTGCTGAAGATGTTTACATTTAAAAAGATGAAGTACCTAAGATGCACTTATCTGAAGTGCTCATTAAAACGCTTATCTCAAAGATCTGAAGAGCTGGGTCTATTCTGTCCATTTTCACTTCACAATATCACAGAGGACCATTCATGCAAAGGGGTGTCCAAACTACACGCGGAAGGTATTTGGTAAGAAGACAAAGTATTCCTTTTTTCTGTTTGGGGGTAAGGCCAACTCAATGGCAAATAACCGCATGTATTTGTCAGAATGTAGTGTATCAATTTATCCTGCAACTTTAGTTTACCATTTGGCAATTCAATTCAATTCAATTCAATTCAATTCAAACTTTAATGTCATTGCACAGATACAAGTATGGGTACAACGAAATGTTGTAACAACAGTTTAGTGACAGTACGAAGTGATAGCAATATATAGATAAATACAGATAAATAAATACAGGTGTGGAAATCTATCGGCGGGACTCTGAATTCAGCAGTGCGATGGTGTTATTATAGAAGCTGTTCCTCTTCCTGCTGGTGCGGGACCTGAGGCTCCTGTACCGCCTCCCCGATGGTAGGAGGGCAAACAGTCCATGGTTAGGGAGGGAGGGGTCCTTGATGATCTTCCCAGCCCGTCTCAGACACCGTTTTCGGTGGAGGGCATCCATGGCAGGGAGCGGGGCACCGATGATGTGCTGGGCGGTTTTCACCACCCGTTGTAGTGCCTTCCTGTCTGCTACGGTGCAACTGCTGTACCATACCGTTAAAGCCAGGTGGTCAGGATGCTTTCAATGGTGCATCGGTAGAAGTTGGTCAGGATTTGGGGGGACAGATGGGCTTTTTTGAGCCTCCTCAGGAAGTAAAGGCGCTGCTGCGCCTTTTTGATCAGCTTGGAGGTGTTGAGGGACCAGGACAGATCCTCCGAGATGTGTACCCCAAGGAATTTGTAGTTGGAGACCCGCTCCACCTCAGTCCCGTTTATATGGATGGGGGTGTGTCTGCCCCCTCTGTTCTTCCTGAAGTCGACAATGATTTCCTTAGTGTTCTGGGAGTTGAGGACGAGGTTATAGTCGGCCACACCAGGTTGTCAGGTGCTGGACCTCCTCCCTGTAGGCTGACTCGTCGTTGTCGCTGATCAGTCCTACCACCGTGGTGTCGTCGGCAAATTTTATGATGGCGTTGGAGCCATACTTAGGGATGCAGTCATGGGTGAAGAGAGAGTAGAGGGGAGGACTGAGCACACAGCCCTGTGGCACGCCAGTGTTCAGTGTTATAGTGGAGGAGGTGAGGTTGTTGATCCTAACAGACTGTGGTCTGTTAGTGAGGAAGTCCAGTATCCAGTTGCAGAGGGAAGTGGAGATGCCAAGACCGCTGAGTTTGGTGATCAAGCTAGCGGGTATGATAGCTTGATCACCAACACCCAAACACTACATTTAAATTTATCATGCCTTATCTCCTCAATGTTTTAATCTTTCTGCAGTCCTATGTGCAGGCCTTCAGTCCAATGTCTTAATTTTAACCAATGTAGTAAACGTTTTTGGAATTGGTCATATATCAATAAAACTAGCACTTCAATATTGGCAGGAAATATTTACATATGACATTATCAATATGAGAAAGCACCTTGGAAATGAAGTTATGGATATGAATTCCTGCAGTGGCCAGTGTATCATTGATACGTTATGAGGTATTTAGTCAATGAAGAAACAGAATAGCAGAAGAATGACATGACTTCATAACAAAGCAGACTCACTTGGAACAATGAAATTGAGCCTCAGTCAATTTTTTTGATATGGAGATAGGTGGATGTAATTGGGAACCTCGATATTGGCATCAGGCATTTCAATGTTATAGTCATACAGCATGGCAGCAGGCCCTTTGATCAAGCGTGCCCACGCCGACCAAGATGCCCCAACTACCCTTGTCCCACCTGCCTGCGTTTGGCACATATCCTTCTAAACCTTTCCTGTCCATGTACCTGTCCAAATGTCTTTAAATGTATCTACCTCCTCTGGCAGTTAGTTCCATATATCTAGCTGTGTTACAAAACTTACCTTCAACGGCGCTGTAGTTCTGCCACTGGCCGTGTGCGCGACTTTGGCGCCTTTGGGGGGGAGGGGGCGGTGTTAAAGTGCAGTGTTTTCTCCTACCTGTCCTAAATATCTTTTCTCGGAGTGCAAGCTTTTGCTGAAGAATTGTTTCGACTGCCGTTCTGTGATTTTTTTTTTTTAATCACCCGACAAGTTCAGCGCTGGAGTAATTTAAAGAGAAGTTTCAAAAGCTGTCAATACCGACAACGGGGACGGATTTCACATACGGGACAGGTAAAGGAAAGCCGTTTATTTTATGTATAAAAGTGCTTCTTAAGATGCCTTTAATCCACATTTTACGTTGCAAAATGGTGATTTATTCCCCATGCGAACCAGCAGTATTTTTCCCGCCGATATGGGATTCAAATTCACAGCAACCGCAACATTCCAATTGATCGCGTTCCACAAAATCCCACTCGCAAGATGATTAAAATGGCCATTAATTTACGGGAATTAAACACTAAATTCCTTCCATTTGGCCTATAAATGCATGTCAATGAGATTTAAAAATGATGTTCTATTGTGAATTCTTGTGTGAATGTTATTTGAACACTATTTAAAAATGTTAATTTTTTCTTAAGAAATAGATAGGTGTTTAGATCAAGTAATTGAATTTTGTAATTAGCTACAATTGGGTAACTAACTAATTATATGCTTTAATTTCAGGTCATCCAAGCAAGATTCTTTCATATTTGTTTCAGAATGCTTCAATCTACAATAACTGAAATTTCTTTCAGTTCTCTTAATTTTTAAGAAAGTTATGGGCTTTTGACTGTCCTTGATCACAGCTTTTGTGTTAAGTCAATGGACAAGCAATAGGGAACACAATGCTAATTTCCGAGTATGCAAATGACCATAACATTTTTAATACTAAAGATATGAAAGTGAATTAGGTGTCAAATTAAACTTCTTTTTATGCTTTATTTGATGGGATAAATTGCAGACTTGATTTTTTAAATCTCAAAATTTTGTAACATTGCTAATATATCCACCACCCTTTGTGTGAAAATGTTGTTCCTCAGATTCCTTTTAAATATTTCCGTTCTCACCTTAAACCAATGTCCTCTGGTTCTTGATTCCAAATATTATTAGCATGTGATGTTGCAACATCTCTTTAGTGAGAGCTTAGTCAGGATTGGGACCTTAATTTGGATTCAGCCTAAGACCTTGGTGAAATGCAAGAATCAGGCTAGGAATCAGGGCCATGGATGAGAAGAGGCGGGGAGAGTTTGGTGCAATGGCAATTAGTTTGAGGGGAATGACATTATATTCGCATTTCACATGAAGGGAATAGATAGGGTGAATGCAGAGTATTTTACCCAGAGTAGGGTAATCAAGAATCAGACGGCATAAATTTAAGGTGATTACAGAAAGATTTAATAAGAACCTGAAGGGCAACCTCAGCACATTGAGGATGGTGGACATATGGAATTAGCTCCAGAAGAGCTGGTTGAGGCAGATACAATAACAACAACTTTTAAAAAGACATTGGGTCAGCTGCATAGATAGGAAAGGTTTAGAGAGATACTAGACCAAGGGGGACCCATCGGGTCCCGTCACCTCAATGCACAGTTGCGGCGTCACACACACACAGGGGGGGAGGGGGGAATGGGGGAGAGAGGGAGAGAGGAGGAGTGGGGGAAAGGGAGGGGGAGGGGGGAGGAGAGAGGGGGAGGGAAGGGGAGGAGGGGGTGGGGAGGGGAGGGAAGGGGGGAGTGGGGCTGAGGGGGTGAGGGTGAGAGAGAGGAGGGGGTGGGGGGGAAGGGGGAGAGATGGAGGTATAGGGGAGGGGAGGGAGGGGGAGAGAGGAGGGGGATAGAGGAGGGGGATAGAGGGGGGAAGGGAGGGGTAGAGAGAGGGGCTGGAGGGGGAGGGGAGAGAGAGTAGAGTGAAGAGAGGAGGGGGGACTGAGGAGGGGGAGAGGAGGGGGGCAGGAGGGGAGAGGAGGGGGGCAGAGGGGGAGGGGGTGGGAGAGAGAGGAAGAGAAGAGAGGGGGTGAGGAAGGGAGGGGAAGAGAGAGTAGAGGGGTGTAGAGAGGGGGGGAGAGAGGGCGGGAGGGGGAGAGGAGGAGCTGAGGGGGGGAAAGGTGGAGGGGGGAGAGGTGGAGGGGGATGAGGAGGAGGGGAGCCGGGCAAGCGAGGGTGCTGTGAAAAGCGGAGAGAGCCCGGGGAGAGAGAGAAAGAGCTCTAGTACAGGGCCCGACTCTAGTAAAAAGCTCTCGGCAGCTATCTGGAATTCTCGGGAATGCCGAGCCGAGGCTAGCGTGCGTCGACCTCGGAAACGCTCTGAAACTCTCAGAAGCGCCTTCGGAATCCGTCGGGATCTGCAGAACAGAGCCCACTTGCTTGTTCTTTCTTCGTCTTTTGAAGAACCGGTGGGGGGGGGGGGGGGGGCGGGAGGGGGAGGGAACAGTGCCCAGCAGGCATTGCGTTGAAAAATGCGGGCCGCGAGGAGCAGAGCCATGGTGACGTCGTCTGCTCGTTAACTTCAAAAAAGATCTCAGCTTGGTGAACAATTCTAGTAAAAAACTCGGGAAATGATGAATCAAATTTTCAGATGAGCCAAGTTTTGAGATCATGATGTAAATCTCTACCGGAATATGTAAAAATTTCACTGTGATCAGAGTTCTATATTATAATAGATAGATGAGCCATATGCAGGCAGGCGGGACTAGCGAGGATGAGTCATCTTGTTCACTTGGACAGTTGGGGCTGTAGGGCATGTTTCCATGCTGTATAGTTGTATGACTCCATAACTAAATATCTGGTGAATAAGAGTGGTGCCTATATTAAAGTGTGACTAACCTGATCTTTTGCAGGTGACCCCTTTCAGCCGTGATGGCCACCACACAGTAAACTAATCGCAGAAATTTGCGCAGGAAAACATCAACCACTTGCATGGGAAAAGAGATTCTCATCTGTTCCAGCTATGGATAAAATGATAAATAATACTTGTGCCAGACCTGCAGCGGGGAAATGTGAACATAACATCATCAGACACATCCCCAATCCTTTCCACTCATCACTTTATTTTCATGTATCTTGCATTTCATGACTGTTGGCAGATCAATTTGCCTCCTGGGATGAATAAAGTTCTATTGTATCGTATCATGGAATCACATGGTCTAATTTCTCAGCCTTGGAACTTGCCTTAAAATTCCTGGTGGCCAGCAGGAAATCAGCAGTCATCGCGTACATTAATTGTGAACTATTGTTAATGTTTCAATTTCCACACACGTTGTGAGCTTAGGACCACGGTCTCTCAGCCCTGTGTATGCCTGATAGCTACTGGTGTTTATAGGCGAGGCAGCCAAACCCTTCCTGTGGTGAACCGCACAGCACTCCCTTTCCATTCACAATCAGACTAAAGTGAATCAGTCTCTTGTTAGAACCAAGCACAGGCTGACACAACGCTTGATACATGTTTCAAAATCTGCCAAATGTTTATGAGGCATGGGTTTTCAAATAAAGGTATCTTGACAGCAACTGCACTGCTTCATGGTTTTAATGGGATCTCATAAATGAACTCATACAGTGCCTTACATGCCCCATTGTTGGAGGGGTAAACTGTGTAAGTATGGTTTTAGTTTAGTTTAGAGATACAATGCAGAAACAGGCCCTTTGGCCCATTGAGTCCACACCGACCAGCGATCCCCGCACATTAATACTGTCCTACACACACTAGGGACAATTTACACTTGTACCGAGCCAATTAACCTACAAACCTGTATGTCTTTGGAGTGTGGAAGGAAACTGAAGATCTTTTTGGAAAACCCATTTGGTCTCGGGGAGAACTTTCAGGCAGCACCCGTAGTCAGGATCGAACCCGGGTCTCCAGCGCTGCAGGCGCTGTAAGGCAGTAACTCTACAGCTGTGCCACCGTGCTGCCCTGATGAAATGTGATGAAATGACAAAAGAAAAAACATGTCTGTTAGCCATTTTTAAAAAAATATTTTGCTCAAGAAATAATGTGAATGGGTTCCTCCTTTAAAAGTGACAGGTGCTGGGATATAGAAGAGAGCTGAGGCATTGTACTCTCTGTGGCAATTTAGGTGTGCTCAGTGGACATGGCGACCGAGAGGTTGGCCACGCCGCCAAAGGAACATTAAACCAGTGATAAGCGGCAAGACATGTGTGACCACATCCGCAGAGATAACCCATAGTGCATCAGGTCTGAGACAACATACACAATAGAAATGCCTTACTCACACGCACTAACTTTGAGGCCTTTCCCAACACCTTCAGACTTTAGACGTTAGAGATACAGCGCGGAAACATGTCCTTCAGCCCACAAGTCTGGTGCTAGCAGTGATCACCACAGTACACTAGCACAGGGGACAATTTCCAATTATTACCGAAGCAAATTAACTTACAAACCTGTACATTTTTGGAGTATGGGAGGAATCAGGAGCACCTGGAGAAAACCCACATGAACAATGTACAAACTCCATAGACCTTGACAGTGGCAATTAAGGAGGTCACTGGCTGTGGACCTTGGGTGATAATTGGGAAAGGCTGGGGAAGGATCGCAGATGTTGAAATGAAGTCAAGGAATGGAGGCTGTTGAGAATTCGAGAGTTGGGTCAGTGGATTGGAGGGTATTTATGATGGGCTGAGACAGGAGGCATGGGGACTTGTTTTGTTTGAGAAGGGCTTGATTGTAGACCTGACAGGGCAGGTGTTTTGCAATGTTGGTGGGGAGAGGGGACTTCTGGAATAAATTGGCAATGGTTGCTGGCAGGATCAAGCACCAGTAGAACTCTAAATGAGAACCTAAATGAGGATACTCAACATGCCAAAGACATGTGAATTTGTAGGGAAATTGGCTTCCACAAACTTGCCTCGAGTGTATAAAGAATGGATAAGAAAATGGGATAACCTGGAATAAGTGAGAATAGGTGATTAATGGTGGAGTAGACTAGAAGAGCCGAATGGGCTAATTCTACTCCTATCACTTATGACCTTATGAAGGGCATTATTCCATGCTGTAACTCTAAATCAGCCACAGGCGAGGCAAGCTGGTTCGCTTTAAGCAAAATAGATTAAGATCTCATATGGACTTAATCACATTTAGCCATTAAATCGTAGAATAATAATCAATGAATTAAATAGATTAAGCATTGCTTTGTTCTGCAAGCACATCAGATATCATTCAAACATAATCAATGAATTAAATAGATTAAGCATTGCTGCTTTGCTTTGGTACATTTTTCCTAAATTCTTTATGGGAATAATATGGCGCTGGAGAAGGCCATTCAACCCATCGTGCCTTTTCTGACTCCTGATAGAGCAATCCTTTTCCCCTCTATTGTATTATAGTTCTATTACATTGCATTACAGAAGAATTACCTCTATTACATTGCATTACAGAAGAATTACCAACTCTCTGCCTTTGAGGGAAGCCTTGAGGCTTTGGTGGGATCGGAACATATTTAAAGGGACAAATAAGATATTTTACTTCGGAGTCACGTGAGTGACTACGTGAAGAAGGCCCGCCAGGCGCATGCGCGTCATTACGTCCGCGCATGTCGCACCGAACAGGCTGGAGGGCACAGCTCCACCAGCGGGTAAGTAGAAATTCTGCAGGTAAGTGTTAAACAACTTTTCCTGCAGGTTATTTAGCTCCGTAAAACTGGCTCGCGAAGTCAGTTGGAGTTACAACATGGACCGGTCCGGGCGGAGAGTGCGCTCCAAGCGCGTGTCTAGCGACGAGCCGCATTCTCGATCGGGTCGGGAGATAGTAGCCGGACCTCCGGTTCCGATACGGGGGCCGTTTCACCGTTACCACCAGTGGAAAGTGCTTCCAGGCCAGTGCTTGAAACTCAACAGGCTGTGGCTGCTAAGAGGGCACAGCAAGGCCACAAGTAAACAAAACAGGCCAGTACTATCTGATGATTCAGATGACGGTGGTGATCTCCCCAGGGGGCTAAAGAGATTTCTGTGGGGAAGAATGCAACAGATGGAACACATGCTGCAGCTTTTGGTACAGCAAGGGGCTAAGGCCCAGAGACTTCTCAGACAATTGATCAGCAGGGATCCTGTGAAGAGGATTACCTGGAAATATACCGCCGTGGTGAATTCTTCCAGCGCCTGTTATAGGACTGGGGGATGCCTCCCTAGAATATCAAATGGGAGATGCAGAGGCAGGATGCAGCTGGAACCCTATGTCTGGTGTCCCTGCTTATGTGCAAACACCAGAGCACAAGAGCCTTGCTCCGGGTTTGTACCGGACATAGCAATGTCTTTTGCTATTCCGGAGGGAAACAGGTGAGGCCATGGAGGAATATCTCGCAACTAATATAAATTACTTAGTTTTCACCAGCTGCAACTATCTGTCATGCAGGAGACAAGCAGCTTCATTAAAGTGCCAATGGTGAACCCAGCAATATGGGCTCCCATGAGTCCTTCCATGAGGGGGAGGAGGTTCGTTATCAGCACGTCCTCAAACTGGTGGCGGCCACGATCACTGCATTTTGGCACCATGGTCGAGGGACCGTTGTTATCTCCGTTACAGAAAGATATGTTAGCCATGATTTGTAACGTCTTCTTCGAAATTAACTGCATTCGTAAAATTGCCATCAGCTTACTTTAAATCAAAGATTTGCTGCACTCTGTAAGGGGAACCAACGTCCAGGAGCCTGAACTCTGTTTGGCTCCGATCTGGTCAAGCAAATTAAAGATATTGATGAGGAGGCGGAAAACTATGGGGATCTTAATGAAGCCGGCCGCCATCTCGTCCGTCTCTTCGGAACCCGGGGATCGTTTACGCAGGTCCGATCGGGGTGCTGTGCCCAGGAGAGGGAGGCCAGGGTGGCAACGAGGGGTATCCACCACGTCAGGTTCCTATAACCCCAACACGGCAGACAACAGGTTCCAAAACACCGACAGAGGTACAGGACTTTGTGTTCAAGTTACAAATTCGGGTGTTGCAACCTCCTATTGGAGGTCGGTTAATTTATTTTATAACGAATGGTGTTGTATAACGTCTGATATCTTTATACTCAATACTGTGCAGGGTCACCATTGAGTTTATCTCAGGGATAGATCCACCTTTCCAGCATAAGCCTAGTGAAAGTGTGGTGTTTTCTGTTCCGGAGACTGAGCAAATCAATGTGGAGATTCAGAATTTGTTCCGTAAAGGTTTGTGATTGAAAAAGTAGTTCATCATGCTCAACAATTTGTGTCTAATATTTTTTCCAGCACCAAAAAAGATGGTGGTTGTCGAGTAATTCTGGATCTCACTCAATTGAATACTTCGTTCTCTATAGGCATTTTAAAATGGGACACATTCGTTACTGCAAAGCAGCTGATGTCTCAGGGGTTGTTATATGGCCACATTGATTTACAAGATGCTTATTATTCCGTGCCAATTCATGTTGATTATCGGAGTGTACTTGAATATTTAATTGGCATGGGACCAGCTGTGGCAATATAGAGCATTGCCTAATGGATTAAGTTCTGCACCTAGGTTATTTACTAAATTGGTGAAACCTGTGCTAGGGCAATGAGGGCCCACAATCACATTTTCATGGCCCATTTAGAATGATATCTTAATTGTGGGCACCCACTCAAGAGTCAGCTGCGGACGAAGACTCGGTTACAGCAACCAAGAATCTCTTTGAATCATTGGGGTTTTTGGTCCATCCACTTAAGTCCAGGTTACAGCCAAACCAACAAGATTGAGTATTTGGTGGTTTCTTCTGGGATTCAGTTCATATGACAGTTACATTACCAGCTGCTAAGGTACTAGATATTGTTAATGTCTGTACTCGTCTTTACACAAACTCTTTACCCTTCATCCGAGACGTTGCAAAGGTCATTGGGAAATTGGTAGCAGCCTTTCCGGCAGTACAGTTCGGGCCTTTGCATTATCAACATTTGCAAAGAGCAAGAGAACAAGCATTGAAACAGAATGCAGGTCATTTTGATTGCTTTATGCAGTTACCCACCATGGCTCTGGCAGAATTGCAGTGGTGGGTTGTTAATATTAGCCAAGCCACCAATTACATTTTGGTGGACGAACCTTCAGTGATTTTACAGACTGATGTTAGCGCTCTCGGATGGGGGCTACAGACACAGAGACTAGCTGTGGGGGTAGATGGACTGAGAAAGAGCACTTGCTTCTTCACACACATGGTATTAATTACTGGAGTTATTGGGTGTTTTTTATGGGCTAAAGCATATTTCTCCACCATGTCAGATTTCCACGTCCAACTCCAGATTGATAACACTACAGCTGTGGCATATATTAATCATATGGGAGGAGCAAAGATCGGTGTTATGTGATAGTTTGGCAAATACTATCTGGGATTGGTGTATTTCACGCAACATCTGGGTTTGGCCATCTACCTACCAGGGATTAGCATAATGTGGTAGCAGACCTTAGGGTCGAGAAATTTAATGACAATATAGAATGGATGTTGAATGTCAGCATATTTCAACCATTGTTGCTAGATTTGGTTTGCCAGATATTGACCTCTTTGCATCAGACTGAATCAACCAGTTGCCTAAATATGTTCTGGGAGCCAGATCCAGGTGCAGTAGCTGTGGATGCGTTCTCGTTACACTGGGGACAATCTTTCCATTTTTCTTTTATGAGTTTCCTCCATTCTGCCTGATTCGATTGTGACTTACTAAAATACATCGGATCCGCTCTCTTAAACTTGTAATTCTATAAAACTATGTATTTTCAATTATACAATAATTATGAAATATAAAATTAACAATATACAAACATTATTAATATTTTGATACACATTATGAATATCAAAAAAAACTTTGTTTAAGATTGGGTACTACGTAGTTGTATTAGCGGGATTTCTATTTGGTAATTAGAAGAATATCTATGATTTGAGAAATCTAAGTGTATTACTTATTTTAGGAATATACTACATATACTTCCAATTATATAAAATAAATAACAATGAAATGTATAACGGATAATATTACAATTAACATAAATAGTATTAATCGATAATCAATATGTTATAATTTTATATATTATATAACTCTCAATGTCGTACAAGAGTGTACTTGGTATATATTGTTTCTACAATAAAAAATAAATAAATAAATAAATAAATAAAATAAAATACAGCGGGACTCCGCCAATGGTGTTTTGGTGGTCCCAGATTGGCCAACACAATCATGGTTCCCATTGGTACTGAGAATGATGGCACAGCCATTCATGCGCATTCCCAGCAGCAGTCATTTGTTGGTGCATCCGGTTACAGGAGAAAGTCACCCATTACATGACCATATCAATTTGTTGGTCTGCAGGTTCTGACCAGACCATTTCAAGGCCTTGGATTATCGAAACAGGACCATGGAGGTTATGACTGCAGGGTGGAGAACTAGCACTAAAAAGCAATACCTCGTGCACAATAAGAAATGGAATGCTTCTGTGTACGTCTTATATATCATATGCTACTGCTAGTATAAGGGATGTGTTGAGTTCCTTGTACTTTGCATTTTGATGAGCACCTTAGTTATAGTGTTTATACTATTAACACTGCTCGCAGTGCTTTGTCCTCTTATTTAGGGCAGTCTTCAGCACGACAACCCTATTGGGTCTCATCCTATTGGTGTCCAGGTTTATGAGAGGAATTTTTACAAAAACCCCCCTCAACCCAGATATACAGCAATCTGGGATTGTCAGTTTAGTTCTCACACTGCTGCGGCAATGGGCTCCAATTGCGTCATTATCTTTGCAAAAATTGACTCTTAAAGTGGGTTATGTTAATGGCGTTGGTTTCGGACAACGTGTCCAAACATTGCACTTGTTTAAGAATAGATGATATGCATTTTTCTCAAGATGATGTTACATTTTTATGTCTGTGATTTACTCAAACAAAGTAGACCAGGCAGGTCTGGAATCAGGGTGATGTTTAAAGCATATCCTGGTGCCCAACTGTAATGTGACGTTAACATTTAACCCAATATGTTGAGTTAACCAGTAGTCTGAGAGGTTCGGAGTTAGGACTTCTCATTAGTCACAAAAAAGCCATATCAGCACGTGTCCGTTGCAAAATATTTCTAAGATGGTTGAAACAGGTGCTCTGTTCTGCGGGCATCGACACTGATGTGTTTAATCTCACTCCACCAGGGCGGCGTTAACATGCCCCGCGGCGAAGGCTCAGGACGTGCCGCTAGATAAAATCCTCGCGGCGCAGGGTGGTCTAGAGAGGCAATTTTTTCTCGGTTTACGATAAACCAGTTCAGGGGCAAAGCCACTGTTTTGGGTCTGCTGTTTTGGGTTCCCTGTTTAATTTTATTGCTTTGTTTATATCTTTATTGTTTTTGTACTTTCCCCTGGGTCAGAGGCAACGGTCACCTGTTGTGAGTACTCGTGCTTTGTTACTGTTATCCTTAAAATCGTTAAGCTATTGAATTAGCCGTCGTTGTTCGAGCCTGCATGCTTTTTCAATCTCTTCTTTATTGTTACTACTGTGTCAACCGCGAAAGCAGCTTGTCGTATGGAGTGCATCTGCGGCATGCAAACAGCAGTAGCTTTGAAATCTTCACGTAGTCACTCACGTGACTCCGAAGTAAAATATGTAAGATTAAACGAGAACTTACCAGTGTTGAAGTTTGATCTTTATTTTATGCTCAAAGGAAGTGACGTTGAGGGATTACGTTGCCCTCCGCTCCCACCCTCATAATCTAAGAGATCATCTGGTAGTTCTAGTCTTCTACGAGCCTTACTATGTTACTTCGGCTATTTGTTTCTGTGTTTTCACGCCGCTGCTTTGAAGTATGACGCGCATGCGCCTGGCGGGCCTTCTTCACGTAATCCCTCAACGTCACTCCTCATAAAATAAAGATCAAACTTCAAACTGGTAAGTTCTCGTTTAATCTTACTATTATGTGTGGGAAGAAACTGCAGAAGCCGGTTTAAACCAAAGATAGGCACAAAATGCTGGAGTAACTGAGCGGGACAGGCAGCATCTCTGGAGAGAAGCAATGGGCAACGTTTCAGGTCGAGACCCTTCTTTATGGCAGGTTGAAGCCACATCTGTTTAATTTTATGTAATTATGCTCATATCCAAGTTGAGCATTGTTTGCCAGATTATATTCGTGTCTTTGCAAGCAATTTATTTTCAAAGGGCAGCATTATAGACTTTTCTTTTAGGATGGAAGAGTGAATCACACTTACTTAAAACTACGGAGCTTGGACTAATGTCTCTGAGGTGTCCTCAGGCACTATTCACGTAACTCATGTTCAAGGTGGTAAACAGGCAAATGATCGGCCCAAAAGTATACAAAGGCAAATATTGACTGTAACCCTATTGGTAAAATTGCTGAAATGTTTACTTTTGGTTTCCAAGAGAGGGTCATTGTGCAAGAATTTAATCTAACATTTGAGAAACGTATTTCAAACGGTCTTTTTAATAATTTATTTTTCCATTCAAGATACCAATTTGAATATTTCTACATACTGTGATATTTTTTAATATTTTTATGTACATTTGGATCAGGATGTGCTCTTAAATAAATGCTTTTACTCCCATTATCTACGTATTTATTCCCTTCAGATCTCACGATAGATTCACACTTAAACTTAAAGAAACTTCGTAGCTTAAAAATACATAAAAGCTGTCGAGGAGCATTTGTGACTTTATTTTAATAAAAAGCCTTTTGGTTGTTAGTATTTGTGACTTTTCCAAATGTCTCATGAAGATAAGAAAAATGTGGTTAAAGGTCGATCAATGGAATGTAAAGGGGCTGTCCCATTTGGGTGACCTATTTGGCGAGTTTAGAAGAGTTTGAAAAAATGACATGTTGAAGACCTCCTTCGACTATGTAGAAGATCTCTTTTGAACTCCTCGACTATGTTGAAGACTAGCTTCAACTAGCTACGTCTAGCTACGACTAACTTCGGGAGGATTGGACACCAAATATTGGAGAGTGAAGACAACCTCCTTCAATCTCCTTCGACCTCCCTTTGACTATGATGAAGACTACCTGCAACTACCTTCGACTGCCTTCGACTACCCTCGATTATCTACGGCTAACATGCCGACCTACTACGACCTAATACGAATAAGTATCGATTTTTTCCATGGCAACCTTTTTTTACTCGCGGGCATTTTTTAACATATTGAAAAAAATGCCGCGACCTAGCTGAGGCCTTGAGTACGTGGAGACCACTCTCGAGCATGAAGGAGAGTTACGAAGACCTCCTAAGACCTCGTGTCGACCATGCTGCGAGTATGAGTCAAGGGCAAACTCGCCAGAACACGCGGATTAGGTCGCCCAAGTGAGAGAGGCCCTATAGAGGCCAATTGTAGAAAAGATGGAGGGTGTATTTGCTACACAAGAATTTGAAGAGATATTCAGGTCCATCAGTTGTTTACCCGATGTCCGCATCATTCGGAATTCCTGTGGGAATGGGAAGCAGCCGGACTTTAAGCATGTTCCCTTGTGCCTGGCAACAACTTTATTTGTGTGTCTGCAATATTCTGGAATATTCAGAAGGCAGGTGGAAGCGTCCGGTGGGGTTCCATAGTCAGGTTGCAGCATCGGGAGCTCAGGAATGTCGGGCACTCCAGCTGGTCCGATCTCAATGTCAGTTCTATCCTTTACTAAAGGAATAGAAAAGATCTGAAGACCAAGTGGGATCCTTCAATGTTCCATTTCCCTCCTTTTTTTCCCCAAAAAAACTGTTCTGCAAGCACATCAGATATCATTCAAACATAATCAATGAATTAAATAGATTAAGCATTGCTGCTTTGCTTTGGTACATTTTTCCTAAATTCTTTATGGGAATAATATGGCGCTGGAGAAGGCCATTCAACCCATCGTGCCTTTTCTGACTCCTGATAGAGCAATCCTTTTCCCTCTATTGTATTATAGTTTTAGTGAATGTTTCTACCTTTTGTAAGAGGCTCACTGACATATTTGATTCCTCTGACCATTTCAAACCAGCGTGCACCTACAATTCACATTTTTTCACATTTGGTTAGATGTTGCTCTGCATCACCAGCTGGTTCCATTTCCTGGAATTAGATCAAAGAATGGACTGAACACATGCTGATGGTGAAATCAATTTTTTTTTCACTGTTACCAAAGCAACGGCTTTATCGCTTCCCCACCTATATTGCCACTGACAAGTGCAAAACACCAGTTTATTTTCCCCAATATCACTCCTCCTTTAAAAAAGGAATTTCCCTTCTATTGGCTTAGAAGACCTGAATTCCACACAGAGACACCTGGTCTTTGTTATAATATTTTTTAATCCAATTATAAATGAATAATGTAATCCATCATCATCACCTTGCATAATTTATGTATTTCTTTGCACGAAGGTGTATATATATATATATCTCTCTTCTTCCATTATATCTTTACTCTTTGACTGTTTAAATCAGTCTACTTATAGTCATAACACTTCACTTATTTACCAACTCTATTATAATTGTTTGAGTTTTTATAACATATCTTGTATCATCATTCTCGGCCTGAGTTGCAACCAATGATTAATCCTGTCTTTTATTCCTCCCTTCTGAATATTTTACAAGCAGGAATGTTTAGTTTGCATGCCACCCCTTATCTCTGCCATAGTTTTTATATCTGGCCCTTTCTATATGATTCCACTTAACAATCAGTCATGTGCTTTCTGCTTGGAAAAGGTGTGACAGCCAATTGAAAATGCAACGCGCATAGTACAGTATGTGCCTGTTTCCGTGCTTTAAAGGGGCAGCCAGCATTCCTTTTCAAAACAAGGAGAGGCATCAAAGTATTCAAAACAGCTTCAATCAGAGGTGCAACACTCCAATTGAAATCTGTTGGGGAAAGTGGGAGAATCCTGCCTAATGCATGTTGTTAGAAAACTTACTAAACGTCCATAAGTGGGACAAATGGATGTCTTTTGAAAACAAACAACTCATTTTTGGTGCTTTAGCTCAGGGTTTTTATTGCAGCCAGTATGAACACACCCTTAAACAAGGCACCACTAATCTGTTTGGTTGCCTGGCGTCCACTTTTCCCCTTTCCCATGCCTTACCTACTTTACCTTTCTGATCTTCCTCATCATTGAACCGGGCACCCTTTTCTTAGCTTCAACTCACCATGTTGATGCTGATGAGACCTAAACCCGAAACCCAAGTGGACCACTCATCACTGTGAAATGTGGGCAACAGAGCAGTCTGCCTTTGGTATGGCATTTAACAACCAATCTAATAGTCAATGGCACCATTTCTATTGATAATGTATTTTAGAAATTTGTATACCGTGATGCCATTGAAATTGATCCATTTGTTTTGACGATGATATATTTTGATCAATACTATATTATTTCCTGAGTTTCTGCTATCGTCTCTTCTACACTTCTTACCATTTATACTTTCAAATCTACTGCTTTATTTAGTCTGATCCCTTTCCCCGTCATGTTTAGTTTAGTTTAGTTTAGAGATACAGCGCAGAAACAGGCCCTTCGGCCCACCAAGTCCGCGTTGACCAGCGATCCCCACACATTAACACTATCCTACACACACTAGGGACAATTTACGCCTGCACCAAGCCAATTAACCTACAAACCTGTACGCCTTTGGAGTGTGGGAGGAAACCGAAGACCTCGGAGAAAACCCCGCGGTCACGGGGAGAGCGAATAAACTCTGTACGGATGGCACCCGTAGTCGGGATCGAACCCGGATCTCCAGCGCTGGAAGTGCTGTAATGCAGTAACTCTACCTGTGCCACTGTGGCCCCTAAAAATGTTGTTTTAATCCTTGCATGAATTATTCTGCTAGTGGAAAACTTTAGTCCCATTTTAGCTCAGGTACCAGCCAATCCATCACTGAAAAACAATTAAATTCTCATAGATACAAAATGCTGGAGTAACTCAGCGGGACAGGCAGCATCTCTGGAGAGAAGGAATGGGGGACGTTTCAGGTCGAGACCCTTTTTCGGCTTCCAACTCATTTCTCATAGAGGCCTCACAAAAACCTGAAATTGATGCAATTTTTTGACCGCTTGTTTAACTCTCATTGGTTAACTTGGAATGCAAGATCAAATATGACACAGCAGTGCAATCTGTTGCAGATTGATCCATCCACAAGGTATTATAACTGGTCATGTATCGCACTGCTCATTGTAGAACTTAGAAATTGTTGCGAGTAGCTACAAGTTTCTAATCATTACAACAGTGACTACTCTGTAAGCATGTTGACAGCACCAATTCTGAGATTTATCCCAATAACCCAGAAGAAATCCTGCTTTCCAGCCTAAATTGGGAGGTCTCATTGGTCTCAGCTGATCTAGTGGAGAACTTCAGTGGGACAAACTCCGTCCAGACAGCACCCTTTGTCAGGATTGACCCTGGGTCTCTGGCGCTGTAAGGCAACAGCTCTACCGCTATGCCACCCTGCTGCCCCGATTGTTTATTTAAGATAGTAAAACATTTTATTGTATTTTAGTGCGTGGATATTTTGGGTGACTTAAAGTTTTAAAAAGTATTTTATTTCCTGCCATTTTTTGACATGCTCCAAAAGCTACTGAATGTTTGCAAATGTCAGAACTGTTCACAAACATTCAAAGACCCCGGAAACACTGGTGGCTTATGTGGGGGAAGGGGTTGATGGAGTGATGGAGACCCGGCAACTGTTGGCAAGGTTCAGTCAGTGAGCTGTCTGTCTATTCTGAGGCACATGGAACAGCTGGGATACAGGCTCCAGCGAAAGATTGCACTGGAGCCCATGCAGGAAGGAACAATATTGTCTGGGGCAGGCAGGGACTACATCTGGGAAGTACTTTGGGATATCCTCTAGTCTTGGGAGATAAGAACTTAGGAAAATAGGAGCCATTGAACTGTGAAAGTCTGCCCCGCCAAACAACCCCATCATGACTGAATAATCCAGCTTTTTGTGTCTATCTTCAATCATGTCTGATCTAAACTCCTCTTCTCTGCCATTTCCCCATGGATCTTAATTCCCTGACATTTTAAATATAAAACTATATAATAAATATATATCTATTTCCTTTTTTGATACTCCAATGATCTAGCCTCCACAAAACTATGAGGTAAAGAATTCCAGTTGTTCACCATCTTCTTTAAGGTGAAATTCCGATGCACCTCAGTATTAAATGGCTGCCTAGTTATCTTATCATCATGTTCAGTTGTTTAAGACTCTGCCATTAGTAGAAACATCTCATCATCTAACCTAATGTTCCCTAAGAATTTATGTAATTCTTCAAAATGAACAGCAATAAAATGGTTCTTTTAAAAGTCACAAATGAGGCTGTGGGAACCTTTGGCACCACATTATCCACTACAGATGCACACTCCGCTTTCTAACAGTGTGGGTCTGCACTCAGCTGCTTCTGTTCTTATTCATCACTTGGGAGCAGGTGAATTTCCTTCAATAGCTTTTCCTTCAATTCCCACACCATTGTCCCTGATGCCTGGTACACTCCCACCACCCTCCATCAGCCTTCCCCTTTGAACTCCCCACATCCCAATCAGCATCCCACTCCCCACCGTCCAGCATCCTCTCTCTCCTCAGACCCAATTGTCGACATTCCTCCATTTCTCATTGCAAGCAGCCCCTCAGCAACATCAGAAACAAATCATGACGAGCATGCATACTGCCCACAAGGGGAAGAGGAGAAATTGACCTGGGAAATCTAATTTCATAAAAGCACAAACAAACAACAACTGAAACAGATGCTTGACATTCAAACTCATTGTTATTTCTCTCTACCTCTGATTTGTCACACGGATATCTGCTACTGCTCCAAAACTTCCCTCATACAAATATTGGAAATTCTAACACAATTATCTCAGTCTGCAGACAATCCCTTGCCTTTATCGTCGATTCCTCTCCTCATCAATTTTCTGCATCTGAATTAGAACTTTAATATTGTATTTGGTCAAAATGGGTTTTCAATAGGTATCTTCACCATCATATGAACTGTCAGCTTCCACCTCAGGCAGAGATAGATATATTATTGATTAGTACGGGTGTCAGGGGTTATGGGGAGAAGGCAGGAGAATGGGGTTAGGGGAAGGGATAGATCAGCCATGATTGAATGACACAGTAGACCTGTTGGGCCGAATGGCCTAATTCTGCTCCTATCACTTATGACCTTATGAACTCCAATCCTAAAACTTTCATCCAAGGTTTGGTAGATTGAGAATTCCATCCTCCTCCCAACATTGCAACGGAAAGGAAAGTGCAAAAAGTGCATTGGTGGCTGAAAAGTGTTTTGGGGTGTCTAATGTTATGACAGACACCATATCAATTCAAAGACTTTTGCATAATTTGACCACGTTGAAAAAATATAACTTATTATATTAAATTTAATTCACACATTATTAATTGTCCCTCGTCTACACCGCCCACTAGCCAAGTTGTGAGGTACAGTGGTGCAGCTGATAGAGCCACTGCTTCATCCAGCGCCAAAGACCCGGGTTGATACTGATCATGAGTGATGTCTGAGTGGAGTTTGCACATTCTCCCTGTGACCATGTGCCATTCCTCCAGGTGCTTCAGGTTTCCTCCTACATCGCAAAGAGATGTGGGTTGGTAGGTTATTTGGTCTCAGTAAATTGTCCCTAATGTGTAGGAAGTGAGTGCGAAGTAGAAGTATGGAAATAGAACTGGTGCGAACGGGTGATCGATGGTTGGCATGGTCTTCGTGGACCAAAGTGCCTGTTTCCATGCGGTAGGTCTAAACTAAACTGCAATTCCCTGGATTTAAAATCCCGATCCTTGTTTTCAAGTGCCTCATGCATACATGCCAATAATTCCCGGCATAACTGTGAGGAACATTCAGCCATCCACTTCCAACACAAGTCTTGAGGTTGGAGTCAAAGGTTCACAGCTGCTTTTTTTTTTGCTGCCTTCCCTCACTCTACTCCTCTTGAAAACAGCACGAACTTCCTGCTCAGTTTAGATCAGACACAGGAACTGCCTCATAACTATTATCAATGGAGGCGACCGCCACGAGAGACCAAGATAACAATTACTTGGATTATTTTAAATGTTATTGTATTTAAATACTTTGGTGCTTTATCTACTTTGGGTTCTTTCACAAACTTAACATTTTTTTGGAAGTTTCTAATAAGGTCATCAGATTAAATTTTATTGAAAGTTTTCGAATGTCAGGTTGCTTTCGAAACCTCAAAAGAAATTTAATTCAGTGGTCAACAGCAAACATTGTGAATTATGACTGGAGGGCAATTTTGGGGGGAAAAATTAATCTGCAGATGCCGGAACCTGAAACAAAAAGGGAAAGTGCTGGAAGAACTGAATTTTTCCAACATTTTCTATTTTTAATGGAAGATTTTATTTGTTGAACCACTTTGGGACATTTTAGTTTGATGATAAATGATTTATCTAATCCATAATATAGGTTATTCCATAGGTTATTTTTTGCAGAAAACAGCTCAGGCATGCTAGCCTAGCAACTCACTAGGGTGAGTGTGACCTTGAGTATCTCTATCTTTAGGTCAAACAAGGTCAAAGGAAAGGGTATTTTAGTGCATGTGGAACTGGGCTATTGATGAATGAATTGAATTCAAATCCCAAAATAGCGAGTTGAGAAATTATACGTGGATTCTAGCAGGAAGTTACAAAGAGACATAGATAGATGCAGGGAAAACAAACTGTGGCAGAGGAAGTGCGGGGTCATCCAATGTGCATCTGGGAAAGATGCCCTGGAAATTAATACTGGAGACCAGAAGCAGCAGATATGGGTGTCTGCACATGCAAACTGTTGAAAAGTTAGTGTGCAGGCACAACAAGTAATCAAGAAAGACGAATGGAATGTTGCCCATCAAGGGAGTTTGAATACAGACCAGAGGGAGTGATGGCTCAGTTGGATAGAATCTTGGCTGGACACCATCTAGAACATTGCACTGCTTTGGACACTGAACCTCAGGAAAGATATATTGGCCTTGGAAGAAGTCCAACACAGATACTTCAGAATGTTATCAGGGCTTAGAGGTCAAATGAAGAGGATAGGTTGTATAAACTTGGCTTGTCTTGCTTTGAATTGAGAAGGATGAGGGCTGTGATAACGAATGAGAGTAAAATAATGGCCCTGTCCCACGGTACGAGTTCATTCCAAGAGCTCTCCCGAGTTTGCCCTGATTCGAACTCAGAGATTTACGGTAATGGCCGCTCGTCGGTACTCGGGGCTCTCGTGGACATTTTTCAACATGTTGAAAAATGTTCACGAGTCTTCCCGAGCTTACCTGCCATTAGCGAGTCTTCCCGAGTATCTGCCGTTAGCGGTACGAGCTGCTAAGAGATGGCCCCGAGCTCCGACGTACCCGCTACGTTCATTCTCCGTGCTTATCACGAGTTTGATTTTTTTTAAACTCGGGAGAGCTCTTGGAATGAACTCATACCGTGGGACAGGGCCATTAGTTAATAAGATCAGGAGCAGTATTTGGCCATTCGGCCCATCACTCTGCCATTCACTCATGGCTGATCTATCTTTCCCTCTCAACCCCATTCTGGTACCTTCTCCCCTTAACCCCTGACATCGTAATTAAACAAGAATTTGTCAACCTCCACATTAAAAATATCCATTGACTTGGATAGACACAAAATGCTGGAGTAACCCAGTGGGACAGGCAACAATTAGTATGGGAGCACCTCAAGGCTACGTGCTCAGCCCCCTGCTTTACTCACTCTACACCCATGACTGTTTAGCCAGTCATAATGCGAACTCCATCATCAAGTTCGCCGATGACACCACTGCTTTGGACGAATCACAGATGGGGACGAGTCAGAGTATAGAAGTGAGATCGACCAAATGGTGCCAGCACATCAATCTGGCTTTCAACATCAGTAAGACCAAGGAACTGATTGTGGACTTAGGCAGGGGAAGGATGAGGACCCACAATCCTGTTTATATCAATGGGACGATGGTGGAATGGGTCAATAACTTCAAATTCCTGGGCGTGCATATATGAGAAGATCTTTCCTGGACCCAGCACACCGATGTAATTGTAAAGATGGCACATCAGCGAATCTACTTCCTGAGAAGATTACGGAGATTTGGCGTGTCAAAGAGGATTCTCCTAAACTTCTACAGGTGCACGGTAGAGAGCATTCTGACTGGTTGCATCGTGGCCTGGTTCGGCAACTTGAACGTCCAGGAGCGAAAAAGACTACCAAAAGTTGTGACCACTGCCCAGTCCATCGCCGGCTTTGACCTCCCCACCGTCGAAGAGATCTATCGCAGTCGCTGCCTCAAAAAGGCAGCCAAAATCATCAAGGACCCACACCATCCTGGCCACACACTCATCTCACCATTGCCATCAGGAAGAAGGTACAGGAGCCTGAAAACTGTAACGTCCAGGTTCAGGAACAGCTTCTTCCCTACAGCCATCAGGCTATTAAACACAACAACCTCTGAGCTCTGATAAGCTCTGAGCTCTCAACTGCAAAAGACTTATTATTTGTTATTTGCACTATATTTGTTATTTATTGAATTTTCTTTTTTTTCCCCCATTATGTACAATGTTTACATATTCACATATTCTGTTGTGCTGCAGCAGGTAAGAATTTCATTGTCCCGTCTGGGACATACGACAATAAAACACTCTTGACTTGATTTAAGACAGAGATTAATAGAGATATGTACCAGGGCCCCATCCCCGACCTCTACCTCCATTACATCGACGACTGCTTTGGTGTCATCTCCTGCACCCACACACAACTGACTGACTTCATCCATTTCACCACCAACTTCCATCCGGCACTCAAATACACTTGGACCATTTCCGACCCTTCCCACCTCTCCCTCAGCCCTCGGGCCCTGGCATTCCCTCTCTCTCTATCTCTCCCCCACCCTAGTCGCACTAGCTTCTCATTTTCACACTACAAACAGCTTACAATGGCTTGTTCCCTTTATCATCGATACTTTTTTGCATATCTTTCATTCATTGTTCTTTATCTCTCCACATCACCGTCTATATCTCTCGTTTCCCTGATCCCTGACCAGTCTGAAGAAGGGTCTCGACCCGAAACGTCACCTATCTCCTTCGCTCCTTAGATGCTGCTGCACCCGCTGAGTTTCTCCAGACTTTTGTGTACCCTTGATAGAGATTAAGCCTGTTTGCCACAAACCGCATTCAATTCCATATGTCCTGAAATAATGTATCAGTGCAAGGTGCTAAAATCAAACCAAATACTCCAATGGACGCAGCATGATCAAATTCATCAGAAAATATAGTTTAGAACTTTTTGTTACTTGCTACCACTTAGTTGATAGCCATGCTATTTAAAAAAATCTCTACTGCATTGGAAACAGCGAATTAGCCTATTTGAAGCAATCAGCATTAAATTCCATATGTCTTGAAATCATTTTACAGTGCAAGGTACTCCAATCAAAAAAATAGTTTTTCTAATATTCAGAGGGATATTGAGGATATTTGGACTCTGCAAAAGGATATGGGTAGATTGAGCAACTGGGTGAATATTTAACGGGGGAAAGTGCAAAATCATGCACTTTGTTAGGAGGAGTCTAAAAACAGACTGTTCTCTAAAAGGAGAATGATCGCAAAAGTGCAAAGTACAGGGAGATCTAGATGTTTTGGAACAAATCACAAATAATTAGAGGCAGGACCAGCTTGTTCGGAAGGCAATTGGCCCATTGGCCCTCATTGCAATAGGGACAGAATTTAGAAATTGGGAAGTATTATCACGTTTATACAGGTACAGACAAGGACACATCTGGCGGACTGTGCACAATTTTGGTCCCCTTATTTAGGAAAGGGTATATTGGCATCGCAGACAGTCTTAGGGAGCCTCACTAGTCTGATTTCTGGAATGAAAGAGATGTTCTATTGTGAATGCTTACAGAAATTAGATCTATGTTCTTTGTTTAGAAGAACGAGGGGTAAAACAAGTAAAATCTTGAAGTGACATGACAGCATAGTTGGCACGATGTTTCAAAGTGGAAAAATCTCAAAGGCACATAAATATGAGATTAGTGGGGTTGTGTTTACAACTGAGATGTGCACTAACCTCTTCTCACAGAGGATTGTGAATCTCTGGAATTCTCTTCCCCAAAGGGTTGTGGAAGCAAGATTACTGATGATATTTACTCCTGCTTCTATCTTCTCGTGTTCTTACATTCTTTTGCTCTTGTTCAAGGAATCAAGAGACATGAGGACAGCATGGTGGAGCAGCACTAGAGTTGATGTATTACGGCGCCAGAGACCCGGGTTAGATCCTGATTATTGGTCCCATGTGTTTGGAGTTTGCACGTTCTCCCTGTTACCTGCCTGGGTTTTTTTCCGGGATCTCCGGCTCCCCCTCGCACTCTAAAGACATATAGGTTTGTAGGCTAAGTGGCTTATGTAAAATTGTAAATTGTCCCTTGTGTGTGTAGGACAGTGTTAGTGTACGGGGATTGCTGGTCGCCGAGGACTTGGTGGGCCAAAGAGCCTGTTTCTGCATTACATCTCTGAACTAAACTAAAACAATTGTTGACTCATGTGAATCCTGATATGTGACCGCTCAAGATAGTGAAGAAGCATCGGGAAAGGCATAAAACCCCTCATCCTCTGGTCGTAAATAACATATGCAAACAACAGGAGCACACCATGTCCCAAATTGCCCTCCTTGTCTTGTTTTGGACAGCGCATCCCCAGTCCATTTGTGGACCTGTCCAAATGGGTATTAGATGTACAAGGAATAGCCATGAATCTCTCACTGTCCTCCATTCTGTCTTATCCAGCTTATAAACAAAGATATATTGTAGCTCCAATGAGTAACAGAACAGTACTTTGAGTATTAAATAATGAGCTGATGTTCAGTGCATATTCATGTCTGATGGAATGAAATTGTGCTGCTTGCCCAGCCACTGCCCCATCCAGCCCGCGCTTCACACAGGAAACTCCCCTTCAGTCCAACAATTTGTTCATGTGAAAAGAGGACTTTGTTGCATAATTTTCCCAGGGCACAGTTTTCTGGTTGTAATGTAGTGGAGGAAATTGCTCTCTTTGTCACACATGGAATAGAAATATATATAATCCTCATTAAAACACAATGCAGGCATTTTGTTTATCAATGACTGATGTTTTTTTCAGATGGAGCACTCGACTCTAAAGTAGACTGATCATTCATATCCACTCAAAACGATTGCTCACTTTATTGCCGTTTGCTGGCTGTCCTTTGAAACAATCAACATACGAGACATCGGAACACACTATGACTCATGTTTAATGTGTGTGAGGTCCTGCAAAATCAGCTTCTGACCAGACTTGCTGATGTTGGTTTTAATTTGCCATCTCACTTCACCGGAGATTGACTGTTACACTGAAAGCTTGAAATAGAAGTTTTGAATGAACGTGCAACCACATCTGGAGGGACACAGTGAGACTGTGGGAAGAATCAGGGCGGCACAGTGGCGCAGCGGTAGAGTTGCTCCCTTTCAGCGCCAGGGACCCGGGTTCGATCCTAACTACAGGTGCATGCCTGCACGGAGGTTTACCCTTCTCCCCGTGACCTGTGTGGGTTTCCTCCGAGATCTCCAGTTTCCTCCCACACTCCAAAGGCGCACTAGGTTTGTAGGTTAATTGGCATGGTGTATGTGTAAATTGTCCCTAACATATGTAGGATAGTGTTAGTGTGCGGGGATCGCTGGTCGGTGCAGGCTCAGTGGGCCCAAGGGTCTGTTTCAGGCTGTTTCACTAAGACTAAACTAATAAAAAACAACATGGGTACACAAAAAGCTGGAGAAACTCAGCGGGGTGCAGCAGCATCTAAGGAGCGAAGGAGATAGGCGACGTTTCGGGTCGAGACCCTTCTTCAGACTGGTCAGGGATCAGGGAAACGAGAGATATAGACGGTGATGTGGAGAGATAAGGAACAATGAGTGAAAGATATGCAAAAAAGTATCGGTGATAAAGGGAACAAGCCATTGTAAGCTGTTTGTGGTGTGAAAATGAGAAGCTGGTGCGACTTGGGTGGGGGAGGGAGATAGAGATAGAGGGAATGCCAGGGCCCGAGGGCTGAGGGAGAGGTGGGAAGGGAGGAGACAGCAAGGTTAACAGAATTGAGAAAATTCAATATTCAAGCCCAAAGGATGCAGACTCCCCAAGCGGAATATGAGGTGCTGTTCCTCCAGCTTGCGGTGTTGCTCACTCTGGCCGTGGAGGAGGCCCAGGACCGAGAGGTCGGATGTGGAATGGGAGGGGGAGTTGAAGTGCTGAGCCACCGGGAGGTCGGGTTGGTTATTGCGGACCGAGCGGAGGTGTTCGGCGAAGCGATCGCCAAGCCTCCGCTTGGTCTCACCGATATAGATCATCTGGCATCTGGAGCAACGGATGCAGTAGATGAGGTTGGAGGAGGTGCAGGTGAACCTCTGTCGGACCTGGAAGGACTGCTTGGGTCCCTGAAAGGAGTGGAGGGGGGAGGTGAAGGGACAAGTGTTGCATTTCTTGCGGTTGCAAGGGAAAGTGCCCGGGGAAGGGGTAGAGTGGGAGGGGAGGGAAGAATTGACAAGGGAGTTGCGGAGGGAGCGGTCTTTGCGGAAGGCAGACAGGGGGGGAGATGGGAAGATGTGGCGGGTGGAGGGGTCACGTTGGAGGTGGCGAAACTGGCGGAGGACTATATGTTGTATTTGCCGGCTGGTGGGGTGAAAGGTGAGGACCAGGGGGACTCTGCCCTGTTTGCGAGTGGGGGGAATGGGGAGCGAGGGCAGTGTTGCGGCGTATGGAGGAGACCCTGGTGCGAGCCTCATCAATAGTGGGGGAGGGGAATCCCCGTTCTCTGAAGAATGAGGCCATTTGTGATGACCTGGTGTGGAACACCTCATCCTGGGAGCAGATGCGGCGTAGACGGAGGAATTGGGAATAGGGGATGGAGTCCTTACAGGAAGCAGGGTGGGAGGAGGAGTAGTCCAGGTAGCTGTGGGAGTCAGTAGGTTTGTAGTGGATGTCGGTCAGGAGTGTATCACCTGCAATAATAAAAAACAACATGGGTGCAGAAGAAATTTCCCAGAATGCTGCCTGAATTAGAGAGGAATAATTGGAAGAAAATGATGGACAAACTTGGATTGTTTTCTCCAGGGCATTATAGGTTAAGGGTTTTTTAATTAAGGTTTTTAATTTACATTTACAAATAATGTAGGATTAGTGTACATTGATGGTCAGCACAGACTTGGTGGACTGCTTCAATGCTTCACAATATTCCCGGATTCTAATATTTAAACAGGTTTTAGTGAAGGGAATTCTCTTGAACATTTGCTTATTAGGTGAACATTTGAAAGAAATGTGTTCAAACTTGTATAAATGTAAAACAAATTATTAATTCCTACTATTTAATTCAGTTTGTGTAAATGCATTTGTAAATTGTGCTTCCTCAAGCTGGTGTTGCTGAAGATATATTTCAGGTTTGCAGACCTTTGATAACCTTATTTTGGATCACCTGTTTACCTAAAGATTTCTGGGATTGTTGGTAAAGTAAGTGCCAACTGAAACAGACCCCATCCAGCCCACCCACATGCCTGACTTGCCACATCAAAGAATGTGTCAACTATATGATCAATGGTTTAAGGCGAATTACTGATTAAACTGCCATTTACACCATAGTAGCACAGGGTCAAATAAGAATTCACCGTGCTCTGTGATGAGCGCTGAGGTTTGTGAAAGATGAAATCCATTTTGTCTTTGAACTGGCATTTTGTGATTTTGTGGTTGAACACACTGCTGATGTAAGGTCAGAATTCAGGGCAAATTGTCCCAACTGTAGCTTATCAAACCAGTGGGAATAACATTCTGGGAGGGGGAAAAATTGATCAAGCTTGTTCGCTGGATGTATTTATGTAGACTTTTCATTTCCAAATAAGTGCCATCTTTGAATGTAATGTTTGAGCATTTACGTATGTTTTCAGTTTCAAATGAAAAATCACATTTACACTATAGTTTAGTTAAGTTTAAAGATATATAAATGGAAACAGGCCCTTCAGCCCACCAAGTCCATGCTGACCATCAAACACCTGTTTACACAAGTTCTACGTTGTTCCACTTTCACGTCCATTCCCTACAAATGAGGGCAATTTACAGAAGCCAATTAATTTACAAAGCCACATGTACTTGGGATGAAATCAGAGCACACACTTGTTCAAACTCCACACAGACAGATCCCAAGGTCAGAATTCAACCCGGATCTCTGGCACTGTGAAGCAACCGCTTTACCAGCTGTTCCACTGTGCTGCCCTTCACAGGGAGAGGAAAAAAACATCTTAACGGAAGGTAATAGGTAGGAAGGTTCATGGTGAAGGACTCTGCACCCAACCTAAATGAGTATGCCACTGCCTTTATAGACTTCATTGGTAAGTTTTTAGAGGAATGCATGTCAAAGAAGACCTTCCCCAACTGGAAACCATGGATGAACCGTGAGATTCATTCACAGGTGAAGTCCAAGTCTGTGGCGTTCAAGTCAAATGATCCTGAGCGGTACAATACATTTATTTATGACCTTCACAAAGCCATCAAGGATGCCAAGAAAGAACTGCAGACTAAGTTAGAGGCCTGGGATAACCACAAAAGATACCAGTCTATTGTGGTGCTTGTTTGCTATTATGGGCAACAAAGTGAAGACGGGCAGTAGCGCAGTGCATTGTACTGGAAGAATCCCAGGCTTATCCTCAGGACCTGCACAGACCAACTGGTAGGAGCATTTGCAGATGCCTTTCCCTATTCCATTCTAGGATTGCCACCTGGTTTATGAAGATCACTATCATCCTGAAGCCAAAGAAAAGCAAAGTAACATGCCTTAATGACTACTATCCAGTGGCTCTGGCATCCAACATAATAAGGTGACACACGTTAACTCCAGCCTCTCACATAACCTTGATCCACTGCAGAATGTCTGCTGTCAAAACAGGCTCAAGGCAGATGCCATCTCCTTGTCCCATCACCCATCACTGTAACAAAGGCACCTTCATCAAACCTCTATTTACTGAAGATGGACACAAAATGCTGGAGTAATTCAGCGGATCAGGCATCATCTCTGGAGAAAAGGGTGACGTTTCAGGTCGAGACCCTTCTTAGACTCCTATTTATCGATTATCGCTGCATTTTGAGCATCATAATTCCAACTAAACATATCTTCAAGCTCTTGGACCTTGGTGTCAGCAACCTCTCTGTCACTGGATCCTTGATTTCCTGACCCTTTCACCACAATCAGAGATGATAGGCGATAAAACATCTCCCACAAAAAATTTCAAATGCAGTGGCCCACAAGATGCATTCTCAGCACCTTACTATATTCCCTACACACTCACAACCCTGCGGCCAAACTCTCTTCCAACTCCATTTACAAGTTTGCAGATGATACTACTGTAGTGACAAAACTCAGACAATGATGAGAGAGTAGAGAGGAAGGAGATAGTGAGCTTAATAACATGATGTGAAGACAACAATGTCAGCAAGACGAAGGAACTGGGTATTGACTTCAGGAAGTGAGGTGGAGTACATGCCCCAATCAGTATCAATGGTTCCGAAGCAGAGATGCTCGAGAACTTCAAGTTTCGACATGTGAATAACACCAACCATTTGTCCTGGATCAACCACATTGAAGCTAGGGCCAAGAAAGCACACTGACACCATTACTTCTTCAAGAGACTAGCTTTGGCAAGTCTTCAAAACAACTCTTAACCACTTCTACAGATGCACCCTATCGGGATGCATCACAGCTTGGTTTGGCAACAGTATCCAAGTTACCCAAGTATGCAAGAAATAGCAGAAAGTTGTGATTGCAGCCCAGTCCATCGCATTGATCATTCTCACCCAATTTTGAGACGGCTTATATACAAAAACAGGGATGTAACGCTGTGGCTCGATAAGGCGCTGGTCAGGCCACATTTGGAATATTGTGAGCAATTTTGAGCACCATATCTAAGGAAGGATGTGCTGGCTCTGGAGAAGGTCCAGAGGAGGTTTACAAGAATGATCCCAGGAATTAGTAGGTTAACATATGATGAGCGTTTGCCAGCAGTGGGTCTGTATTCGCTGAAGTTTAGAAAGAAGAGCGGGGACCTCATTGAAACATACAGAATAGTGAAAGGCTTGGATACCGTGGGAGGCTTAGATTTCCACTAGTGGGAGGTGCTGCCTGTCCTGCTGAGTTACTCCAGCATTTTGTGTCTATCTTTGGTTTAAACCAGCATCTGTAGTTCCTTCCTACACATATTGTTTATTAATGTAATTTACACAGCATTGTGCATAGTATAGCATTTAAAACAATACGAATATCTTAATTTTGCACTTCAATATTGCCTCAGAATTATCTATGAGATTTCTTCTTTGTTAGAGGGATAATGGGGAAAAGTATAAAGGAGATGTGTGGGACAGGTGTTTACATGGAGAATGGTGGGGTAGTGGTGGAGACATCTAGGAGAGGGCCCTTTGGATAGACACATGGATATAGTATATGTGAGGAAGGAGAGATATGAATCACATGCAGGGAGAAGAGATTAGTTTAACATGTTTGGCATGGACATTGTGGGACAAAGGCCATGTTCTTGTACTGTACTAATCTATGTTGTAAAATTCTAAAAGATTAAATCGACAGGACGTAATCTGAAGTTTGTGAATGGATGTTATCAGATCAGAAAGTCAAGTCAGCTGGGGACATAGATTTTACTGTACAATATCACAAAAAGCTAGAAACATTCCCAAAGAAACATTCCAAAAGTTCCAGGTGCCAACTTCTCTACATCGGCGAGACCAAGTGCAGGCTCGGTGATCACTTCGCCCAACGGTACCCGGACGTGGCGCCGACGGACGCGAGGCCAAAGCAAAGAAGTCAAAGCCAAAGAACCAAATGGAAATTAGACCGAAACGGCAAATAACCGAAAGAGTACGAAGCCGACATGCCAACAAACCGAAAGGGTGGGAAGCCTAAAAGCCAACTAACTGAAAAGCTGCGTTGCCTAAAAGCAAACTCACCGAATGGCTGCTCTATCGAAACGCCACCTACCCGAAAGACAGCGTCGCCTTCAAGCCAACGGACCGAATGCCGCTCAGCAGAAAAGTCCAATAATGGACATGATGTTGACCGAGGGCGGGACCTGTCAGCGATTGGTCCAGATCCCCGCGTCTATCACATCACTGTGGAGGGATGAACATTGTCCCAAACCTCCGCTCCACCCGACCAACAGCCCACGGTGGGTGGCCGTGGGAGAGCGGGGGCTGTCCCGAGGGATGCGCACCTTTGGCCGCGTACAACTTGGTGCTTGGGTTCAGATTGCCCAGTCACCTATGGCTTGTGTGGAACGTGTGGGTCATTTTTCCACACGAGGAATGGGTGACGTTTCATGTCAAGACCATTCTTCAGACCTGAAGACTGAGTCTGAAGAGTCTCGACCCGACTTCTTTGCTTCGCTTCTCGTCCGTCGGCGCCACGTCCGGGTACCTCGCCCAACACCTCCGCTCAGTTTGTATTAACCAACCTGATCTCCCGGTTGCTCAGCACTTCAACTCCCCCTCCCATTCCCAATCTGACCTTTCTGTCCTGGGCCTCCTCCATTGCCAGAGTGAGGCCCAGCGCAAATTGGTGAAACAGCACCTCATATTTTGCTTGGGTAGTTTACACCCCAGCGGTATGAACATTGACCTCTAATTTTAGATAGCCCTTCCTTTCTCCCTCCTTCCCCTCCCCCTTCCCAGCTCTCCCACAAAGCCTACTGTCTCCGCCTCTTCCTTTATTCCCCCCCCCCCCCCCCCCCGACATCAGTCTGAAGAAGGATCTCGACCCAAAACATCGCCTATTCCTTCTCTTCATAGATGCTGCCTCACCCGCTGAGTTTCTCCAGCATTTTTTGTCTACCAAAAGAAAGCAATGTAGTCGCTTGAAATAAAGAGACAGAAACTAGAGGTTAACTTTCAGCTACTCACTAATACAGATGATCTATTTTATATTGCAAGTCTGCTGTGTGAGATGCCTTGACTCCACTTTTTGTACCTGAATGTTCAGTTTTGGGTCATCTGTTAACATTAACCGTTGCTCATGAACGAGCGGATTTCACAACTCAACAAAATCAGTTTTGCCAGCTCAGAAATAATTTTCTTTGCCATTTGCGAAAATGAGGAAAATATTTCTCTAAGTATTTGTTTCTGATTTGAAGATTGCTATCAATAGACAATATAATGCATGCCTGATTTATGGAATTAGTTTCATTGGAAATTCAGCTCCTCTTGTTCCACATCGCAAAAGGGAGTATTTTAAGTTGTCATAAATCACTTTCTCTCCCACTTCTGCTTTTGCCATACAATGTATAACTTGTTCTTTTCTTATTTGGAAGGAAGTTGTTTTTCGTTATTTTTCCGCAGCATTTTGCTATACCATATGCCAATGCCTATCTGAAACCAGTAAGACAGTAAATTTGAAGTCATTGCAAAATTAGGTTATTCTACATATTTTCTGTTGAATTAGACTGTTAGTAGAAGTAAAGGCTTGAGGGACCCTATCCAAATTACAAAAGAGGAGTCTTTTGTAGTCTTAAAGAATGATAAGGTGGATAAATCCCCAGGGCCTGACTAAATGAGTCTTTGGACATTGTAGGAAGCTTTGGAAGTAATTGCTGGGGCTCTGGCAGGGATATTTGTATCATCTCTTGGCAAGGGGGAGGTTGGAGGATGGCTAATAATGCTCCTTTATTTAGGTAGGACTGCAAGGACAAGCCTGGCAACCATAGGTACCAATGCCTGTCATCATTGGTGGGTAGCTTACTGGAAGGGATAGGATCTACTAGCATTGGGATATGTAAGAGCTGAACGGAGATAGGCTGCACATTTAACATAGAAACCTAGAAAATAGGTGCCAGAGTAGGACATTCGGCCCTGTGAGCCAGCACTGCCGTTCAATATGATCATGGCTGATCATCCAAATTCAGTACCCCGTTCCTGCTCTTTCCCCATATCCCTTGATTCCATTAGCCCTAAGAGCTAAATCTAACTTTACCTGTAATTCTCGAAAACAGCTTAATCTAACTCTCACTTAGAAACTTGATTCCGTTAGCCCCAAGGGCTATATCTAACTCTCTTTTGAATACTTCAAGTGAATTGACCTCCACTGCCTTTTGTGGCTGAGAATTCCACAGATTCGCAACTCTCTGGGCAAAAACATGTTTCCTCATCTCAGTCCCTATATTTAAACTGTGATCCCTGGTCCTGGACTCCCCCAACATCGGGAACATGTTTCTGCATCTAACCTATCCAATCCCTTAAGAATTTTATATGTTTCTATAAGATCCTCTCCCATCCTTCTAAATTCCAGTGAATATAAGCCCAGTCAATCCATTCTTTCATTTTTGTGCATGTGAAGTCACAACTGTAAAGGTTTTTTTAAGAGATCACCAAGAAGATTGCTGAGGACAGGGAGATGGATATTGTCTACTTGGACTTTAGCAAGGCCTTTGACAAGATCTCACAAGGTAGGTTAGTATGGAAGGTTAACATAGAAACATAGAAACATAGAAATTAGGTGCAGGAGCAGGCCATTCGGCCCTTAGAGCCTGCACCGCCATTCAATATGATCATGGCTGATCATCCAACTCAGTATCCTGTACCTGCCTTCTCTCCATACCCCCTGATCCCTTCAGCCACAAGGGCCACATCCAACTCCCTCTTAAATATGGCCAACGAACTGGACTCAACTACCTTCTGTGGCAGAGAATTCCACAGATTCACCACTCTCTGTGTGAAAAACGATTTTCTCATCTCGGTCCTAAAAGACTTCCCCCTTGTCCTTAAACTGTGACCCCTTGTCCTGGACTTCCCCAACATCGGGAACAATCTTCCTGCATCTAGCCTGTCCAGCCCCTTAAGAATTTTGTAAGTCTCTATGAGATCACCCCTCAATCTTCTAAATTCCAGCAAGTACAAGCCAAGTCTATCCAATCTTTCTTCATATGGAAGTCGTGCCATCCCAGGTATCACATGTAATGCAGGGTGAGCTAGCCAACTAGCCCTTCATTAACATCTCTATCCCAGCAAACAATGGGCCATTATGGGCTCCATCCTGCCTCGGCCCTGACTTGTTCCGGCCTTTTCTTACCTCCAGTTCCTCTCCACTCAACTTTCAGTCTGAAGAAGGGTTCTGACCAAAAATGTCACCTATCCTTTCTCTCCAGAGGTGTTGCCTGACGGCCGAGTTACTCCAGCACTTTGTGTCCATCAACTGAATTCAATATTGTTTTGGTAGAAGGCGTAAGAGGATGGTAGTGTGGTAGTGAAGCTAGGTTAGTGATGCAAACTCTTAACAAGTGGGCTATGCGCAGTTAGTCGTGGCAAGCTCCAGAAAGATTGCTGCTAGTTGTTCTGGGCTGACAACTCAGAAACATATGGAACCATAGACAATGCTCAAATGCTCCATAGACAATGCTCCCAATAGTTCAAGTATTGTGGATCAACTGTGTAAGGCTCTGCCATATAAAATGGATATTCACAATACTTTAATATTAAAAACTGAAAGCACAATTACCATTGTCTGAAAGCTGATTGAAACAGATTCAGTGCTGGTTTTCAGAGCAGTATTGGCCATATACTTGAAGGGGATAAAGAATTACAAGGCTGTGTCAAGAGCAATGGATTGAAATACAAATGGATACATATTCTAAAGACAGCTATTGGTAGCTGCAGAGCATCATCCATAATTGGCTCCTGGTCTCTTTTGTTCATTTTATTCTTTGATTGTACAGACTCTCCCCGACTTACATTAGGGTTTGTCCTGCGGACTCTTGCGGAAGTCGGATGTTAGGTAAGCTGGGAGCAGAAGTACTACTGTGCGTACGCATTACACGCACAAGTACTACTATTCACCATGGAGACCACACGGGAGCTCCGAGGCAGAGACCACGGGGAGCTCCAAAGCGGAGACCACGGGGGAGCTCCGAAGCGGAGACCACATGGGCGTCAGTGGGCATAAAGAATGCTTAGGTAAGTGAGAGTTTACGTAAATTGCCCATTATGTAAGTTGGGGAGTGCCTGAACAAAATTAACACTAAAATTATTTTGGTTGTTTCTTCTCTTTCCAACCAGTCTCCAACATGCTATATGTATTAATGCTCATTCCTGAAAATATGAACTATCTTTAAAGATCTGGGCCATTCTGGTCTGCATACACCATTACATGCTGACACAAGGGTGTTTGACCAGGGTCATCTGCTAACATGAAAATGATCAGGCCTTCAAATACTTTGTCCTCCGTTTCTGCTCCCAAATTTGTAGCAGTCACGCAACAAATTCCATTTGGTGGGCGTGTGTCTGATTTCGGAAGAATGAGCCTGTGATCTTGGAGCTTGCTGCCTGAGAGGTTAAGTATGTGTTCTGCTGACATCAGGTAAGCACTGCTGGTGGACTCTGTCAACTTCAGCAATGATCCAAATACCGTTTTACCTGACGTGAACATGCACACTTTCTGCCCAAGGCCTTTGAAAGTGACCAGGAATCAGGACATTGTTTTGTTACTGAGAGCTCAGGGATTTTGCAACCAGTCGTAATTTCCGTCACATAATCTCAGCCAACTCAGCAGAAGATTTGGGCCATTCTGGTCTGCATGGCTCCTTGCCACGGTGACACATTGGTGTTTGACCAGGGCTATCTGCTAACTTATGAAAATTGTCAGGTCTTATTAGCTACTCTGTGCATGCTCCCAAATTTGTAGCATTCCGGCAACAAATTCCATTCGGTGGATGTGTGTCTGATATGGGAAGAATGAGCCTATGATCTTGCAGCTTGCCATCTGAAAGATCTCAGAGAGAGCTCTTTTTGATAAGTTCCTGGTTCTGAGCAGTGGACTTACCCACTGGACAATTGGGAGCAACAGAGTGTCAGGTGAGCATTGTCAATAATTAAGAGAGAAGCTGAAAAAGATCAATGTTCCACGTTTTTTCCCCAACAACTATTATTCTGACTGCATTTAACATTTCTGCAACCTTTGTTCCACTGAAAGCATTAAAAAAACAAGAAAACCCTCCTCCTCTTCCCAACTATTCTCCTCCTGCCCCCAAGCACTCTCCTCCACTGCCCAAATCCAGTTGTTCGTGCAATGTTTCAATATTTTTTGTTTTCTTATTTTTGCATTAAAACAACGTTAGCAACCAATTACATTTATCCAAACTGTTCATTTCAGGGGGAAAAAAGCATTTATATGTTATCATTTTCAGCTGGTCAAAATATTTCATTTATTTTATTCTCAAGGCTACGTGTCATTTTAATTTAAAAAAATATATTTCAGAAACATTTGTTTGCTAATGTCCAAGGTTTGCAGAGAGTATGAGAAGCACATTCCCAAAACTGGGCACTCAGCCAATTCATTATTTTAATAAATAGACTGCAAGATGGGCTTCAAGGCTGCGTTTAATTTACCAGCAGTGATCCAATTCACAATACCTAACCTAATTCAACTGAATAAACCTTTCGGTTATTAGCCAAGAGGGGAGGATAGGAATGAATCAGGTAACATGTAGTTATAAACTTTTATTATCAGTACAAGCTGGGTGCAAAGGAAAGCAGTAGTTTCCAGTACATGTAAACAGAATCCATCATTGCTTGTGCACATAGCTCAGGGTAAATGTTTTACAGGAGTGTAGCTCAGCGTGCCTGGCACCTGTTGGAGTAGGCAGCTTTGCCAGCAACAATAAACTACGCATCAACCTGCAATCAACCTTGATGACTACCTCTGTGTGCAGACTGCAAATAATAAAAGTATTATTTCCAGGCTCCTGAGACTGAGTAAGGTGGGCGAGGTTAAACAAAATGAATTACTTCGGGCAGGTTTGAAAACAGGTGGCGACATACCCTTGTACAATTATTTTATTTCTCATGTACAAATTGTGGGTTAAGCTGTTTACTCTTAATATAACCTCACAGTTCATACACCTGTGTGGCCACATCAGTCGACACGAGCAGGTGACCTTTGGTTAGGTTGAAGGAAATGACGGGCGACAAAATGGCAAACGGTAATTTTTCTTTCATAATAATATGGAATCATTTCCGATGGTTTATCCTATTCTTTTAGAGATATTTTTCCTTTACTTCTCTACCCTCCTCTATGAAACTGTGAACTCGCCTTTGATTCCTCCAGAGCCAGCAGTCCCTGAGAAATCCAGCCATTCTTTGTGTGCAGGTAGATAGTGAATGATGACTCCGGGAGGCTTGACCTCACCCATGTCCACACCTGAGGGGGAATCCAGAGAACAGGAATGGAAATGGGAAGTAGGGCTACCTTTGTATAACCGACATACAACGTCTCTATTGCCCTACTTCCCATTTCCACACTATATTCAATGAACTGAATAGACCATAAGGTCACAAGGAAGAGGAGTAGAATTATGTCATTCGGCCCATCTAGTCTACTCCACCTCCATCATGGCTGATCTATCTCTTCCTCCTAACCCCATTCTCCTGCCTTCTCCCCATAACCTCTGACACTTGTATTTCTTCTTCTTTACGTGTCCATCTTGTTACAAATGTTGGCATCGCTGTCATCGCACGTCCTGAAAATGACGCAAGCTTCCGGCGACAATCAGTGGAAGCCATCACTTGTCGCAAAAGACGATGGTGGTAGCAGAATTAGCTCCAGGATACTTCCAGTTTCCAGCCCCGCGACATGGACACTTCTGCTATGGGTGCCTGTACTAATCAAGAATGTATCTATCTCTGCCTTAAAAATATTCACTGACTTGGCCTCCACGGCCTTCTGCGGCAAAGAATTCCACAAATTCACCACCCTCTGACTAAAGAAAGTTCTCCTCATCTCCTTCCTAAAAGAAACTATCTGCGCCTCAGATCCTTTTAAAATCTTTCCTCTCTCAGCTTAATGTTATTCCCTCTAATGTAGGCTCCCCTTCTTGAGGAAAAGACTATGGCTCTTCACCTTATCTGTGCCTATTCTTCCCCTAGCAGGGTCACCAGAACTGTAAACAAAACTCCAATTATAGTTTTACCAACAGTATTGCTGTAATGTGGCATCCTAACACCGGCACTCAGTACCCTGACCAATGTGGCCAAGTGTGCCAATTAACTTTTCCACCTACATGTCTAACTTTGTCGCCACTTTCATGGAACTATAGACCTGCCTGCCTGAATCTATTTGTTTCCAGGGATATACCATTTATTGCATAAGCCCTGCCCTGGTTTGTGTTATCAAAATGCATCATTAAGTACTTATCTGTATTAAAACCCATTTGTCCCAGTTGATCAAGATCCTGTTGTGATCTTAGAGGTAGTTTGGTGAAATGTATTCCACAATCTGTAGCTTCATGGACAGGCACATACCTCACTCTACCATAAGTGTACCACCAGGGGGTCAATCCTGGTTCAATGTGGCGCGCAGAGGGACATGAAAGGAGCAGCACATCCACAGGTGCATACCTGGTGAAGGTACAACAAGCTAAGCAGCAGAAACAGTGTAGGTGGACAGGGCTGGATCCAGTTTAGTGTAGTTTAGAGATACACCGAGCCTGTGCCGACCAGCGATCACCCCGTACACTAGCACTACCCGACACACTAGGGACAATTTACAATCTTTACCAAAGCCAATTAACCTACAAAACTGTACATCTTTGGCGTGTGGGAGGAAACCGGAGCATCCAGGAAAACCCATGCTGTGTTGGGGGAACATACAAACTCCATACAGACAGCACCCGTAGTCAGGATCGTACCCGGGTCTCAGGTGCTGTAGGGCAGCAACTCTACCGCTGCTCCACCCTACTGCCCTGTAATGAGTCATGAATGATGGGGTTGAGAATTATGCAGTGAATGCAAGGAGGACATGCATTTTAACTTCAGCACTTCGACTGATTTGGTTGCAAAATGCTTCAGAATTGTGTTCATACTCATGTGCTGAGCCACACAACTATAAAGACAAAAGCTGGAGAATTTCAACAGAAGTGCCAAGTGAATGAGTCCTCTTGGGTTTTCCTTGACATTCCCACCAACACAGAAGCCAATCTTTAGCCAATCCAATTCACTCCCCATGATATCATAAATTGGCTGAGATCAGCGGATTCAAAAATGCCTTGGCATCAGACAACATCCTGACTGTGATGCTGAAGACTAATGCTCCAGAGTTAGTCTCTCCTCCAGCCAAACCGCTCTGGTTAGTAACAATAATAGTATCTACTTGATCAGATCAGATATGTCTTGCTCACAAAAACAATGACAATTCCAGTCCACAAACCCTGCGCCATCAGAACATTCCCAATCATGAGCGAGGTCATGGAAAGTGCAGTGGACATTGTTTTCAGGTAGCACTTATCCATGAATAACCTGTTCAGCTCAGCCCGGTCTGGATGTGCTAAGACCATTCAACCCCAGATCTCAGCTCTGTGATATCGAGGAACCCTGGAAGCTCACATAGCTGAAGTCCAACCTTGCACAGTGGGATTTATTTGTGGCCATTCATTCCAACCACAGGAGTTCCTCAAAGCAATGTCCATGGGTGAATCATCAGTAGTGAGGATGTTTGTTGACGGCTGCACATGGTTCAATCTCTTTCATATCTCTGCAGCAAATGAAGGAGACCATGGCTGTATGCATCAAGACCCACATGACATGCCAGCATGGGCTGATAACTTACAAATAATAGTCATAGAATGGAGGTGTCAGACAATAACTATCTCCAGCACACGAGTCAAACTTCCTTCAACAATCCGTCATTGATTTCTCCACCAGAAGTATCGAGAGGATTACTATTAACCATCACTTCACTTCCATGCCTTTTTTTGACTGGCTTATGCTATGCTTTTGTCAGGATCATACAAATTTAATAACAGTGCAGACACATGTGATTCACTAATGTCTTCTGTGGCATTGCCGTTCCCTTTGATAGGTTGCAGATCCATTGGTTTGGTTTTCTCATAACAGCCCACAGAAATGGCCCAACCAGAGGACGTTGATTATGGTTGCTGATATGTGAAAGAATAATGAAAAATAATTAAATAATTTCGATTTGCGATCACAAATTCCGAGCAGCTTCTCTCCGTGCCTGCGACACTTACGCCATTATTCATGCAGATCAAACTGAAAAACTAAACAAAGTTCTTGCCTGGAAACCATACCATGGGGTATCAGAAACAAGCACAGGAAACATTCACTATTTTGACAATGGTTTAAAAAAAATGCTCATTAATGTAACTAACATGGGATTTAATGTGTAACAAAATACTCAATCTTATTTTTGCACATTATGCAAATATCTAGAGGTTCATAACTCCCCAAAAGTGGCAACACAAGTAGGTAGAGTGGTAAAGAAAGCACATGGTATGTTTGCCTCCCCTGCTCAAGGCATGGAGTATCAGTTAGGAAGTCATGGTGCAGCTTTATAGGACTGGTTGGTCAGCTTTAGAAGTATTGCATGGTGTTCTGGTTGATCCATAACAAGAAGGATGTGGAGGCCCTTGAAAAGGTGCAGGGAGGTTTACCAGAATTATAGACACAATGCTGGAATGACTCCACAGGTCAGGCAGCACTTCTGGAGAAAATGGATAGGAGACGTTTCCTGTTGGCACTTTTCTTCAGACTGATTGTAGTAGGGAGGCTGTGGGAAAAACTGGAAGCGAAGAAAAAACAGGACAAATTAGGGCCAGCAACAGATGACCTCAGGCAAGGAGGTCCCTTGATAGGGTGACGGTTGGCTAGAGACAGGTGCAAGCCCAAGAGGGATACATAGTTGCAAACTGTGGATCTAGTTAACTAACTAACTTTTAGTGGAGGAAATGAGGAAAGAGGGGGAGATGAGTGGACAGGGGAAGGGGATGGAGGTGTTTGTAGGTTGCCTAAAATTGGACAATTCAACGTTCATATCATGTTTTTGTAAGTTACCCAAGCAAAATATGAGATGCTGTTCCTCCAATTTGCGTGCAGCATCACTCTGTCAATGGAGGAGGCCCAGGATGGAAAGGTCAGTGTGGGAATGGGAAGGTGTGTTACAGTTGTTAGCCATCTTGGCAGACTGAGCGCAAGTGTTTGGCAAAATGCTTGCTGAGTCTACACCTGGTTATGCCCAGAATAGGGTGTGTTAGCTAGAGGGAGAGGTTGGACAGACTTCGACACGATGGGCCGAGCAGCAGAAGGTCACTTCCTAACTTCCCAATGGCCAATAAAAAACCTGGCACGCTGCCGTGGTAAAGAGAACATGTTTGGAGAGGTTGTCGCCAAGCCTGGACTCTGCTTGCCCTGTGCACCGGAGAGGAGGTTGGACCAAGGGCTGATAAGTGGACCGGTGGTGGGACACAGTGCAGGATCTCGATGGTGAAGTGGGCCGAGGAAGGCTAGGCCCCAGCCTTGGGTAAATCCCAACCACAGGCCCTGCTCGCTCGGGGAGCGAAGGCCGCCAAGCCTGGTCCCTGCTCGCCACGTGGATCGGGAATCGGAAAGGAAGTGGAAGGAGAACGCGACGGGCACTGGACGAAGGAATTCTCTGATGACGTTTTATTTGTTCGAATGGAGGCGGCATTTCAATGGTGCTGCGTTTTCAGAGTAATTTGGAACAAGAAAATACAATAAACAAAACAAACATTAGAAATCAAGTAATTTTTCAGAAAAAATTACACATCCTCCATCTTTCTCATCTCACTTCCTTAAGTTGGTTTTGAAATCCTTCTTAGGACAGTGCCTTGCTCTGGCAATCTCCCGAGTAGCTGCTGTGTGGCTGCCATGGAAATGTGCCTTTGACGGCAGGCACAATCAATTGATTACTGTGCAGCAAATTGTAGTTTAGTTTAGTTTAGAGATACAGGGCGGAAACAGACCCTTTGGCCCACGAGTCCTCACCGACCAGCGATCCCCACACATTAACACTACCCTACACACACTAGGGACAATTTTACATTTATATCAAGCCAATTAACCTGCAAACCTGTACGTCTTTGGAGTGTGGGAGAAAACCGAAGATCTCTGAGAAAACCCACGCGATCACGCGGAGAACGTACAAAGACCCATAGTTGGGATTGAACCCGCGACTTTGGCGCTGAATGCGCTGTAAGGCTGCAACTCTACCGCTGCAGCACCGTGCCGCCCTAATTGTTGATAGCTTCATTTAAAATGGGTTGTCCTAATAGAACCACGTGCCTCTCTGTTGCATGATTCTGGACGCAAGTCAGCACAATGCTGTTTCTGATGTATTTTGGCCGACCACTATGTCTTGCAAAGGATCCAGTTGTGGAAAGTATATATGTAGCAAAGGTTAAATACATTTTCTAGGCATTGGAGTGGAGAATGACATTGCTAGCTGCCTGTTCATTTCAATAATGCCAGTACACATTCAATAATAAACCCACTGTTGAAAGCATGAATCACCAGAGGGGCAAAAGCTATGTGGAGTCTATCCAATATATTTGGAATCCTAACCTGAGTATTTGCCTCATGGTTTAATTGAAGCTCTTTACTCACGCAGAATGTAATTAACTTTCTGAAAGTACAACAGAAAATTACTACCACCTACGTGAAATTTACGTCAACTGCAGCTACAGGTGTGGGCAGAGAAATGGCAGATGTAGCGTAATCCAAGGTTGCACTCTGAGAAGTCGAATGTAAGTGGAAACTGGATGGCTAATGGCAAGACCCTTAACAGCATTGATACACAGAGGGTGTTTGGAGTCCATGTCCATTGCTCCCTGGATGTGGCAACATAAGTAGTCTGAATGGAAAAGAAGGCATATGGTATGCTTGCCTTCATAGGTCGGGCCATTGAGCATAAGAGTCAGGAGCTCATGTTATGGTTTTATAGGGCTTTGTTCAGGCCATACTGTATTTGAAGTTTTGGTTGCTCCATTAGAGGAAGGATGTGGAGGCTTTGGAAGGGTACAGAAGAGGTTTACCAGAATGCCACTTGGATTAGAGGGTATTACCTCTATGAAGAGGTTGGACAAACTCTGGAATGTCAGAGATTGATTGTCACCTGATTAAATTATATTACATTCTGAGAGGCATAAATAGGGTCGACCTTTTCCTCAGGGTAGAAATGTCAAAGATAAGAGGGTAGAGCTTTAAGGTGAGAAGGCCAAAGTTTGAAGGAGATGTACGGGGCAAGTTTTTAATACACAGCGTGATGGATGCCTGCAATGCAATGCCAGGGATGGTGGTGGAGGCTGATAAAATCGTGACATTTAAGAGACTTTTAGATAGGCACACGGAAATGCAGGGAATGGAGGGATAGGGATCATGTGCATGCAGAGAAAATCAGTTTAACTTGACTTCATGTTCGCCATGGACAATGTGGGCCAAAGGGCCTGGTCCTGTGCTGTACTGTTCTAAGTGTTGTGGGACCGATTTCCTATCACCCTTCTACATTTTAATGTTTTTGCTTTAAAGGTTATGAATTTTGAGCGAAATACATCAATTGTAGAACAGAAGCAAATCATGTCGACTGAAGCTTTAGATAAGAAAGCTGAAAATGTTAATAAGTGCTGCTGAGAGGTATGGCGCATATGTACGTAGGCACATCTACAGACTGATGCAATATCAAAGGCCTTGGGCTGGTTGTCCTTGGGAAGGCAGTATTGTGCAAGTTGTTGCAATGGCAATGTCTTGTATTGCGGTAGGTTTGGCAGAAGATTATGGAAACTTAACAAGGTCATGGACAACAAAGTGTAACGTTTCAATTGATTCAAGCAATAATTACAGACTTAAGCAAAAAGTGATTGATGAAGTAAAAATAACAGTTTCATTTACCAGGAAAATAAATATGTGTTCAGGTTATTCCCTATTTAATCTATACTAGACTGCGTGGAACCCGTTGGGTCCCAGCTTGGTCCCCTAATGCAACCCAGTCCCCAATGCAATATTCCACCATGGTGTGGGAGAGGGGGTGATGTGGGGGAGGGGTGGTGGTGTGGGGCGGGGGTTTGTGTGGGGGTGTGGAGTGGTGTGGGGGGGGGTGGGGGTGGGGTGGTGTGGGGGGGTGGGGTGGTGTGGTGGGGTGGAGTGGTGTGGGGGAGGTGGGGGAAGGGGAGGAACTGGGGAAGGGGTAAAGGAGGGATGTGGGTGTTTGGGAGGATGGGGGGTGTGTGTGGAGGGAGGGAGGGGGTGTGGGGGGGGGGGAGGGACCGCGGCCGCGGCACCACACAGCATCTCCCGAAACCACACAGCGGCTTCCCCGACTCAACTCTTGCGGGCTCACTCAGAACAGATTGCGGACTCAATCAGCACGGCTTGCAGATTCAATCAGCACGGCTTGTGGACTCGGCCTCGCCTCCGGAGCTTTATTCTCCTCGCCCCGGTGATTGACAGTGGGTGCCAGAAGGGGCGTTACCTCTATGGTGACTGACAGGCGAGAAGACCAATCTGCTGATCTCACTTTTTTTTTAAAACCTTCATAACTTTTATAATATTCCACCGATCAGAACAAAACTTGGTGCTCTTGGAGCATAGTCGAATGGTGAGTAAGGTGTCAAAAAAAATCCTAGTGATATAGGGTGCCGTTTTTGCACAAATTTAAAAGAAACGCAAACTGGAAGAGGACAAGATGAGATTTTTAGTAAAAGTACAGATATGTTTTGTGTAGCATTAAGAAAATAGTTTAAAAAAAACATAATTTAACCATTTATTAGTGTATGACTACATTACTCAGTTCCTGCCTCCACATTTGTAAAATAGTATAGAATTATTGTTGTAATTGCCAGAAGGATTTAGGAAAGAAACACTTTAATTGCCTAGGTTCTTCTGTCAAGAAGGATATGATAGGATATCATTTTCACCTGCATGCATTAACAAAGTGCCAATTTATGTGTAATTTATGTTTTTGCATGTCTATGCACCTGCGATGTGGCACAAGCAATAATTTAATTGTACCTGTACCTCACTGCACTTGTGCATTTGATAACAAACTCAACTTGACTTGACATAATTCTTGATCATTTGGTCTGTGCTTCGTAAACCTGCCCTCCACTGCTTACTGGGAATGTGCGTTGGGGCTAGAGAAAGTGTTGTCTGACATTCTGACAAATCTAACCTGGAAAGCTGTGAAGAATGGCACAAGGCAAAGAGCAGGCTCTTGATATTTTTGGATGTCACACTGGAGACAAAGGAGGGGAAAACTGGAGAGATGTCCCGTATTTGTAGGAAATCAGGGGTCTTCCAACATGCATTTGGAATGCAGTAGGATCAGATAGCCAAGTTGGTTAATTACAGTCGTCAAACCCAAAGACCTTAATGGAGGGCCGCAAGATGTTTAATGTCTTCACATGAGTGATATACATCAAGAATCATATTCATTGCAACGTCAGCTCTGATACTGTCAAGTTCACCAGAGCCTTTTTTATGTATCTCCCGATACACCTTATCAATCAGGACTCAACCTACCACCCACATGCACCAACACATTTGCACACAGTTCACACAGCATCAAGCCTCACATCCTTACACCTCCATCTCATAGTTTACACACACTGCCAGTTGTTCAGCCATGACACAGTGCACAGCACACGTTAACCCCTCACCCATCTCACTTGCAGGAATATAGGTTGCATGCAGTGAGGGGTACTCCCCGTTGGATTGCAACCTTGTCGTGGTCGGGGAGCTTGTGTGTCTCAGTGACCCCTAGAGCACTGACAGCGGCAGATTCGTCTCCTGTTAGGGTCTCCCGTGCTGGACAGGCCGAAGGGTAGACGCGAGACGAAGAGTGATCCACTGGTCCTCCAGGTTGGAGGTTGAGCACAGGGCTAACAACCCTGTCTCGTAAAACAAATGTTACAGAAACAGCAACTGAAGGAATCAACACTACTGAGTGGAGGACCTTTGTTGTGCCCTACATGCCAGGAGGCATAATATGCAGTAAGTAAGTAAGTAAGTAAGTAAGCAGTGAGGGGCAACTGCTGTTAACCAGTGGAGAGTTGCTGGGGTTCACTGGGGCAATGCCAGACTAGCTGCTTGTCCTAATTGTTCTGGAGAGGATGGTACTGGCTAGTATAGGAATACCTGGTGTTTACCGTGTGGATAGCATCCGGATGAAGTTGGGAAAAATGATAGTAGCCTCACTCCCAACCTTATTGCACACTATGCACCTTCCCATCAACCAGTAACCTCTTCTGATCTGCAGGCACCCAGGGCAGGGGGAATGGAAAACAAAATCAAATAATGCTAGACACATTGAGCAGGTCAGGCAGTTTCCCTGGAAAGAGAAACAGAGTCAATGTTCCAAGTTGATCACCCGTTCCACAATGCTGCTGAACTTGCTGAGTGTTTCCACCATTTCCAGCATCTGCAGCTTTGCTTTGATTTTCAGAGGTAACTGTTAACCTTGGTGCTGCCTCCAGGAGAGCAAGGGCAGATATAAATTATTCTACAGATTACTCACATGGGGAGTGATAGAGCAGTGGGAAGGAGATTTGGTGGTACATGTAAACCTGCCAAAGAGTTTGTGTTCAATGTTAAGGGGCATGGCAAAGCTTGACAGTAATTTGCCACAGAGATTCCTGCAGAGGTTGTAACTATCTTTGTCCAAAGCAGAGGCAGAGGCCAACTCCATTTGTAGAAATGTGGCCACATCCACGACGTAATACCTGCTGATCAATATGCCAGCTTCCATCGTCCAGTCAGGAATCCATTCATTTCTGAGCACCACACTGAGAAGCCTTGACTACTAGCACCATGTCTGTGGACTTTGACATTCTAAGGGACTTGCAGGGTATTGTAAAGGTCATGTGATAGCTAAAGAGAATGGAACATCATTGGCTGTCTTTGAAGTGGCAACCTCAGTGACCTCTCGAACAAGTATCAAGCTCTTGCACAAGCTTGAAAGGAGCCTATTACATAAAAGTTAATTGCCACAGTTACTTTGACAGCCACGCTCACCAGCTCCTTGCGCTCCTCTGAACTTGCAGTTCTGGCTGCAGCCAGGAGTAACATTACTGAAGTGCACAATGTTCCTCCCTGAGGTACAAGTGAGAGACTTACTCTCTGAACCTCCTGTGTGGATCCCCAAAAAAATCTTTTCACTGTACCTCGGTACACGTGGCAATAATAAATGAAACTAAACTAAACTCTCCCAGCAGAGTATGTGCCGGAAGGAACTGCGGATGCTGGTTATTCACCGAAGATAGACACAAAATGCTGGAGTAACTCAACGGGATAGGTAACATATCTGCAGAGAAGGAATGGGTGACGTTTTGGGTCGTGACCTGAAACGTTACCCATTCCTTCTCTCCAGAGATGCTGCCTGTCCCGCTGAGTTACTCCAGCATTTTTGTGTCTACCTCCCAGCAGACTGTTCCGTTCTACTTGCTCTCTGCGAACTCTTAGTCGAGCTGCATTCCTTGGAGAATAGCTCCATGCCTGGGAGAGGTGGGCGAGCAATGCAGAGAGTTAATCTTCATGTTTGTGAGCGTGCAATCTGAAACCATGAGCTACAACATGGCAGCCCTCATGCCCAAACAATGTTGCAAGGTGAGTGATGGCAATGATCTGCAAGGTTCGAGTGAGTATTAGAATCCTCATCACTAAGATGTTAAATTTGATTCACCTTCCAACTACGTCAACGTGAAATGGTTGCCAATTTAGAGATCTATGCGCACATTCCAATTATTCCAATTTCACTTGCCAGGGGAGAATGAAGTTAGTCATAAGTCTAAACCAGTAATTCATAAAGTAGGCGAAGTGTTCATGAAACTTAATAAGCAATGGTGAGAAGATGAAATTTACTGTGGATAGAATACAGAGCATAGTCAATACAGCCCAGGAAGAGGCCCTCTGGCCCACAATGTCTGTATTGAACAAAATGCCAACTAATGTCTTTACGTGATCCATCTCCCTCCAGTCCCTATGTGCCTATCAAAAAGTTTCTTAAATATCACTATCATATTTGCCTTCACCACCAGCCCTGGCATGCATTCCAGGCACCGCCACTCTCTATGTAAAAAAAACCTGCCCTGCACATCTCCTTTAAACTTAATGCTCCTCTCACCTTAGTGCTTTGTCTCGTCTTTGACATTTCACCCAAGGAACATGAGTCTGACTGTCTACCCTATCTATGCCACTTGTAATTTTATAAACTTCTATCAGGTCTCTCCTCAACCTCTGACACCCAGAGGAAACAATCCAGGTTTGTCCACCCTCTCGTGATGGGAAAAAGTTCAATACCTTACAAACCTCCCACCAACACGTTCAGTCAGTTTCTGTCCTCTAACCAGGCAGCATTCTGGCAACCCTTTTCTGCACCTTCTCCAAAGCCGCCACATCCTTCCTGTAATGGGGCGACCTGAACTGCGGCAATAGTCCAGATACGATGTGACCAAGTTCCTATAAAGGTGCGACATGACTTTCTTACTCTTATAATGCCCCGACTGATGAAGGCAAGCATGCCATACACCTTTTTTTTTAACACTTTTGTTCCCACTTTCAGGGCTCCTGAGCCTGGACCCCAACATCCCTCTGTTCATTCATGCTGATAACGGTCTTGCCATTTACTGTATATTATCCCCTTACATTTGACCTCGCAAAGTGCAGCATCTTACACTTACTTTTGGTTCATATGCACCTTTCTTCTTCTTTGGCATTGAGTATGACCTGCAGGGCAGGATTTAGATGAAGAGAGACCCTAGGCTATTCCACTTGTGAGGCCCCTCCCAATCCCCCACCCCCACTACGAGAGGAAGTCCACCAGATGTGCAGCCGAGCGTGGCCAATGAGATAAGGGCTGGAAAGCTGCGCTTTGTTATGTATTTATTTATTTATTTATCTATTTATTGCCAGTGGTAGTTTTGAGTTATTGGCTTAAAACACTATTATTCTGAAATGGAGGGCAAAGAAAATTACTGGTGTTCTTTAGAGACTACAGTGCGTTGTGACAGCATATGTAAGAAAGGTCTATGACAGTCAAAAATATTATACACCAGGCCCGTACTAAGCTTTTCAAAAAGGGGGGTGGCATGGCAGGATTACAAAAGATTTATGTGAAATAAGTGCACGCAGCGCATATCACAAGCGCAAAGCTCAAAAACTTTAGATGCTCCTGGTGCATTCTGAGTTTTATTTTGGAGCATTTTTGCACCAAATTTATGACCAATATTTCAGAAATAATTTTGGTTGAGTAAAGAGTAATGAGTGGTTGGAATGGGGTGATGGGGGTAATTGTTGCATGCATTTTTTTAAATCAAGAATTGAAGCTGTCCTTGTTTTAATAATCAAGTTGTACTAAAAAATGTCATGTAAAATGTTATAAAGAGGCATGCAAACACTACAAATGAAATACTGTAAGTTTTTGCAGTAAATAAATATTTTTTTATGAATATGTTTTGTGTGTTGATTTGATTGCCTGTTACTGTTCGACTGTGTTAGTGTGTGCACGTTAAAAATATGATGCAAAATGAAAGTCACAAGCTATGGAATGCATATTTTTCAGTATTGTTATGAAGGAAAAGAAAGCAGTTCCAATTGTTTGATATTATTCATATGGAGGAGAAAATATAATTGCTCTAAAACCTACCTTAATTTTGCAATCTCACTAAAGAGAATGCCCCTTTCCCTCTCCCCCCTCCTCCTTCCTCCTCCCTCTCCCTCCACCTCTCTCCCTCCCCATCTCTCTCTTCCCCCTTCCCCTCTCTCTCTCCCCCTCTCTCTCTCTCCTCTTCCCCTCCCCCCTATCTCAATCCCCCCTTTCCCCCTATCACATCCCCCCTTCTCTCTCCCTCCCTCCCCCTCTCTCTCCCTCCCACACAGTGAGGCTCCAACTCCGCAGCCCCAGCCCGGAGAAACGGGCACTCCCGCAACGCAATATTCCACAACTTACCTGGAGTAGACACGAGGCATCGAGGTGATTGTGTGGAGTGCAAATGGAGGTCTGAACCCAACCAGGCCCACTGCTCATGCGCGGAGAGACGACGTCATTTTGCGTCGCTACTGTGTCACCGGCTTCCCCCAACTGCGCAGGCGCGGATGGTCGCAATTTTTTTCCCCAAAACTTCCAGCGGGCCGGAACCAGAATTTCGGGTAATTTCCATCAAAGTGGATACGTGAAATGCCGATACCAGCTCCAAATTCTTTTCTCTGGATTTTTTTTACTCTAGGAAAAAAAACACCTTGGCTGGAGGCCCCCTAGATTTTGAGGCCCTAGACTTCAACCTATGAAACGTACAGGTAAATCCGGCCCTGCGGAGGCCCCCCTAGATCTCAAGGCCCTAAGTTTACGCTAATGAAGCTTATACGTAAATCCGCCCTGATGACCTGCTTGTTTCCAGTTTTGTAGCTCCTGAGGTGACTAACGAAGCCAAAGTGGCAGCCAAAGAGCCCAACAGAAATGACAAGTGCTTGATAGAACAGGTTAGTGGGAAGTTTGCAAGGTTCTGGGCTAGTTCCAACATGGGCTTCTAAGCTCTCAATGCGCAGCTTTGAGGTTCTCAGTACCGTCTCAAATGCTCCCTCTTCCCTCTGCGCAGTCATGGGATTCGAAGGAGTCAGAGGGGATGTTGCAAGGATATCGTTGGATTTTATCCACTGTCCTCCTGGTAATCCTTCCATGACAACTTGGAACAGAGTCCTAGTTTTGGGAGTCAGGTGACAAGTGTGCAATTGCCAAAGCCTGTCCATCGGAGCTCGGAGCTGACTGAGTATAATCAGGGCTTTAATGCTGGGAATGTTGACACGTGAAAAAATGTAATCTTTCCAGTGGAATAAAGAAGATATCTTTAAAAGCTACCTATTTCATGAAGAAGATAGGAATAGTAAGAAATGCAGGTAAATTGAGATGAAGGACACTGGAAATATTCTTGTGAAACCTCGGTTAATTGACCTGTACGGCCTGTTTTGTATTGTACAATTCCAGGATTGTGTGGATGAGATGATTCCAGGTCTGAAGAAGGGTTTCGGCCCGAAACGTTGCCTGTTTCCTTCGGTCCATAGATGCTGCCGCACCCGCTGAGTTTCTCCAGCAATTTTGTCTACCTATGATTCCAGTTACATTCTTTTCAATACATTATTTAATGCACTTACATCTTAATATAAGATACACTGAGGTCAAGGCGTGTATGCAACTCCAACTAGCATACAGTCAGTCAGGCTTCAACTAATTTAGCTCAGCTATATAACTTACCGTGAGTTTTCCTTTTGCAAAACGTGAGTTTTCCTTTTCCAAAACATTCCTTTTGCAGCAAAGTGCTCTGTGCATAGTAGTCACCTGCCAGAGAAACTCTATTCTGTAAATCTAAATAAGTAGGTACCGGTGGGGCCCAAATACCTCTAGCACATCCTGTTGTGGTTAACATCTCTGCACAGCTCTTCCATTTCTGCTAACCAACGGAGATGGATGATACCCACTGAGTATTTATGATGCTGATGAGGAAGAAATGAACAATGAGTACACAACTTCCTCAGAATCTGAAATTCTCTGAAAACATTTATCACTGCACCCTTTATAAACTCTCAGTCCCTATTAATCCTGGATATCTGGCTGAAATACATGGTATTTACACTAAAGCTCCACTATCATGTGGGGGCCAATGTAGGTGACAGCATCTGGTCCCCTGGATTGTGAGACTTGTGTGAATTTTAAATCTCAGACCTTGTTTCCGAGAACTGGCATAAAGGCAATGGGAATAGCGTCAAAGATGATTGCATGGGTTGGAAATGCATTGAAAAGTGGACTGTTATCATTTTCAGGGAAATGAACATGGGTAATAAATATTTCAGCACAGACATAATCATTCCAGTGTAGTTCTTCCAAAATAAATATATTTCAATACTCAATGTATTTTGTCAAGATGGCTTACTGCAATTGTTGCTACACTCTTCTCTAGTTTGCCATTAACGCATAAACTCTGGATTATAGATGGGTGCATTAATATTACAGGATCTCAATACATTGTTCTGTAGCTGTATTGCATTACTGACCATTGTCAATTAGTGACCATTTACATATTCTGTTGTGCTGCTGCAGGTAAGAATTTCATTGTTCTACTGTTTCTGGGACGCTCTTGACTATTGATGAATACCCTCTACTCTAGGCAGAATATTGGAAGACCTGCTCTGCATCCTCTCCAAAGCCTCCATGTACTTCCTGCAATGGGGCGTGCCATACTACAAATACGGCCTAACCACAGACCTGTGAAACTGCAACATGCCTCGTACAAATGGGATTTTTAAGGGAGGTCACTTCTGCCTGCCTGAGTCACATGGATAGAAATGACTGCATGACATTTGAAGGAAAGCAGGGACCTCTCCCAGTATCCTAGTCAGCATTCCTGCCTTAACCAACAGTGCCAATGAAACCAAAATGTAATTGTTATTCAGTGCATTTTAATTTATGGGGTTTTGTACGACATAATTCCTGTTTTACTCAATGTAGCATTAGTGGCTGCAGCCTAATTGTAATTAATTGATTGTGAAGGGTTTGAGCTGCCCTGATGATGTTGCACAGAAAAAAAAATGCAACTTATAACTTTGCTTTTATCTTTTCTGATGCGAGTGCAAAGGTCAGATTAATGTGTTTCTATATTAACTTCATGACAAATGTACTTTCATTTTTTTCACCGATTTCCCGCACTAAAATATTCTTTTTGCTTCTTCTTCTGAACATCGTGACTTCATGCTGACCTGCAGTGGTCAGTGCCACTGTTCAGGCAGCCAATGCAAAAGTACTTGACCACTGTAGAAGCGCAAGACCACTGTTTTGTTCTTACCCGTTCTCCGCACATCTATGCTTCAACACATATCGCCGTGATTTGGATTAAGAATTCCCAGTGTTACTTCCCTCACTAACAAAGGAAAACTATGAAAATGTCCTACTCTTTGGGGGGTGCTGGGAGGAAAGTAAGGGGAAAAGATACAATTAATAGTAAGACCCTTAAAAGCATTGATGTACAGAGGGACTTTGGGGTCCATGTTCATAGCTCCCTGAAAGTAGCAATACAACTTAAAGAAAGTGTATGGTATGCTTGACTTCATAGGTCAAGGCATATAAGAGTCAGAAAGTCATGTTGCAGTTTCACAGGTCTGTGGTTAGGCCGTATTTGGAGTATTGCACGCCCCATTGCAGGAAGTACATGGAGGCTTTGGAGAGGGTGCAGAGCAGGTCTTCCAATATTCTGCCTAGAGTAGAGGGTATTCGTCAATAGTCAAGAGCGTCCCAGAAACAGTAGAACAATGAAATTCTTACTTGCAGCAGCACAACAGAATATGTAAGCATAGAAGGGAGAGGAAGGAAAAACTTGGATTGCTTTCTCTGGAGCGTCAGAGACTGAGGGGAGACCTGATAGTAGCAATGTTACAACATTTTGAGATTATAAAAATCAAGTCTGTGATTTATCCCATCAGATAAAGCATAAAAAGAAGTTTAATTTGGCACCTAATTCATTTTCATATCTTCAGTATTAAAAAAGTTATTGCCATTTTCATACTCGGAAATTAGCATCTTGTTCCCTATTGCTTTTCCATTGACAACACAAAAGTTGTGATCGAGGACAGTCAAAAGCCCATAACTTTCTTAAATATTAAGAGAACTGAAAGAAATGTTCAGTTATTGTAGATTGAAGCATTCTGAAACAAAAATGAAACAATCTTACATGGATGACCTGAAATTAAAGCATATAATTAGTTAGTTACCCAATTGCAGCTAATTACAAAATTAAATTACTAGATCTAAACATCTATCCATTTCTTAAGAAAATATTAAAAAATTTAAAAAAGCCTAAGTGTCCAAATAACATTCACACAAGAATTCACAATATAACATGATTTTTAAATCTCATTCTTATGAATTTATAGGCCAAATTGAAGGAATTTAGTGTTTAATGCCCGTAAATTAATGGCCATTAATTTAGCTTGCGAGTGGGATTTTATGGAACGCGATAGATTGGAAGGTTGCGATTGCGGTGAATTTAAACCCCATAGTGGCAGGAAAAATACTGCCGGTTCGTATGGGGAATAAATCACCGTTTCGCAACATGAACATTTGCTGTTTCATATAAACAAGCAAGTTTATATGAAAAAATAAACGGCTTTCCTTTACCTGTCCCCTACGTGAAATCCGTCCCCGTTGTCGGCGTTCACGGCATTAGAAGCTAATTTTTTTTTTACTCCAGCACTGAAATAGTCGGGCAATTTTTAAAAAAAATTTCACTTACCGGCAGTCGGAACGAATCTTCAGCAAAAGCTCGCACCCTGAGAAAATATAATTCCGGATGGCAGGGGAAAACCGCATTTTAACCTCGCCCCCCCCCCCTCCCCCCCAGTCAATGACGCCAAAGTCACACACACGGCCAGTGACAGAACTGCAGCATCGCTAAAGGTACGTTTTGTAACATACCTACTGATAGAAGCATATAAAATTATGATAGGCATAGTTAGAGTAGACAGTCAGAAACTTCTTCCAGTTTTCTCCCACATCCCAATTATTTGCAGGTTTGTAGGTTAATTGGTCTTTGACACCTAATGTGTGGGGAATGGATGAGAAAGTAGGACAACATAGAAATAATGAGAAAGGGTGATTGATGGTCAGTGTGGGCTCAGTGGGCCGAAGGGCCTGTTTCTTTGCTGTATCTTTTAATAAGTTAGTCAATCAATTGAAAAAGTCAGTATAAGAGAAAATAAATAATGTAGAAATGAAAAGTTACTGAAGTAAATTTTAAAAGCTTACTTTAAACTCTCGGAATAAAACATGGTTTCATCCACGTATGGGGAATGGTTTGGAATTTGTTTTTGATTTACAGTTTTAATAAATGCTTACTTCTGCCTGAAAATGCCACGGTATATGTAGATAAACATTTACAGACAGATATATGCATAAATATAAAGTAGATATACTTGAGTCATATCAGCCTGTATTGTGGTGATATTTTTCCAGTGTTTTTTAGATTTCTAATATATCCCCCCTGACCTATAATAATTTAGGGAATTTTACCCATTCATCTTTAGGTAAGCATAAAAAGCATAAAAAGCATTTATCACATTGTTTTTGTATTAGAAATGCTATTGTTTTCACACAAAATACAAATCCTGTCTAACAAAGGAAGAATTAGCTATTAGTGTGTCCACAGAGGAAACATGCCAGTGGAACCAGGAAGTGGTTTACCTCTTAATCCCTCAACTAGTAACAGGCAACTTAGGGTCACTAAACTTCAGTCACCACACGCTCATAACTTGCTTCAAGCTCCTTTCCACTCCCATTACAATAATATAAGTAATGCAGGGAATGGAGGGATGTGGATCATAAAAAGGTTCTCGACCCGAAACGTCACCCATTCCTTCTCTCCGGAGATTCTGCCTGTCCCGCTGAGTTATTCCAGCTTTTTGCGTCTGTCTTCGGTTAAACCAGCATCTGCAGTTTCTTCCTACACATAATAATATGTGTTTTTCAAAATATAAGTAGGACTTTACCCTATCATTTCCAATACTGATTGTGTGTGAATCTCCAATTGTCGAAATGTTTCATGTAATTTACCTTGTCATTAAATTGATAAATTACATATTGCTAGTGCTCAACAGTTGCTCAAACGATCAGTTCTGTTGACTGAAATCTCATCAGCAAGGGTTTAATAAGTAAGAGATTGAAGAAATGACAAGCTATAACAGGTTATGAAGTGCATCTCTCCCACCATAACTTCCTGCGTTGCCTACTTTATGGAACCACTCCAGTGCTGTCACAGTAATGCTTCATGCTTTTTACACTAGGCTCATTATAGGAGGAATGACAGTGGAAAAATAAGCAGTCTCTACTACTGCTTCCCATTTCTAGTTATCGTGGAACAAAAATTGTAACAACCATGGGATTTGCATGTTCTAAAAAGCCAACAGAAGTGTAACTGATCATTTATTGTATCCTTATTTGCTGTGTCATTATATGTAATGTGCCTGTAAAGCTGCAGCAAATAACAATTTTCAGTCCTGGTGCATATGACAACTAAACACTCGTGACTCTTGGATAGACCCTAAGTGCTGGGGTAACTCAACGGGTCAGGCAGCATCTCTGGAGAAAAAGGATGAGTGATGTTTCAGGTCAGAAGGGATCCGACCCAAAATGTCACCCATCCTTTGTCTCCAAAGGTGCTACCTGACCCCCTGAGTTACTCCAGCACTTTGCATCCATCTTCGGTATAAACTAGCATCTGCAGTTCCTTTCTACATGCTCTTGACTCTTGAATGGGTGAGGAGTTTAATATTGTTAAAATAATGTGATTTGGCCAATTAACTTAGTTAGTGACCAAAAACGGAACAGAAACAGAGTGAGCATTCACATCTCAGCAGTTCAACATACACCAAAATAACACATACTTCATTTACATCTATATAATTAAAAGTCTCATCTTGACCACTTCCTCTCTGCATTGTAAATTGATTTTAGAAAAAACTCTACCCATATATCGCTATGATCTTTTGGCCATCTTACTCACAGTCCTCCTCCATTGAGCAGACCCTGAGGATTTTTCCCATCGATTAAATAAAAAAGTTATGAGTGTTTAAAAAACCTTGAGATCCGCTCGCCTGTTTGTCACCGCAATGAAGGTAATGCCCCTTCCGGGGGGGAGGGGGGGGGGGACAGGACTATAAAACCCCGGATGCCTGAACATGACAGTCACCCTGCAAGATCGTGAGGGAGAGGCCAAGATTCTCATTCTAAGCTATGAATTAACTGAACCGTGAGTCTGCAATGTATTTGCAATAAATGATTTGTTAGCCCTTATTGAAAATGAAATGAGCTGTTTGCCCTGCCCTGTGCTTGAAACTGTAATGGCAATGGAAATGAAATGAAAATGCAATGAGCTGTTTGGCCTGCCCTGCCCTGTGCTTGAAACTGCAATGGCAATGGAAATGAAATGAAAATGCAATAGTCTGTTTGGCCTGCCCTGCCCTGTGCATGAAACTGCAATGGCAATGGAAATGAAATGAAAATGCAATGAACTGTTTGGCTAGGCCTACCCTGTGCTTGAAACTGTAATGCCAATAGAAATGAAATGAAAATACAATGAGCTGTTTGGCCTGGTCTGCCCTGTGCTTGAAACAGCAATGGCAATGGAAATTAAATGAAAATGTAATGAGCCGATGGGCCTGGCCTGCCCTGTGCTTGAAACTGCAATGGCAATGGAAATGAAATGAAAATGCAATAAGCCGTTTGGCCTAGCCTGCCCTGTGCTTGAAACTGCAATGGCAATGGAAGTGAAATGAAAATGTAATGAGCCGTTTGGCTGGCCTGCTCTGTGCTTGAAACTGCAATGGCAATGGAAATGAAATGAAAATGTAATGAGCCATTTAGCCTGGCCTGCCCTGTGCTTTAAACTGCAATGGAAGTGAAATGAAAATGCAATGAGCTGTTTGGCTTGGCCTGCCCTGTGCTTGAAACTGCAATGGCAATGGAAATGAAATGAAAATGCAATCAACTGTTTGGCTTGGCCTGCCCTGTGCTTGAAACTGGAATGGCAATGGAAGTGAAATGAAAATGCAATCAGCAGTTTGGCTTGGCCTGCCCTGTGCTTGAAACTGCAATGGCAATGGAAGTGAAATGAAAATGCAATCAGTTGATTGGCTTGGCGTGCCATGAGCTTGAAACTGCAATGGCAATGGAAATGAAATGAAAATGCAATCACTGTCCAGCCTGCTCTGTGCTTGATACTGCAATGGCAATGGAAGTGAAATTAAAATGCAATCAGCAGTTTGGCCTGCTCTGTGTTTGAAACTGCAATGGCAATGGAAGTGAAATGAAAATGCAATCAGCTGATTGGCTTGGCGTGCCATGAGCTTGAAACTGCAATGGCAATGGAAGTGAAATGAAAATGCAATCAGCAGTTTGGCTTGGCCTGCCCTGTGCTGGGAACTGCAATGGCAATGGAAATGAAATGAAAATGCAATCACTGTCCAGCCTGCCCTGTGCTTGACACTGCAATGGCAATGGAAGTGAAATGAAAATGCAATGAGCTGTTCGGCCTGCCCTGTGCTTGAAACTGCAATGGCAATGGAAGTGAAATGAAAATGCAATGAGCTGTTCGGCCTGCCTGTGCTTGGCAATTGTGCTTGAAACTGCAATGGCAATGGAAGCTAAATGAAAATGCAATCAGCTGTTCGGCCTGCCCTGTGCTTGAAACTGCAATGGCAATGGAAGTTAAATGATGCAATCAGCTGTTCGGACTGCTCTGTGCCTGAAACTGCAATGGCAATGGAAGTGAAATGAAAATGCCATTAGCAGTTCGGCCTGCCCTGTGCTTGAAACTGCAATGGCAATGGAAGTGAAATGAAAATGCAATGAGCTGTTCGGACTGCCCTGTGCTTGAAACTGCAATGGAAATGGAAATGAAATGAAAATGCAATGAGTTGTTTGACCTGCCCTGTGCTTGAAATGGAAATGGAAATGAAATGAGATGTTTTGCCTGCCTGAAACCACTAATTTCAGCCCATAAGGCCCCTATCAGCCGAGAAACCAGTCCCTTTTGCCCATAATGCCCGTATTAGCCCTGGATGAGCATTTTGGCCCGTGCCATGCCAGGAAAAGTCCAGAAATAGTTCCTGTCACTGAGATTTCACTCCGATTTATTTTTAAATGAGCCCCTTCGGCCCATCAGGCCTGTACTAGCCCAGGAGGAGTCCTTTCAGCCCATCAGTAAGTATTCCCATTGCAAGTATTAAACCTCACCCCAGTATTTTTCTCTCTCACTTCATTGGCTCCCTGTGAGGTCCAGGCCAGGATAGACTTTCCTCCTTCATTGCTGTGATCTGCAGAAAAATTTGAAAAATGTCTAAAATTGATTCTCCACACTCTCCCCTTCTCTCTCACAGTCTCTCACCTGTTTTGGGCAGAATTTCTGGCAGTTTCTGAGCTGCAAGCCCACCAGGCCCGAGTGACTGAGCTGCCAGCCCACCAGGCCTGAGTGACTGAGCTGCCAGCCCACCAGGCCTGAGTGACTGAGCTGCCAGCTCAAGAATCCATTTGTCCCACAATGTCCATACTAGCCCTCAGGAAACCAGTCCCTTCAGCCCACCACACCCATACTAGCGCTCCAGAAAGCCCCCCCCCCCCCCCCGCCCAACCCTACTGGCCACCAATATTGGAATTGGTGGAGAGGTGGAATAATGCATTGGGGGACCACTTAGTCTAGTTTAAAAACTAAATCCATGGAATGGACTGATAAAAACAAAAGAAGGCGCATTGTGATTTTTCTAAAATTATGTACCTCTTTGCAAATTTGATTCCCGAGCCAGATGTTCCTCAGCCAAGAGGAATGCTTGCTCAGTTTTGTATCCGTACTGGTCTGTAACTAGCTGCAGTAGGAATGTGTGACTCACCTTCCGGTTATCTCTGCTTTGAAGAGAAAAATAACGCTCAGAAACCGCTGTCACTTCTTTAATTAAATTTAATTGGCCAATTAATTAACAAATACAGATATCAGTCTTTCTTTGAATCATCGATGATAAATCTTTATATCCCAAAATGTTTATTTTAGATTTTTCTAATTACTGACAAAGGGTATTTCGTCCCTGTGGCTTAAATATGAAGCCTGTCCAAATACTTTATTTCGGAAAGTAATTCACAAGTTCTGCTGCTTTTGTGGTGTCAGATGGAAGCTATTTATTGCCAATCGGATAAAGAACATTCCGGAAGTGCATCTAACTGACATTAATCTATTTTTAGGCTACAATCATACAGGCCTTTTCCATTGTACGGCATATTCATGATGACATTATTAGCTTCACGATGAGCTGACGCTGTGTGTTGGAACAACAAAGGGCTAAATAGTGAGCCATAGGTTCAATTGTGTTGGTGTCCCGACTTTCAGCTGTATCACTAAACCGAGGCAAGAAGCAGAAAGCACACACCTACAGGAAAGGAGGAAGTTTATAATTTGCTCACCATGTGACCTACTTCCCACCAGTCAGCTGAAGAAAGATATAGATGCACAGAGTCTCTTGCCCAGAGTAGGTGAATCGAGGAATCCATACCAACGAAGATGCCAGAGGTTTAAGGTGAAAGGAAAAACATTTAATAGGAATCTGAGGGGTAATTTTTTCACACAAAAGGTGGTGCGTGTATCTCTGTTTGTGGGTTCTCCCCATGACCTGTGTGGGCTTTCTCCTGGATAGGTACATGGATAGGAATGGGTTAGAGGGATATGGATCAAATGCAGGCAAGTGGGACTAGCTTAGCTCAAAAGACTTGCCCTTCAAAATTTCCTAAGAACAACGCAAGCTTTGCTCTCTCCCTTGTAGACCTGTCTACATATTGGCTAAGGAAACTGTCTTGACCACATTTGACAAATTCCACCGCATCTAAGCCCTTGGCACTATCCCAGTCCGAGTCTATATTGAGCGAGTTAAAATCCCCTCTCATGACTACTCTGTTAGTCTTACAGCTGCTGTAATCTCAAGACATATTTGTTCCTCTAATTCCCTTTGATGATTTGGAGCTCTGTAGTACACCCCAGCAAGGTGATCATCCCCTTTTTTCTTTCTCAGCTCCACCCAAATAGCTTCACTAGAGGAACCTCACATTCACTAGAGAATGCCATCTCGGATTATTGCTGTGACGATCTCTTGAATTGGTAAAGAGATCGTCACGAAACTCCCCCATCTGTTTTATCCCCACTTCTATCTTGCAGCTTTTGGAACACCTTCAGTGCTACTGTATCCTTCCATGTTGCCGTGCACAGCCTTCACATGGCATCACCAGCACACTGTACAATTGAGTCAAAAGCAAAGAGTGTTTTATTGTCTTATGTACCGAAACAGAGCATTGAAAGTCTTACCTGCAGCAACAGCACAACAAGTTTGTAAACACATGAACTCAACAGATAATGAAATCAAACAAACAAAAAAATAAATTAAATACTTTTTTTTTAAACGCGATATAGTGCAAAAACAAACCAAAGCCTGAGGTCCCTAGTGCAACCAAGAGTAATGGGGAGAAGACAGGAGAATGGGGTTAGGGGGGAGAGATAGATCAGCCAAGATTGAATGGGGGAATAAACTTGATGGGCCAAATGGTCTAATTGTACTCCTATCACTTATGATCTTACTTATGATCTTGACTGATTTACTTTTTCTGAATTCCAATCCTTTTGAAAATATGGCCAATGTGTCATTTTGCCTTCCTCACACTTACTGCAGCTGTCTGCTTACTTTTTGTGATTCCTGCATGAGCCCTTCCATCCCTCTGTATCTCACTCATCTGCAAACTTTCTCCATTTAGTCTGCCTTTTTATTCCTCATACAAAAGGACATGACCTCGCATGTTCCCATTAAACCCCATTTGCCAAGTCTCACTCGCCCATCTTCTTATTGAAGAGTCCAAATATCCTCATCCCAACATGCTCCCACCTACTTTCATGTAATTGGCAAATTTGAATATTTTACATTATGCCCCTCGCCCCTCCTCTCGGTTAAGTCTCAAGAGAAAGTCAAGAGTGTTTTATTAGATTAGTTTACTTTAGAGATACAGTGGGGAAACAGGTCCTTTGGCCCACGGAGTCTGCACCGGCTAGCAATCCTGGCACATTAACATGATCTTACACACACAAGGGACAATTTACATTTACACCAAGCCAATTAACCTGCAAATCTGTACGTCTTTGGAGTGTGGGAGGAAACCGAAGATCTCGGAGAAAACCCATGCAGTTCATGGGGAGAACTCACAAACTCTGTACAAACAAGCACCTTTAGTCAGGATCGAACCCGGGTCTTGGGCGCTATAAGGCAATAGCTCTAACACTATGCCATCATTACCGCCGTGTTTATTGTCATGTCCCGAAATGGAACAATGAAATTCTTAAGCCCCTGTCCCACTTTCCCAGTTACTCACGAATTCTCCCGAGTTTTCCCCTTGATTCAAACTTGCAGATGCCAGCCGTAGGTACTCGGGGCTATTTTTTTTTACTTGTGGACATTTTTCAACATGCTGAAAAAACGTCCCGACTTACCTGATGCCCCGAGTACCAACGGCTGGCATTACGAGCTGCTACAAAAAATCTATGGACTCCTATGGCCTTCTATGGACTCGCTACGGACTCCTACGGACTCGCGACGGACATTCTCCGAGTTTGAATCAAGGGAAAAACTCGGGAGAATTCGTGAGTAACTCGGGAAAGTGGGACAGGGGCTTTATGTGCACAACAGATAAGTAAATATAGTACTCTGTAAACCATGATACTCAACAAACAAATATTAAAGCTGCAAAATCTGATGCTGGTGAACTCCACTAGTTTATAGCCACCCAGCTTAAAAAAAATATCAGTTTATTCTCACTCTCCATCTTTTATGAGATAACCAGGCTTCAATCCATGCCAACACACTTTCCTTATTATCATGACCTCTTCCCTTGTGCACCAGTCTTTTTCATGGCACCTAGTCAAATGTCTTCCAAAATTCCAAAAATACCATATTTATATATTCCTCTCTATTGGCTCTGCTTGTCATATTCCTTGAAAAATTACAGTAGATGTATCCAACATGAATTGACTGCCATGCTGACTTTACTTTATTATTATGTTAAACTTCTCGAATTGTCTAGCTACTCCTTTCCTGATTATGGACTCCAGCATTTTGCCCACAAGAGAAGTTGACAGATCTCCAGTTTCCTTCTTTTTGTCTTCCTCCCATCTTGAACAATAGAGTCACAGTTGTGGTTTTCCAGCCACTGGTACATTCCTGGAGCTCATTAAGTTTTTGAACAACCAATGATTCCACTCTTTCTGCAGCTGCTTCCTTGAAAGGTGAAGACCTTGAGTGGAGACCACCAGGACCTGACAACTTTTCTGTTTAAGTGGGCCTGTCCCACTTACGCGATCTTTTCGGCTCCTGCCGGCACCCATCAAAGGTCGCTGAAACTTTTCAACATGTTGAAAATTCAGCGGCAACCAGAGAGACGCTACGACACCAGGGGGTCGCCTGTATTAAGGGTTTGGACATGCTAGAGGCAGGAAATGTGTTTGTGATGCTGGGGGGGGGGGGGGGGGGGGGGGGGGGGTGTCCAGAACCAGGGGCCACAGTTTAAGAATAAGGGGCAAGCCATTTAGAACGGAGATGAGGAAACACTTTTTCACACAGAGTTGTGAGCCTGTGGAGTTCTCTGCCTCAGAGGGCGGTGGAGGCCGGTTCTCTGGATACTTTCAAGAGAGAGCTAGATAGGTCTCTTAAAGATAGCGGAGTCAGGGGATATGGGGAGAAGGCAGGAACGGGGTACTGATTGGGGATGATCAGCCATGATCACATTGAATGGCGGTGCTGGCTCGAACGGCCGAATGGCCTACTCCTGCACCTATTGTCCATTGTCTATTGTGTGTTTTCTTTGCCATAGCTTCAATGAAGTTGGTCCTGGACCGAGTATGGACGATATTTATTTCTCAGAAACTGAGCTTTCAACCCTCTCCACTTTAGCACGGTTGATTCTGACTGGGGTGTGTATACCACCTCACTTCCTGACATCAATGACTAGTTCCTTTACCTTGTTGGCATTGAGGGAAATGTTGTTGATTGACACCATGTTACTAAGTTCTCTATTTCCTTCCTGTACTCTGTCTCGCCCTTGTTCCCAATCCTGCCCACTACAGTGGTGTCATCTGCAAACTTGTAAATGGAGTTAGATCGGATTTTTCCCACAGTCATGCTATTCTTGCTATTGAGGGAGTGCAGTGTAGGTTCACCAGGTTAATTCCCAGGATGGCGAAACTGGCATATGATGAAAGAATGGGTCGACTGGGCTTGTATTTACTGGAATTTAGGATGAGAGGATATCTTATAGAAGCATATAAAATTCTTAAGGGGTTGGACAGGCTAGATGCAGGAAAAATGTTCCCGATGTTGGAAGAGTCCAGAACCAGGGGTTAAGAATAAGGGGTAGGTCGTTTATGAATGAATGAATGAATGAATGAATGAATGAATGAATAAGCTTATTGGCCAAGTATTCACATACAAGGAATTTGCCTTGTTTCTCTGCCCGCAAGTGACAACATGACATACAAGATTTATGACTGAGATGGGGAAAAACATTTTCACCCAGAGAGTTGTGAATCTGTGGAAGTTAGATTTAGCTCTTAGAGATAAAGGAATCAAGGGATTTTGGGAACAGCAGGAATGGAGTTGATTTTGGATGATAAGCCATGATCACATTGAATGGTGCATGTACCTATTTTCGATGTTTTTATGTTTCTATGTCATGAGTGACTAAGGAGTATCGTAAGAAGCTGAGAAACCTTCCTTGCAGAGCACCAGTGTTGCAAATCATCACAGAGGATGTTTTCTTGTTTATCCTCACTGGTTGTGGTCTGTGAAGTCAGTAACTGGCGGATCCAGATGTAGAAGGGGATGCTGACTCCTAAGTTGAGGAATTTGGAAATGCATTTGGATGGCATTATGGCATTGAAGGCAGAGCTACAGTCAATAAGTAGGAGTCTGGTGTAGGTGTTCTTATGTAGATGTTCCAGCGATGAGCCTTCTTTACAATTGCATCGGTGTGCTGGGACCAGGAAAGATCAGAAGGTTGGTGGAATGACGTTTCCATCCCGATAGCCTGATGTTCACCTGTACCCATTCATCTAGTCTACCTACGCTTAGTCTTGCTTATGTACACAAGGTTGGAAGACTTGCACATACACCTCTTAACTGGAAGGACAGCGTAGATCTCTAAATAGAAACGAGAGGGGAGGTGTTGGGACAGGTATTACATCTCTTACAGTTGCTGGGAAAAATGCCTGGGGAGGCAGAGGGCTAGGTGCGAAGGGATTAGTGAACCAAGGAATTGGGGTTTCTCTGAAAAGTGGAAAAGGGTGGGGATGGGAAAATAGGACTGGTGGCGGGATCGTGCTGAAGGTGGTGAAAACGTTGGAGAATGATGTGTTGGATGTGGAGGCCTGTGGGTCTCTGACACTTCTCTCCCTGTTTTTGATTTCTCTGCTCCATACAGGGGACAGGCTATTGACTGACGTCTACTGCAAGAACACTGACCCCCACAGCTACCTTGACTACTCTTCCTCCCACAATACGTCTTGCAAGGATGCCATCCCTTACTTGCAATTTTCCATCTCTACCATATCTATTCCCAAGATGAAGCTTTTCTTGAGGAATTCTACCTTTGTTCCATCTGAGAGTATGGAAACGGGAGCAAAACTGGGGGACGCAGAGGAGACATGGGTAAAGGTTCCATCCACAACCTCATGGGGAATGCCACGTGTCTGATTAAAAACATCTAAGATGTCCCAGAGTGGAAAGCTTCACCCTGTTTCCGACATTTTAACTATTCAACCCATCCCTGCTTGTTATGCTGGGGTGGACATAGAGGCTGGGGGATCAACACTGTCTGCTACTTCTTCTCCATCCAAGCAGTCAAGCAATAATTCTGAGCCAGTCAAAATGCCACAACCAAATTAATCAAATTACATATAACGCTACAGCAAGGTAAGGCTTCCAGGGAAAGATCTCAATTGTGTCGTGTCTGGAGGTGAATTTCGATTGTGTTTTATCCTGCAAAAAGTTAGTAAAGGAAGCAAACACACTGTTGTATTAGTTCTCAGTTTGAAAGAGTCAGGACTGTTGATAATGATCGCAGATGTTGAAATTGCAACTGGTCAATGGCGAGGGCAAAGGTTATATTTGCTAATTCCTAAGCAATAGTGATGGGCCTCGATAGACCACATCCAAACTGTCATCTATTTGACTTAGACAACAAAATAACTCAGTAATTAAATGAGTTAACGAGCTATTGTTGACTTGGCAAAATGGAACATAAAATAAATTATTAAAATTGAAATTAAAATATTCAGTATTAACTAGAAAAGTGATGAAATGTAAAACAGAACTGAAGAAAATTAGAAGCAATGATAAATAAGATTTTTTAACAATGAAATACATCCAAAAGCATTCATGCCAAATACAAAATGAAAATCACAAAAGAATAGCTCAGAATGAGTTGCTAGGGCCAGATAGCCAAACACAATATCACATAATTAATGAGATAGATCCAGGAATTATCCTGGGCCTAACACTTTAAAAATGTTACAAAGTGATATAACACTTTATAACGCCATGGAAACATTATTGTGCACTAACATCAGAGCTCAGCATATTGTTCTTGGCTCCCTGTTCATATTATATGCTATTGGTCCAGCGCATGTCCCCTGAGGCTGTCAAACTGTTCAACTCCTGTCATGGGATAGATTGACTCCCCACCTCCAAACTTTGCACATCCCCAATCCTTTCCACTTGTCACTTTAATTTCATGTTTCATGTATCTTGTGTATTATGACTGTTGACAGATCAATTTCCCTCTTGGGATAAATAAAATTCTATCGTATCGTACTGTATTAATGTTAGGGGCTAACGATACATCTAATCTATATGGTTCAGGCTGCTTTAGTGTTATTTAAAGCCAGCCCAACTCTACTTTGATCATTTCCAGTATCCATAGCTCCCATTATCTTCCTGGTAGTTTCTCATTTTAAACTTTCCATAGTGATTGCTCACATCACCCTTCCATTTTGTCTATGTCATTGAATTCCCAATTTATCCACTCAATGATTCCCCAATCCTCTCTGTAATGTTTTTCCCTAACTGAAACATCAGTAAGCCCATTAAGGATCTCTTCAATCCTTCCACCAGCCCTTCATCTAGCAACACCCAGGCCCAAAACAGTCAACTCCTGACTGTCTCCCAATCGACCGTTATCCTCACCGTCTTTGTAAATATCCCGTTCATCCCTTTCCCCCGCACTCTCACTCCATTATCTAGTATCTGTTCTATCAACTCTATTCCGTTGAATGAGGCGAGCTTGCAGTTGAAAAGTATTTTTTTTTATACCCCAGGGATTGGTAGCTACATATGATCTCTTCCCTGGGATTGACCTCATTGTTTCATGCCTCTTTTCAATCTTCGATTTGAAGATACCCTTCGTAAAATCAATGAAGAGCAATATTGTTGGTCTGCAACTACCAAGTGATCAATTTTTTTTTAAATTGCTCTTCAAAATGGCATAGTATCTGCTTTTGTTTACAACAGATAGGGTCATTAATTTCCCAAGGACAGCAAAGAAAACACAGATACTGTTGAGCCCACTGTCAATGGTATGAGGGTGTGAGGACATATGCTGATTAACCACTCCATCAATATACAAATTCCATGTAAGATTCAGTGAGTATGCTTCTGCCGCTAAGCCCCAGCTCTGATTACAGTCCCAAATCGCTCTCCAAACCCCCATCTTGGCCATAACCCTATACATCTTTCTGACCTCCGGTGTTGCTGAACCCTAACCTTGATTTTACTTCGGAGTCACGTGAGTGACTATGTGTAGAAGCCCCGCCAGGCGCATGCGCGTCATTACGTCCGTGCATGTCGTACCGAACGGGCTGGAGGGCACAGCTCCACCAGCGGTAAGTAGGAACTTCTAAGGTAAGTGTTTTACAAACTTTACCAAGAAGTATTTCCACTCCGTAAAGCTGGCTCGAGCATTCAGTAGGAATTGGAGAAATTGAGCTGTCAGGAGGAGGATTCATTCTTAGCGTGGGTCCAGGGATTCACGAATTCGATCGGGTCGGGAGATAAGCACGGCAACGCTGGTTCCGATGCCGGGTGCCGTTTTACCGGCAGCAGTTACGATAGCGAGCGAATCTTCGGCAAGCTGCAGGTACTAAGCAGCCTGAGGCTGCTGCTAGCCTGTGTTGTCTGACGACATTGGTGACTCTCCCCCTGATACTAAAAGAATGTGGGGGAGGATGGAAAACATGGAGCAGATGCTGCAAACTTTGATTACATAAGGGTCCAAGGGCCCAGTGCTGTCCAAGAGGGCCCATGCCAAACACTACACATGAAGGGGCTTTCCATATATTGGGGTTTTCCTTCCAGCGCCTTGTTTAGGACTGGGGGATGCCTCCCTACAATATGATTTGGGAGAAGCAGGGCAGGAAGCAGCTGACCCTGATTCTGGTGTCCCTGCTTATGTGCACACACCAGTGCACAAGAGCCACGCTCCAGGAAATAGCAATGAGTTTTACTATTCCGGAGGGGACTGGTGAGGCAATGGAAGAATATCTTGCCAGCAATATCAATTGTTTAGCATCTCACCAGCTCCAGCAAGCTATGCTGCAAGTGACTGCAAACAAATATAAGACACCTGTTTAATGTGCATCACTAACAGGAGGTTCGGTATCAACACGTCCTCCAACTGGTGGCTGCAGCAATTACTGCATTTGGCACTATGGTCTAAGGGACATTCATTCCTCAAACTCAAAAAAGATATGTTGGCTATTTTATGCAAAGCATTTTTCAGGTAAATTGCATCATGGAATATCGCCATCAGACCAACCCTCAACCAAAAATTTGCTGCTCTATGTAAGGCGACTAATGTACTAACGCCTGAATTCCTGTTTGGAACAGACCTTGTCATGACAATTCGTGAAATTAATGATGAGGCCAAAACAATTGGCTTAATGTAGTCAAGCATTTTGAGGCCACCTATTCAAACACCTGGGTTAATGTACTGAAGGTCAGATCCAGGTGCTGAGCCCAGCAGGGGGAGGCCAGTGGGGCAACATGGGTACCCACCAAGACAAACAGGCTACAACCCCAATATGGGCAGACAACAGACATAGAGGTCAACTGTAGAGGTACAGGGACTTTTGTTAACGATAAAGTTCTGGTGGCCAATCTCCTACTGGAGGTAGCTTACAATTCTTTTCTAATGAATGGTGCTGTATAACTTCTGATATGTTTATACTAAATACTGTCTCGCATCTACCATTGAGTTTATCTCACGGATAGATTCACCTCAACAGCACGAGCCTAATAAAATGTGGGTGTCTCTGCTCCAGCGACTGAACAGGTAAACAATGTTGATTGTTAAAGCCATTAATCATCCTCAACAATTGTGTCTAATATTTCCCCATACCTCAAAAAGATGGGTGTTGTAGAGTAATTCTTGACCTCACTCACTTAAATTCTTCAGTTCTCTATAGGCATTTTAAACTGGACACCTTCATTACTGCTAAACAGCTGCTATCACAGGGCTGTTATGTGGCAACTATTGATTTGCAAGATGCGTATTATTCACTGCCAATTCATGCTCATTATCGCAGGTACTTGAAATTTAATTGGATGGGACAGCTGTGGCAATACAAAGCATTGCCTAATGGATTACGTTCAGCACCCAGGCTATTTACTAAATTGTTAAAACCTGTGCTGGGGCTATTGAGGGCCCATAATCACATTGTAATAGTAAGATTAAACAAGAACTTACCAGTTTGAAATTTGATCGTTATTTTATGAGGAGTAACGATGAGGGATTACGTGAAGAAGCCCCACCTGGCGCTTGATCGGCATACTTCAAATCAGCGGCATGAAAAACATAGAACATAATAGCTGAAGATAGTAAGGCTCAACATAGATTTAGAACTACCAGGTGATCATTTATTTTATGAGGGTCGGGAGTGGAGGGCACGTAATCCCTCATCGTTACTCCTCATAAAATAACGATCAAACTTCGAACTGGTAAGTTCTCGTTTAATCTTACTATTTTACTTCGGAGTCACGTGAGTGACTACGTGAAGATTTTGTAGCTTCTGTGTTTTTTATGTCGTAGAGTCATTCCATACGACAGTCCGACTAGGTCAACACATAAATGAGTAAATAACATTTTACCAGAATTCAGTTTTAGTTTATTTCAAAATCGTTTAATGATAAAAGAACAAATAATAACCCCTTTTATACCTGGGGTAAATCACTACAAAGTGATAAAAGATATAAAGTGATAACATAAATCGATAATATAAATCGATAGTGAAACAAAGCAGGTGATTACAGTGAACCCAACACCGAGTGTCCAAAGCCTGTCATTGTGAGAACAGGTTTATCGTAGAACTTTGAAATAGTTTGCTCTTTACACCACCCTGCGGCTTCTAAAATGTGTTCGAGCGGTACGTTATGTAACTTCGCCGTGGACATAGCTGCAGCCCTGGTGGAGTGAGATTTAAACACATCAGTGTCTACTCCCGCTAAAACTAACACCTGTTTTAACCATCTAGAAATGGTTTGTACTGATGCTTTTGTGTGTGGTTTCTTATGCGTAATAAATAACACTTTTTCATCACCTCGAAGACTCTTGGTGATTTTTATATATTGAGTCAAGTGTCTAACTACACACAACATTGGATCAATAGGGTAAGCTTGAAACATTACCTTAGCTCCAGTTCTTTCTGGTCTGCTTTGTTTGATCAGATCATAATCGTAAAACACAATGTTATCTGAAGCCACATGCATACAATCTAAACGTAGCATTTGTAATGTTTGCACTCTTTGTGCTGATACCAACGCCATTAACAGTACTACTTTAAATGTTAATTTTTCCAAAGACATAACTGTGATTGGAGTCCATTGCCTGAGCAAAGTAAGTACAATGCTGATATCCCAAATTTCTGTGTATCTTGGCTTGGGCGGATTTTTGTTAAAAATCCCTTTCATAAACCTGGATATTAATGGATGAGATCCAATTGATTCATGGTCAGAAATGTGTCCTAAATAGGAAGATAAAGCACTACGAGCCCTATTAATGGCACTATAACTCAAGTGCTGCTCAAAATACAACTCAGCAAGGAACTCCAATATGTTTGAAATGTTCACAGTATGATAAGATATATTTGATTGTCTACAAAAAAACTTCCCATTTCTTTATATGTGTCATATATTGTTTCTTAGTGCTATCTCGCCATGATGAGGCTAACATCCATGGTCCTATCCGACAGTCCAAGCCCTTGCAGTGGTCTGGTCAAAACCTGCAGATTAACAAATTCATATGAACATGTAATGGATGAATTTATTTTGTTACTGGTTGTATTAACAAATATCTGCAGCTAGGAATTGACATACATTGTTCCTTAATCATATTTAACATTAACGGGAACCATGGTTGTGTGGGCCAATTTAGAATCACCAACAGTCCTGTGGCAGAATCTTGTTCAATTTTCTTAAGACATTGCCTAACCAGGCCAAGTGGAGGGAAAGCATAAAAGAACATATTTCCCCAATGTAGCGAAAATGCATCTACTGCTACCGCACCTGGATCGGGTTCCCAAGACACATATTTAGGCAATTGATGATTTAATCTTGATGCAAACAGGTAACCCATAGTGAATAACAATTTTACTGAAAACTTGTGGGTTCAACATCCATTCTGTGTTGTCTTTAAATACCCTTGATCTGTTGTTCGCCACCACATTGTCTTTACCTGGGATATAACTTGCTGAAACCCAAATTTGGTGCTGAATACACCAATGCCATATCTGATTGACCAGACAATCACATGATACTGACCTTACTCCACCCATGTGATTAATATAATGAACAGCTGTCTTATTGTCTAATTGTACCTGGACATGCAGATCCTTTTTTTTGTAGAACAATAGGCTTTTAATCCATAAAATGCCTCCAAATAATTAATACCATATGTTTGGAGAAACAATTCCTCTTGGACAGTCCATCTGCCCCCACAGCTGGTAAATTTATCTGTCGCCCCCCATCCGAGAGCACTTGCATCTGTTTGTAAAAATACTTCAGGCTGCAGTATTAAAATGTTTTTAGCAGCATGTGGAACATTTTCAATCCACCATTGTAATTCCAATAAAGTTTCTTTTGTTAATTGCATAGGCCTATCAAAATGGCTTGCTCGCTTTTTTAAGGCTTGCGTTTTGTCCCTTTGAAGGTTTTGGTAATGTAATGGACCAAATTCCACTGCAGGAAATGCTGCTACTAATTTACTAATAACCTTTGCTACCTCTCGGATGGAGGGATAAGGCTTGTGACTGAGACCCCAAGTTGAAATATCAACAATCTTGTCCGTTGGCAAAGTTACTAACATAGTAACTGAATTAATCACAAAACCTAAATAATTAATTGTTTGTGCTGGCTGCAGCTTGGACTTAATTGGATGAATCAGGAACCCTAGTTTTTCAAATAAAGTTTTAGTTGCTGAAACTGATTTTCCAGCTGATTCCTGACTATTACTGACAATTAAAATGTCATCCAGATAAGCCATAACGATGTGCTTTTGTGTTCATAATTATGCTAAAGCTGGTTTTAACAGCTTTGTGAAGAGCCTAGGAGCTGAACTTAACCCATTAGGTAATGCTTTAAATTGCCACAGCTGTCCCAGCCAATTAAATTTTAAGTACCTCCGAAAAAACCAATGTATTGGTACTGAATAGTACGCATCCTTTAAATCGATTGTAGCCATATAACAACCTGCTGATATCAAATGTCTTGCAGTGTTGAATGTTTTTTTCATCTTGAAATGTATATACTGGACAAATGTATTAGTTTGTAAGGTCCAGAATAATTCTACAACCACCATCTTTTTTATCTCTTGGATAGATGTTTGACACAAATTGGTGTGGATGCTCAACAGTTTTTTCAATAACACCTTTTTTAAACAATTTATCAATTTCCACATTAATTTCTGCTTCCTCAACAGCAGAGAACATGAAACCATGACTAGGTTTATATTGTACCGGAGAATCAACACCTTCTTTAAATTTTATTGTAGCTCCTGAAACCGTTTGTAAAATAAACTGGTCAGATGTGATGCAAAGCCATTCATCATAAAACATTTGTAATCTCCCACCAACTGGAGATTCGTCCAGAGTTTCTTTAAGAACAGAATAAAGTTTTTGTACCTCTCCATATGAACGTGGTGGTCTCCTTCTCCCCGTATATGGGTGAACATTAGGCTGTGTTGGATGGTAATATCTCCTCACCATATTCCTGCCTCTTTTTGTTCCAAAATCAGATCCCCTTCTTGGTGTATTGTACCTTTTTTGTCCAAAGCCGAAAGGTCTCATGTAGCTAATAGATTTAGCCTCTTCATCCATTTCTCTGATTTGTTTAGGCAGGTTTTCTCCAAATAAATAACCAGGAGTTTGAACACCACTTGATCGGCACAGACCTGCAAATCTAGGATGAAATATGGGTCGAATCGCAATTTTCCTCATACAATTGATTTCATTAAAGGAATTGCACAATAAGCCCAATGTATCTCTTTGGATTTTGATCATTTCTGACCCTTCCATTTGCTTTCCAAAAGCAGTAATGGCAGCTGAAATCAGTTTGAGGATTCTTTGAAACCGTATTTCTTGTCCTCTCATGACTGATGACATAGGTGTCCATATAGACGGATTAACCGTAGGTACCTTCAATGAGGTGCAATTTTCTGGTGTTTTATATAATTCTGCTGTTTCAGCCATAACAGAATCTTGACGTTGGTGAGATACCATATAATTAATGCTGGCAGCTAGGTTTTCTTTCATAGCCTCACCACTTCCTTCAGGTATAGCAACATCTTTTGCCATATCAGGCACACATGGACCTTTTCCTTTTTCTTTGTGGTGTGCACTCATAATCCACATCACCACTTTCAGGGTCTGTCTCATGCAGCCCTAGTACTCCTGAGATTTCATCAAAGGAGACTTCCTCCACCCTTAATTCTGGGTCTGGAGTTTCATATTCCCAATTTGGCACATAGCCATATTCTGGATATTCATACCCCTCAGGGTCTGTTTGGGAAAATTCTGGGTTCATTGACCCTTGTCTCATAATATTTTGGAGCACTTTCTCCATATGCTCCATTTTTAGCCATATAGCTTTATTATCCGGAGGACTTTCATTATCAGAGTCATCATCAGAAACCACGGGCCTCACGGATTTCTTTTTACTTTTCTTAGGCACATTTTCCTCCGTGGTTTTAGTTTGTGGAGCAATTATAGTCTCACTAACGGGTGAATGAACGGCCACCGGTATCGGAACCGGCTCTGCACTAATCTCTTGTCCCGACTCTTTAGCCTCTCCCCGGGACGATCTTTTTACCCGCGAAACCTTCCTCTGAGACTTCTCCATTTTGTTTCAAAAAATGTTTCACTTTCTCTGTACGCCAGCGTAACGGTTTTTAGAACGCCCTAAATTGAAATCAATTGCACTTACCTGCGGGCCCGTTCTTACCGCTGAGGGGAGCTGCGCTCTGCAGCTCTTGCTTCTGCCGTCAGTGTCGACGTAATGCCGATCAAGCGCCAGGCGGGGCTTCTTCACGTAGTCACTCACGTGACTCCGAAGTAAAATGGCTTATTTAAATGATATCTTAATTGTCAGCAACACTAAAGAGTCAGCTGAAGAATCGGTTGCAGCAACCACAAAAAATATGTCTGAGTTGTTAGGGTTTTGGTCCATCCAACTAAGTCCAAGTTACAGACAACCCAAAATATTGAGTATTTGGGGTTTCTTATTGATTCAGTTGATATGACACTAACATTACCAACAGCCAAGATTGTGGATATTGTTGATGTCTGTACTTGCCTTCCACAAAAACTTTATCCCTCCATCCAAGAAGTCGCTTAGGTCATTGGGAAATGGGTAACAGGTTTTCCTTCAGTACATTTCAGTCCTTTGCATTATCAACATTTGCAGAGAGCACGAGCACAAGCACTAAAATCGAATGCAGGCCATTTTGATCGGGTTATGCAGTTACCAACCACAGCTCTCGCAGAATTGCAGTGGTGGATTGTTAATGTTAATCAAGCTTCCAATAACATTTTGGTACAAGGCCCTTCACTGATCTTACAGACTGATGTAAGCGCTCTCGGATGGGGGGCTACGGACACCGAGTCTAGCTGTGGGGATAGATGGGATGAACACGAAGGGTTGCTTCGCCACACACACGGGATAAATTCTTTGCAAATTATTGGGGGCATTTTATGAGTTAAAGGCATGTTCCTCCTCAATGAAGGATTTACACGTTCAACTCCAGATTGATAACGCGTATATGCAGTGGCATATATTAATCATATGGGAAGAGCACGATCAGTATCATGTGTTAACTTGGCTAACATCATGTGGCGTTGGTGTATTTCAAGGAATATCTGGGGTTCAGCCATTTATTTACCAGGTATTGACAATATGGTGGCAGATCATAGGTCACGTAAGTTTAATGACAATATAGAATGGATGTTGAATTCTAACATATTTCACGCACTTGTCACTCGCTTTGGGTTGCCAGAGCTTGATCTGTTTGCATCCAGATTAAATCACTAGTTGCCTAAATATGTTTTATGGGAGCCAGATCCAGCAGCAGTAGCCGTGGATGCATTCTCGTTACATTGGGGGCACTTATTTTTATGCAATTCCTCCATTTTGTCATCCCGAAATGCCTCACCAAAATAGAGCATGACTCCGCCACAGGTGTTTTTGGTGGTCCCAGATTGGCCAACTCAAAGTTGGTTCGCATTAGTGCTTCGAATGATGGTTCAGCCATTCATGATGATTCCCAGCTGCAGTAATTTCTTGGTGCATCCGGTTACAGGAGAAAGTCACCCTTTACATGAAAGTATTAATTGTTGGTCTGCAGGTTCTGACTAGACCATTCCAAGGACTTGGATTGTCGAATGGGGCCATGGAGGTTCTCACTGCAGGCTGGCGAACTAGCACTCAAAAACAATATATGGTTCACATAAAGAAATGGGAGCTGTTCTGTGTACAATCCAATATATCTAATCATAATGCAAGCCTATGTGATGTGTTGGAGTTCCTTGCTAAGTTGCATTTTGATGAGCTCCTGAGTTAAAGTGCCATTAACAGTGCTCGGAGTGCAATGTCCTCTTCTTTATGGAATTCTTCAGAACAACATCCTATCAGGTCTCATCCGTTAGTATCCCGATTTATGAGAGGACTTTTTAATAAAAACCCTCCGAAACATCGATGTACAGAAATCTGGGATATCGGTCTTGTTCTCACACTGCTTCGGCAATGGGCTCCAATTACTTCATTATCTATGCAGCGATTAACTCTTAAAGTGGTTATGCTAATAGCGCTGGTTCAGCACAACGTGTACAAACATTACAATTGTTACTAATAGATTGTATGCATTTGTCTGTAAATGACATTACCTTCTATGTTTATGATTTCATCAAACAAAGTAGACCAGGTATGGCAGGAACCAAGGTGACGTTTAAAGCCTATCCTGTTGACCAAATGTTATATGTAGTTAAACACTTAAGCCAATATATTAAGGTAACAAGGAGTCTCAGAGGTTCTGAGACAGGACTGCTCATTAGTCACAAAAAGCCATATAAAAGAGTGTCAGCACAAACTATTTCTTGATGGTTGAAACAGGTTCTCAATTATGCTGGAGTCGACACTCATGTCTTTAACTCTCACTCCACCAGGGCGGCATCAACCTCCGCGGCGAAGGCTCAGGACGTGCCGCTAGACCAAATCCTCGCGGCTGCAGGATGGTCTAGAGAAGCAACATTTTCTCAATTTTATGACGAACCTGTACAGACAGTGTCACGGTTTGGGCATGCTGTTTTGGGTTCCATTTAATTCATTTGCTTTGTTTTCTGTCATTGTTTGTAATTCCCCCTGGGACCGAGGGGTTATTCCTGGTTTTGTTATTATTAACAATAGTTATTGAATAATTCGAAGCAATGTTCAATATATTATTTATTCTCTACTGTGTCAACCGAAGCAGATTGTCGTATGGAGTGCATCTACGGCATGGAAATACAGAGCTTTGAAATTTTCACGTAGTCACTCACATGACTACGAAGTAAAATAGTAAGATTAAACGATAACTTACCAGTTTGAAGTTTGATCCTTATTTTATGAGGAGTTACATTGAGGGATTACGTGCCCTCCGCTCCCACCCTCATAATCTAAGAGATCATCTGGTAGTTCTAGTCTTCTAAAAGCCTTACTATGTTACTTCGACTATTTGTTTCTATGTTTTCACGCCGCTGCTTTGAAGTATGACACGCATGCGCCTCGCAGGGCTTCTTCACGTAATCCCTCAACGTAACTCCTCATAAAATAAGGATCAAACTTCAAACTGGTAAGTTTTCATTTAATCTTACTATTCTTGCTGAACAGCAACTATTGATATTTTATTACACGCCAGCACAAGACATCAAGGGCAATTCATCTCCCGACAATCAGAATGCACCAGATATTGCAGGATAGGGCTCTGGAGAAACGTACTATATTTGGCAACGCAAGGCTGAGCCACTGAGTGCAAAGATCCCTCAGCAGACAATGAAGAGTTAGAGTAGCCTGTTTAAATTACTCGTGGATGAAGGATTTGTGTCCAGATTTAGGGCAAATCAGGAGCAATGACAAAAGTCCATTCTTCATTTCATCATTTATTGTTCCCTCCTTTCTCTGTCACTCCCAAAAACAAATGTTTGTAAGTATGTGGCATAGCAAAAAGCATTTCCGTTCTGCAGTAGTTCACCTGTATATTTTACAAAGTGTGCCTTGTTCATCAAATGCTTTTGGAACAATTGAACTGTCAGATTTCATTTGTTGCTCTAATGATTTAATGTTAAAAGGCGCATTAGTACAAGTCCAAATTTAATAAATTTGTATTCCACGAACAGAGATTTAGTTTCTATGAATCTATATAAAGGGGTGGCATGGTAGTAGAGTTGCTGTCTTACAATGCCAGAGACCTGGCTTTGATTCTGACTACAGATGCTGTCTGTACGGAGTTTGTACGTTTGCCCTGTGTCTGCGTGGGTTTTCTCCGGGAGCTCCGGATTCCTCTCTCACTCCAAAGACGTACAGGTTTGTAGGTAAAATTGTAAATTGTCACTAGTGTGTGCAGGATAGTGTTAGTGGACGGGATGATCGCTGGTAGGCGGAGACTTGATGGGTCGGAGGGCCTGTTTCCGCATTGTATCTCTTGAAGCATAGTTAGCATGCCCATAGCAGGCTCGTTTATAGAACCACCTCAGAGAGACCAAGGTCACACAGGTTAAGATCCAAGCTGTGCTGCTGTGATGGTAACATTGGCCACAGTGCTGTGGACTACAGAACATTCTCCAGTGTTAGTTACCATCTAAACCTTTAACCCAGAGAGAGTACATTGCCAGCACATATATCAAGTAAGAATCATCTATAATGCTATTTGTGGTAATAATCGTTTTCTTAAAGTTAAATATGAAGAACAAACACCTGAACGATGTGACAGCAAGCAGCTCGTTTCAATCAATTACAGAAAGAATCTGTCTTCAGGAAACGGAGTAAGGAGCCAACAACAATAAACTTACATTTATGTAGTCTCTTTAGTACAGTAAAATATTCCAAGATGGTTCACGAGAGTGTTACTAAGCATAACAAACCACCAAAGAAGATATTTGGACAGATAACAGATGGCAATTTACAAGGAGTGTCTTAAAAAAAGTGAAGCAGCGACAGAGAGATTTAAGGGGAGAATTCCTGAGTCTGGGGGCACTACAGCTGAAACTCAAATATAAGACTTAGACTGAATAATCTGGTTCAATAAGGGTGAACGATGGTGCTGGTGTAAAGGGGAATAGAATGTGTGGTGGGGTGATAATAATAATTCTGGCATTCCCAATATTTAGCTGTAGGAAATGTTTGCCTTTTCTAACTTAGGTAAGGAAACAAGCAATTTAAGGATGGGAGGATGGGGGTGAGTGTCATTACTTTACAGTGTAATCTGCACTTTTGTTGCAGGGAGGAACAGGAGGTAGATGAGAAAATGTAGGAGACAACAATAATTTCACGGAATCAGGAATGCTGCTTGTGATTTTTACTCATATCCAGGAAGGCGAGAAAGGTGGGATTGGTTCCTCTCAGCGGTGAAACAATAACGAGGATTTGGAGGAGCATGGAGAGGTCAGTCTCGTCCACGCACAGGTCAGTTGAAATGGGGTGCTGAGCTGAGGGAGAGAGGTTTACCATGGACACTGCTTGGGGAATCACGTTTGTGAATGTGATATAAACCACTTAGATATTGTGGCAAAGGCAGAAATCAGAATGGAGGGATTCCAACATAGTTCCAAGATAGATGTGCATGAGTTTTGGTGAGCGCATCTCTGTGGAATTAGGATTGGAAAAGGATGCTGCAAATTGTTACAAGAGGTATCAAAGACAGGTTTTTAAAGGGAGGCCCATCAGAACCCAACATGTAGACCAATAACATCAGATCATTGCTTCCAGTTTCAATTATTTTGGAATGGGGCACTGTGGCATAATGGTAGAGTAGTTGCCTCCCAGCTCCAGACACCCGGGTTCGATCTTGACGATGGGTGCTGTCTGTGCGGAGTTTGTACGTTCTCCCTGTGACAGCGCGGGTTTCCTCCTGGTGCTCCGGTTTCCCACCACATCCCAAAGACGTACGGGTTTGAAGGTTCATTGGCCTCCGTAAATTGCCCCCGAGTGTGTAGGTTGTGGTTGAGAAAGTGGAATAACATAGAAGTGTAAATGGGTGATGGAAGGTTGGCGTGGACACACTAGGCCCAAAGACCTAAACTAAACTAAACTGACTGAAACTGCTTTTTTTTGTGATTCTGCTATTGCCTTTACATTTCCTCTGGACACTTATTTTATTTCTTGGCTTGCCCCAGTATCATGGCATTTTGTCTTAAATTCTCATTCCTTCAGTTATAACCTTTCTTCTGAGCTTCTCTCCTCTCCTCTCTGTCTCTTTACGTGCTCGGGGTCTGTTTATCTTTACTTTTCCCTGTTCTGCAACCAGCATAGTCAACTTTCTCTCTCTCTCTCTCTCTCTCTCTCTCTCTCTCTCCACAGATGCTGCCTGACCTGATAGCATTTCCACCATTTTCTGGTTCTATTTCAGATTTTCAGCATCTACATCTTCCAGCATCATTTACTTTCGTGTTGATGATTAAACTTGACCGGGTATACATTGGAATATGTGAGCCAGAACATTGGATGAGCTCATGTTCATGTTCAAGTCAAAGAGGCCAGCTGGGACAGCATTCAAGAAAGGAAGAAACTTGTCAAAACAAATCGTTGAAGGCAGCAAGTATGATTTTCTAAAGAAATTATTGAACAAAGGAGCTTCCAGTGATTTGGATTTTACAGGTAACGGTGCTGTCATGTATTATCTTAAGTACATTTCACTTAGCAATGAAGAAATATTTTTATTTAAGAGATGATTGTTATTTTGTTTAGGTTTCCATGATGCTGTAACGTGGCAATACATGAAGCTGCTCATTCATGGCTGGACAACAGATGCAGTGAAGAGTATGTCAAAAATTAACTGTAATTAATAGAATGCTCTCTAACGATATAAGCCACATGCTGCTTACTACTTTCATCAGAAACTCAAGAACTATTTGGTGATTGCCTAATCTGCCAAGAATAACAATGACTTGCATCACTTCTTTGCTACACTCTTTGTTAGGATGGTGTTTGATGATACAGTATCATTCCCTTTAGGGAAATAAAGTCGGTCTGTTTTATTTTTGGCATGTGAGTCTTCTAAAGATTATGAGTCTGAAGAAACTATGGAGGATTTCAAGTGGCAGTTCAAGATATATGCATATGCCTATCCAACCAAACAGATGCTAAACTTGGATTAAGGTATTGATTTATCATTGTCACATGCACCGAGATACAGTGAAAAATTTTGTTTCCTTGCTCTTAAATCAAATCATACTGCATGTATGTACAATCAAGCAACACACAGGTATAACAGAGTGAAAAATACCAGAGTGCAGAAAATATTGTTATCGTTATAGAGGAAGTGCAACTATTGTTGGTATTTTTAGAAATCCTGACACATCTAGAATTGAATAGAGATTTTAAAAAGCGGTACGATTGTAGTCAATGATAGCAGATCCTCTTCTGGGACCACCACGTAAAGAGGTGCCTTGCTCAGGCGTCGTCTTTTTTTGGTAACAAGGATAAAAAAAGAGGAAGAAAATGAATGGTTGAGCAAAAAGCTGCAGGTGATAATTCAAAACACAAATAAAAACTTGTCCTGACAGTTTATGCAAAATTTGGTGAGACTTAGCCTGAAGCACTTTAGAGGCTTGGAGCTATACAGCATGGAAGCAGGCTCTTTGGCCCAACTGCTCCATGCCAACCAAGTTCACATTGCTGGTTAGTCCCGTTTGCCTGCATTTGGGCCATACCCCTCGAAATTCTTCCAATCCGTATTTCTATCCAAATACCCTTTGAAAGTCATAATTCTTTCATAAAACCTCTATAGTTTCCTCTTTCAACTCATTCCAGATATAGATTACCCTCTGAGTGAAAATTCATCATTTAGAATCATCACTGGCCCTGCGTGAATCACCAAAACTGATAAATTGACTCCATATAGAAATTATTTCACTCTTCTTTGGAAAACTTTTCTTTCATCTTCATCATTCTTGGTATAGAGGCCAATGGGCGGTATGGTAGCACAGTAGTAGTGTTGCTGCCTTACAGCGCCAGAGACCTGGGTTTGATCCTGACTACCGGTGCTGTCTCTATGGCATTTGTATGTTCTCCCCATGACCACGTGGGTTTTCTCTGAGCGCTCCGCTTTCCTCCCACACTCCGTTCCAAAGACATACAAGCTTGTAGTTTAATTGGCTTTGGTAAAAATTGTAATATTGTCCCTACTGTGTAGGACAGTGCTAGTGTACGGGGATCGTTGGTCGGCGCGGACTCAGTGGGCCAAAGGGCCTGTTTCCTAACCCTAACCCTAACTCTAACCCTAAACCTAACCCTAACCCTAATGCTGCATCTCCAATCTCTAAACTAAAATTTAAAAAAAATCTGCAGATACATTTGAGAAGCAGTCATTGCCTTCTTGATAAATGGTGAGTTCACACATGCCAGTTTAGGACCTGAAGGCTCAGTGGACCGTGGTACCGGGAACCTGCTAGAAGGACACAGAGGCCCGGGGGAGCACTGCGCCGGCAGGGAGCCGCTGGAGATGTCGGACATGAGGAGCAAGGGCATCTCCGACATCTCCAGCAGCTGGGGTAAACTGGGGTAATCCCTCCAGCATCTTCAAATCCGACCACAGGAGGGGCACATGGATGGCCGGGTGAGGAGAGGGATATCGATTCACATACTGTTCTGGTTGGCGGCGATGGGGGAAGGCTCTGCAGGAGCCTGGGGCTAACCTGGATCAGGAACTGCTCCAGTAGACCGAGCACGCAGAGGACTTTGGAAATGGCGCCAAAACATGGTCGCGCCTGCACATGTAAATATGCAAAAAGAAATTAGTTGTGCAGTTGCACATGTGACGAGCAAAGAACCATTGAAACATTGAACCATTGAAAGTTTTTAGTTTCTGCAGTTGAATTAAACCTACTCACATTTCATTATTGTAGATGAACATTAAATCACGTTTTTGGTATTTGATATGCTGAGAACTAGGTTTAATTTAGACATACAGCATGATGTTCAACTTGGCCCGGGATCAAAAACTCAACCAAGCTTGCTAAACTAACACGTTTCCCAAATGTTACTAATCACTGCAGTTTTTCATACTTATTGGAAAAAATGAAACCAGATAGTGTTTTTTTTTTTGCAATCTGTTTTTGAGCTGTTCTCATCATTTTGTTTTGTAACTTTAAATCTTGGAGAATTTCCACAGGGCTGTTGGGCAGTGTACCGAAATCCGGCAGACCTCTCCGACATCTCCGGGACAATGCTGAGTATTTGACCCAACAGGCACTTGAGTTTCTTTTAAAAACCTGGAGCAAGGTTGAGGTCAACATCAGAGGTGAAAGGAGCTTCATTTCGCAATGTTGGTCAAAGATGATAATTAACCACTTAGGCCAGAACAGCACATTAACACATAAAACTACAGATAGTTTTATCAGTGCGTTGTAAGGAACATGATTGAGATTCTCTGGTAAAGCTCTTTCCAGTTGAAATTGTTTAGGTCGAGGGCAATTCCCATTCTCTCAGCTCACAGCCAACAGTCACCGTACACAAAGTCCTGATTTACAGTTAGCTATCTTCCCCTCACCCTTCTGACTCGAGCAGAATGCCTGTAGAGCATTACGCTTCTCCAGGCTGTGTGGCCACATTGCAGAAGTGAAAAGCAATTGTTCCTCCCCACTTCCAGTCACAGCATCTGAAACTTGTTACCATCAAAATGTCAATGGATGTGAGACTAAACGCCCAGACAGTTCACCGTGTTATCAAAAGGGGACTGTCAGAGAGCCCTGTTAATGTCAGGCTTATTGAACAAAGTCAGTGGCAGCCACTGATGACTCTGTTCTGAGGCATTATCTTACCAGACTGTTAATAAAAGACACTTGTGCTAAGTGGTTCTGCATGGACAGGATGATTTGTCTTAGGCAAACATAAAATATGTTTTCAACACCACAACTGTATTCTGCTAATTGCACATATGATCATCACTGGACAAGCTTTAATTTACATGTGAATTTGCTTATCCCGTAAACTATTATAATAAATACAAGTCCAACATTCGATTCCACTACAGTTAATGGCTGGATGATGGGAGTGGGCAGCACACAATTCCGATGGCCAATAGTATATAATGTTATCGGATTTGGGCACTTGGGGAAATTATCATTGCGGGTTTTCCCAAAAAGAAAGAAGGAAGATTTAGTTAGTTTAGTTGAGTTTAGTTTAGAGATACATTGCGGAAACAGGCCCTTCAGCCCGCCGGGTCTGCACAGACCAGCGATCACCGCACAATAACAATACCCTACACATACTAGGGACAATTTACATCTACACCAAGCCAATTAACCTACAAACCTGTATGACTTTGGATTGTGGAAGCAAACTGAAAACCTCGGATAAAACCCACGTGGTCATGGTGAGACGTACAAACTCCGTACAGACAACACCTGTAGTTAGGATTGAACCTGGGTCTCTGGCGTTGTAAGCATTGTAAGGCAGCAACTCTACCTCTGCGCCACCGGGATGAAAAACGCTTATCGGGATGAAAAGTGAATGCTCCATGTTTTGTTTCCCTGGCATTATCAGGCCTAAACAATTTCAACCACTGAAAGAGCATTACCAGGGAATCTCAATCATGTTCCTTACAACGTTCTGATAAAGCTATCTGTAGTTTGGCTTGCACCTTGTATGGCCAACTTTGTTGTCTGCTATTGGAGCTTTTTGAGACCCGCTCCATTTCCTGAAAATGTATTTGTAAAGGAATGCTGTTATCTCATATACTGTGTGTCTAATACCACTGCTTCGCTCAGAGACACCTTCACCTATAATAACATTATATCCAAGGAGGCAAGTTGGGGCACAATGCCTATTTCCACGCTGTACGATTCTACGACTCTACGGCTGTGATACAAGTTGTGCGTGGTGTATTTTGTGGACTTATGTATTAAAACACAATTCCTCATACAATTCCTAGCCCATTCTCTTTTGTTGAAAATAACATTGCATTTCCCCACATTACATCAAGTTCCTGTCACACTCATTTAAGATTGTCTAAGTCCTTTTTCAGAATTCTTAAATCCTCCATTCAGCTAATTTTCCTATCATCAAAAATGATGAATCCGTTATACTGGGTCTCTTTGTCCCTGCCAATTATAAAAAATGTAATCAGATCAGGCACAGGCACAGATTCTTATTGTATGTCTGATCATTCATCTTATGACCATCTAAAATATAAAATTTAGCATGGAAAATTCTTAACGAATCTTGTCTAATCTTTACTAATACAGTTTTGTGCACTTCAAAACTCAATTTCATAGATAAGTGGGCAAAAAGATTGCTTGAGTACCTCCAGCACTTGGTGTTTTTTTTTTGTTGTAAACCAGCATCTGCATTTCCTTGTGTCTTCGTTGAAAAGTAAATGTTTTGGAAAGTGAAGGCCTGTCCCACTAACGCGACCTTTACAGGCGACTGCTGGCACCTGTGATAGGTCGCCGAACTTTTCAACATGTTGAAAATTCAGCGGCAACCAGAAAGACGCTACGACTCTTTGGAGACCTCTCACGACCATGGGAGACCTCTCACGACCATACAGGCTGTATGGTCATGAGAGGTTTCCTATGGTCGTGAGAGGTCACCCGAGACATGTCGCCAGGGGTCGCCTGTATTGTCGTGAGAGGTCTCCAATGGTCGTGAGAGGTCTCCAAAGAGTTGTAACGTCTTTCTGGTCACCGCTGAATTTTCAACATGTTGAACATTTTGGCAACCTATCATGGGTGCTGGCAGTCGATGCAGCTTAATCTGCACTGACTGCAGGCCACTAGTGAGGAGCCAGTCCTCAACCATATGGACAAGGACTGCAATGACACACCTTCAAAGGGAATTAGCCACAGCCTGGTACTGGAAATTTATCTCAAGGACATTCCCTTTAGGTAGTTCAATTCCCAAAGCTGTGACTCAGTACCTCCACCATATCTTCATCTCAACATCTCTCCCGCCACCAATTTGCCAGTCTCACATGGTTCTCCTGATAAGAGACTGTAATAGACCACCAATTTATTTCTCAGTCCCAGCAGCCAACCCTCCCCTCAACCTTTCCACTTACCAATCAACAACAATTAACTTCCTTACGCATACACGTGGACTCTAACTGCCTTTCTATTTCTTATCCTTTACAAACGTTGACACCAAATGCCCGCATCCAGGATTTGGTTTATTCATGGAGATGTTATTTCACAAGCTGGTTGTGAAAATATTGGAGCCTGTATATCATTATGGATTAAAAGAAAGATGTATTTACTGAATCTGATTTTTTTATAAGCAGCTGGAACTGATGTAATGTATACGTATGGTGAGGCACGGCTACAATGACAAACATGCTTACAGCAGCATCACAGGCTCAGGCAACACACAAGGACATAAATTATATATTGAAAACACATATTACATGAACTACAAGATAGTGAACAAAAAAGACACAAGACAGTGCAAAACACAATTGGACAGCTCCACTGAACAACACAACCATAGTTAGACACAAAATACTGAAGTAACTCAGCGGGATAGGGTTGAGACCTCACTTCAGACCCAAAGGGTCAGTCTCGACTCAAAACGTCACCCATTCCTTCTCTCCAGAGATGTTGCCTGTCCCACTGAGTTGCTCCAGCAATTTGGGTCTATCTTTGGTGTAAACCAGCATCTGCAGTTCCTTCCTAAACAAAACCATAGTGTTTGATTTTTTTCATGACCTCAAGGATCATGTCATAATATGACCAGTATAAGCTAAGAGATATAAAATAGTGCTAAATTGAATAGCTGCATTCACCATCAGGATGGTGCTGTAAGTGATATAAAAAATCTGATTAAATAAGCAACTTCAAACAAATACAAATTGCTGTTGACATGTCCAGCATTGTCATTTTCAGTGTGGTGAGTATGAGTAAAATTGTTTATTTCACAGCGTGATTTTACCTCAGAGAAGTCCATGTCTTAATAACTTCCCAGTGCAAACACATTTATATCACTTGGCAGATTATATGAGTTCATGTCACTATTTGTACAAAAAATTAGTAAAGATTAACAATTCATTGGGTCATTATCAAGAGATATCTCCATAAAAAGGGAAGTAAAACCTTTGTCAGATTTTTATAAATTGCCAATAAATTCAAGATTAGATCATTAGGATTTAAAGAAAGATAATATTATTATCGCCATTAAAATGAAGTAACTGGTATTAAAAGAATGATGTTGATATGACATCTGCTGAGAGGACTCCGATATATCGAATGTACCAACAATTATAAACACAGCTGTTTTTAAGTAACCCATTAGTTTTCCCAAAGGGACTTCACTCTATCTCTTGGGACAAGTGTAGATGACTATAAATTATGGGCAACTGCAGTAGTTACTGAATCAACAGCCAAGGCTCAGATTCAGGATCTGCATGTTCCATCAGCTAATTATCATAGAGATACAAAATTACTTTCAAGTAGAGTGACACTTGCAAACCAGTTTTAATAATTATCTTCCCACTGAAATATTTCAACATTACTTTCCTTCCTCCTTTATGTATACAGCTATGTACGTGATATGTACCAGATTGCACCTATTCTGCTCAATGTGCCGCCATCAAATATTATTGGTTTATTATTGTCCCGATGAATACAATGAACAATTTTGTTTTGCATGCTATCTGGGTAAGTCATACCATACATGAGTGTAATCATTCCATACATGAAAACAATAAGTAGTGCAAAAACAGACAGGAAACAGGAGGGCAGAATATGGTGATGCAGCTGGAAGGAAAGTGTAGATCAAAAAGTAAATTGCAAAAGGCTGCAAGAGGTGGATTGGAAGATCTGGAATATATCCTGATGCCCCTGTCCCACTAATGCCCCTGTCCTACTTAGGAAACCTGAACGGAAACCTCTGGAGACATTGCGCCCCACCCAAGGTTTCCGTGCGGTTCCCGGAGGTTTTTGTCAGGTCCCCGGAGGTTTTTTCAATTTTTTGAAATAATCACCAGAACATAGAAGAAGCGGAAACCACTTTCGACCATTAGGGAGACTGATAAAAACCTCTGGGAACCGCACGGAAACCTTGGGTGGGGCGCAAAGTCGCCAGAGGTTTCCGTTCAGGTTTCGTAAGTGGGACAGGGGCATTAGCATACGAGAGCTCCGTTCAAGAGTCTGATAAAAACGGGGAGGAAGCCGTGCTTGGATTTGGTGGTACGTGCTTTCAAGCTTTCCCCTACCTTAGGGTAGATATTGTCCGGATTGTTTTTCTATCTGTGTGCTTCATAATCCTACATTCTTCGATCTGGTCAATCCTTGGATTCCTTTGCTCCAAGGAAGAAAAGCCCATCTCACCCGTTTTAAGAATAGGGGGTAGGTCATTTAGGACTGAGATGAGGAAAAACGTTTTCACTCCTATGTTGTGAATCTGTGGAAATCTCTGCCACGGAAGGCAATGGAGGACAATTCACTGGATGTATTCAAGTGAGAGTTAGATATACAGTAGCTCACAGGGCTAACGGAATCAAGGGATATGGGGAGAATGTAGGAACGGGGTACTGATTTTGGATGATCAGCCATGATCATATTGAAAGGCGGTGCTGGCCTGAAGGGCCGAATGGCCTACTCCTGCACCTATTTTCTATGTTTCTATGTTTCGACTGCCCAATGGGAGAGGAGAGAAGAGGGATTGATCAGGGTGTTAGTTGTCCTTGATTTTGTTTACTGCTGTCCTGATGTAACGTGTGGTATGGATGTACTATGGGTGGGGGATGTGGGTGGCAGGGGGTTTGGTAAGGTGTTTTGCATGATGGACTGGCCTGCATTTCCAACTTTCTTTCAGTTTTGGGGAGATAAATTGCCATTCCAAACTGCGATGCATTACGATTGGATGCTTTCTCTGGTGCATCTGTAGAAATTGATAAAGAATTATTGGAGACATGTTGAATTTTCTTTATCTTTTGAGAAAGAAGAGGTGGTGGGTAATAGTGGGCAGTGGTAGAGTTGCTGCCCAACTGCACCAGAGAGCTGCAATCGATCCTGACCACGGGTGCTGTGCGCACATAGTTTGCATGTTCGCCCTGTGACCACATGGGTTTTCTCCGGATGCACTGGTTTCAAGAGGCACCAACTGATCAAAGAATCTGCAAAGTCCCTCTTTCATTTACAGTCACAAGAAGTTGATCAAAATCAACGTATCACTGTATAATTCGTATTTGTTGGCCATTTTTATCCTTTAAAACCTCATGTCCTAAAGTTTTAGACCCATTCCAACGTACAGATGGCTCCAGCCTTCTTGTCCATTGTGACAACTCCACCATTGGGGCGAGAATGTGTGATAAATGTTAACTGTCTCTACCTGGCCTAAATGTGAAAGTCATTCTCACAGGGATATCATTTGTGAGTTGAGATCCTTTTTAGTTAGTTTTTTTTCAATTTTTTTAGAGAGATTCAGCATGGAAATAGGCCCCTCGGGCCACTGAGTCCGCATCGATCAGCGATCCCCGCACATTAACACTATCCTGCACACACTAGGGACAATTTGCATTTGTACCACGCCAATTGACCTACAAACCTGTACGTCATTAGAGTGTGGGAAGAAACTGAAGATCTCGGAGAAAACCCACACAGGTCACGGGGAGAACATACAAACTCCATACAGACTCCATACTGCAGAATCCTAACTGGAATTTCATGGTTTGGATGGGTGAACCTTGAGGTGCTTAGTCCATTTGCACAAAGCAATGAACATAGAACATAGAATATAGAATATAGATCCTAGTGCATATGAACAGGCCCTTCGGCCCACAATGTCTGGACCAACCCAGATATGTCTGCCTAAACATAACCCATATCCCTCCATCCCCAATATATCCTTCATAAAATCAGCTGACAAATTACCATTTCCGGATTGGACCCAGAGCAACAACACCCTTGGTTTCAAAATGCTGACAAGTCTAATGTTCACTTTGTCAATCATATTTTCCTCTCTCAAGTTCTGATATATTGGGCTGCTTTTTACAGGACTTATATCCCATTTAACCACAACTGGAAAGTCACCTGTAGTTCACTGCCTGGAACGTAGTTATGCCTGGACTTTGAAATGGCATCGGCAACAGATGGCATCGGCAACACTCACCTGGTCACTGTCTGTATCCCCACTGAGAGGGAATCTCATTGACGTGTGCCAGATAATAGTAAGATTAAATGAGAACTTACCAGTTTTATGAGGAGTTACGATGAGCGATTACGTGAAGAAGCCCGCCAGTCCTCATGCGCATCAATCTACAAAGGCAGCGGTGTGAAATCACAGATAACAGTAGTCGAAATGACATAGTAAGATTAGAGCAGACTAGAACTACCAGATGACCTTTATGATACGAGGGTTGGGAATGGAGGGCACATAATCGCTCATCGTAACGCCTCATAAAATAAAGATCAAACTTCAAACTGGTAAGTTCTCGTTTAATCTTACTATTTTACTTCGGAGTCACGTGAGTGATTCCGTGAAGATTTCAAAGCTCTGTGATTTCATGCCATGGATACGAGTCCATGCGACACACTGCCTCAGTTGACACAGGATGAGTAATAATAAATAATGCATTCAAACATGATACAGACTTAAACATGTTGCTGCTTTAATTAGCAAAAAAGAAAACAATAGCGATCCCGCTCTCCCAGGGGGAAGCTATAAAACAGAATTTGAAATGGAGTGGGCAAATACCCCCAGTGTGGCAAGAAGTTTATTATAGAACCTTTGAAACATCAGTTCATTGGACCATCCTGCGGCCGTGAGGATTTGGTCGAGAGGGACGTCCAGTGCCCTCACTGGTGACGTTGATGCCACCCTGGTGGACTGAGATTTAAAAACTTCAGTGTCCACTCCGGCACAAGCCAGCACCTGTTTCAGCCACCTTGAAATGGTCTGTACCGACACCTTCTTATGAGGCTTTTTGTGACTGATGAAAATCGTTAATTCGGAGCCTCTGAGGCTCTTGGTGACCTTGATATACTGCTGCAAGTGCGTAACTACACATAGGCGAAGGTCTATGGGGTATGCCATAAAAATAAGTTTAAGCCCTGACATCCCTGGCCTGCTCTGCTTAAGTAAATCATAAACATAAAATGTTATGTTATTTACAGATCAACCATCCTGTCCAGTCGCAGCTTCTGCAACGTCTGGACGCGTTGCGCTGAAACCAGCGCCATGAGCATGACCACTTTAAGAGTGAGTCTGGGCAAAGACAGGGATGTTGCTGGAGCCCATTGGCAAAGCAGTGTGAGAACCATGCTCACATCCCAAATCTCCGTGTACCTGGGCCTGGGGGGATTAGAATTAAAAATACCCTTCATGAACCTGGATATTAAAGGGTGAGACCCAGCGGATTGTTGTTCCGATCCCTGCCACAGGTAGGACAATAAGGCACCCCTGGCACTGTTGATGGCACTATAGCTCAGTCGCTCATATAGTGTGGACAGAAATTCCAACACATCCGGTATGCTTGCCGTGTGATATGATATGTTCGACTGCAAGCAGAACACCTCCCATTTCTTGATATGAGAGATGTATTGTTTTTTAGTACTATCCCTCCAGGCCGCAGTAATCACATCCACCGTACGACCTGATAGTCTGAGCCCCAGGAACGGTCTCCACAGAATCTGCAAATCAACAGATGAATACAGTCATGTAGTGGATGGTTCTCCCCAGTCACAGGGTGAAACAGCAGGTTACTGCATTTGGGCACAGCCATAAAAGGCTGTGTTATTAGTCTCAGAATGAGTGGGAACCATGGCTGTGTAGGCCAGTCGGGAACTACCAAAACGCCTGAGTCGGAGTCCTGCTTGATCTTAAGCAAGCACCGACTGATGAGGCAAAATGGGGGAAATGCATATAAAAACATTCCACCCCAGTGTCGCGAGAATGTATCTACTGCTACTGCCCCTGGGTCTGGTTCCCATGAAACATACTTTGGTAGCTGGTGATTTAGTCTGGATGCAAACAGATCAATATCTGGTACGCCATACCGAGCGACAATATAATTAAATATTGCATGATTCATCATCCATTCTGTGATGTAATTGAATTTTTGTGACCTGGTGTCCTCCACAATTTAAAATCTACCTGGTAAGTAGATAGCTGAAATCCAGATGGTTCTTGTAATACACTAGTGCCAAATAAGGTTAGCCAATTTATCACATGATACCAACTTGATTCCACCCATGTGATTAACATGTTACTGCTGTAGTGTTGTCAATCTGAAGCTGAACATGTAAGTCACGCATACTAGTGCAATACGCCTTTAAGCCATAGAGTGCTCCCAACAACTCTAAATAGTTAATACCATGTGATTGAAGAATTAATATCTCATGCATATTCCATCTGCCACCGCAGATAGAGATGGTATCAGTAGTTCCCCATCCTAGAGCACTAACATCAGTTTGTAAAATAACTGAAGGTTGATCAATCAGAATTTTACTGGAAAAATGCCACATATTCTCTATCCACCACTGTAACTCAACAATGGCTGCAGCTGGTAACCGCATGGGTCTACTGCATGTCTTTTGAGTGCCTACTCCTTTGCACGTTGTAAATTTTGATAATGTAATGGCCCAAACTGTGCAGCTGGAAAAGCAGCCACTAATTTGCCAATTATACTAGCCACCTGCCGAATAGAAGGTTGTTACTCATCAACAAGATTGTTACAAGCCAGTTGTTTAGCAGTAACAAACATTTCCATTTTGAAATGTTTATACTGCACATAGGAGTTAAGTCGAGTTAGATCAAGAATGATTTGAGACCCACCATCCTTCTTTTCTCTACGAAATATATTAGACACAAATTGGTGAGATTGATGAACCAACTTCTCAATTACCCCTTTTTGAGATAACATTTCAATTTCAGCTTGTACATCCGAAGACTCTTCTTGTGAAAAAAACAATGTCCGGCTTGGTGTATGCTGTGTAGGTGGACGCAAATTGAAAAGGAATTATATTCAGAACCCTTGTATACTGTACAGTATAAACAAATCTGATGTTATCCAACACCATTCATTGAAAAACAAGTGTAATCTCCCACCAATTTGTAACTGGCATACATGATATGTTCTGAAAAGAGCCAGATCGATCTACCTCCATGTTTGTCGGTGGAAACTTCTGCAACTGGAGGGGAAGAATGTAGGAGTGCACCAATTGCGCATGTCTGGCAAGGGCCGGCTTGGTCCTTGGCCTGAACCAGCTTCAGCGAATCGTTTGTAGGGGTGCTGCCGCTGAAGTGGAATTTTGCTAGGCGGTTGGGCTTTTATGAGGTTGACCGTTTTCGCCTCGTCGTCCAACTCTCTGACCCATTTTGATAGTCATCACTGAACAGTAGATTCGGCGGTTGCACATTGCTAGATTTGCACAGTGCCGCAAACTAGGGGTTCAGAGTAGGACGGATAGCACGCTTTCTGAGACATTTTATTTCAAAATATGTATTGCACATTAGGGCCAGAGCATCCCGCTGCACCTCAGACAGGGCCCCCCATCGACCGACCTAGCGAAACTGTAATCGCTGAAGCGAGCAACTTTAATATCTTCTGGAGACTCACTTCCTGGGCTCTGATACCAACACCCATGTGACCCCAGATAGCGTTGTTCACAGTTGGCACTTGGATCGAGGCACAATTGGCAGGTGTCTCGTATTTTTTGGAAGTTTCTCCCATTGTGAGATAATGCAGCTGGTGTGAGGCCATGTAGTTTATAGTCATGGCCAGGTCCTCGTCCAGCGGTTCCCCAGTTCCGATCGGTATAACAAATTTAGATGCCATACCTGGCACCCCTGGTCCGTGGCCTTCTTGCCTTGAGGTATGCTCACCGGCTATACCTCCAGCCTTGGAGTCAGAACAATACTTACCCCGTATGCTCTCCTCCTCCGAGAGGGAGACATTATGCAGCCCTTCTACAGGTGCCGCTGCCACGGGCCCCCGAGGAGACCTGCAGATATAAAGCTCCTCTTGCTGGAGCATATCATGATGGAGCATCCTCTCCATCAGGAGCTCCATCCTGGACAAACGTCTGAAGACACTATCCATTGTGGGAGGGGAACCCTCCAGGCCCGGCTCATCTGAGTCCACGGGCCTTTCCGATTTCTTAGTGGCTTTCCGTCCCACCGGAGTAGCCACGGTGCCTTCAACCGGCACCAAGTCGGAAGCCACTGGCTGTGCCACCAGTGACTCTGAAGGCGAGATGGACGGCCGCCCGCTACCCGCACTCCCGCAGTCTTCTATAGCTGTTCTCCTGGTGGCCTGCCTCGACCTTCCCTTAGTCATTTTCTCCATGGTTGGAACTTGCTCCTGCAACAAGACTTACCGACCGCAGAAAACAACCTCAACTAAGTTTTTAAAACTTACCTGAGGGTTTTTAAAACTTACCGCTGGTGGAGCTACATGACTGCCAGCCCGTCGTTGTGCCATGCGCATGCGGACTGGCGGGCTTCTTCACGGAATCACGCACGTGACTCCGAAGTAAAATGAAAGGCCCACATAGAGTGGATGTGGAAAGGATGTTTCCATTAATTGCAGAGTCTACAACCAGAGGGCACAGCTTCAGAATAAAAGGACGTATTTTTAGAATGGAGATTAGGGGGAATTTCTTTATCCAGAGGGTGGTGAATCTGTGGAATTCATTACAACAGACAAATGTGGAAGCTAAGTCATTGGGTATTTTTCAAGCAGGTATTGATAGGTTTTTGATTAGTAAGGGCGTCAAAGTTTACAGAAGGGGCAGGAGAATAAGATTGAGAGGGAAAAATAGATCAGTCATGACTAAATGGGGGAAAAGATTTGATGGGCTGAATGTCTAATTCTACTTTTATGAAATGGTATTTAATATCAGTACTCTTGTATGTTGATAAGCTATTTGACTACATCAGGCATTACAGCTGAGCCCAACCGTTTTGAAACACATCAGTTTAGGAGCAGATATTTCTGGATGAAGAACAGAATTGACTGAATCTTGTCCATCTCTGGAGAGAAGGAATAGGAATTATTTATATGGTAATGGATTGAGGAATGTTGATGTACTAAAAAGGATCTTGTCCAACAGTGAAAACAAATGTGCGGGTGCTGCTACCAGTTAAGAAGACGAATGATATGTCAGCCTTCATTATAGAGGAACGGAGTGGAAAAGCAAGAGTGTTTTGCTGTGTTATAGTTCCTTGGTGATGTCACACCTGGAGTATTGCAAGATCCTAACCATAAAAAAAAAGTTCAACGATCGTTTCCCCAAAGTAATTCTTTACGATGATGGAACTTTCATCTAGAACTGGGCAGTCACGGTGGAGCTGCGGTAGAGTTGCTGCCTTACAGTGAATGCAGCGCTGGAGACCTGGGTTGGATCCCGACTATGGGTTCTGTCTGCACGAAGTTTGTACGTTCTCCCCGTGACCTCAGTGGGTTTTCTCTGAGATCTTCGGTTTCCTCCTACACTCCAAAGACGTACAGGTTTGTAGGTTAAGTGGCTTAGAAAATGTTTTAAAAAATTGTCCCTAGTGGGTGTAGGATAGTGTTAATGTGCGGGAATCGCTGGTCAGTGCGGACCCGGTGGGCTGCAGGTCCTGTTTCCGTGTTATATCTCTAAAAAAAACTTTAAAAAACTAAAAACTGGAGTTTGAAGAGAGGTTGATCAGTTCGATCTTTATACACTGAAGTTCAGAAAAATAGAAACTTGCAAAATTCTGGCAAGGCTTTACGGGCTTAATGAAGAGAGGATAATTTCCCCTGGAAGAGGAATTTGGAACCAGGGAACCAGGGAACCGGTGGGCCGCGAGACCGAACGTACAAAAGACCAGGCCTCCTGCGGCCTGTAGGGGGAGCCGCCGAGTCGGCCCCTGCTCATCCCCCAAAAACCAGAGACCAAAGAGGAAGGAGCCAGTGATGACAGACGCGAGGAGCAAGGCTGGTAGGAGAGGGAACCGGAGTCTGGCCTACCACAACCTCAAGTTCAGCTGTGGGAGTCGACTCCAGCCCACAAAGGTGGATGGGCGAGGAGAGGGACGTTGGTTCGCTGGTTGATCTAGATGTCCAAGGAAGACGATGGCTCGCGGTCCTGCAGCACGAAAAAGCAGAGCTAAATGCAGCTCAACTCTGCCCGTCTCGCCAGGTTAACCTACAGCCCTGCCTGGACTGATGCAACACCAGTCCGGAGCCATGGAGCTAGCGCTGCTTCTCCGCGCTGGTTGTAAACCTGGGCCGTCGTTGGCAGGCAGAGTTGACAGGCAGAGTTGAGCTGGGTTTAGCGCTGCTTCTCTGCGCTGGCTGGGGCCTGGGGGCACCACTCTCCATCTGACTCCCGATGTCTCTGGCTACCCCCAGGCATGGGGGGGAGGGTGTACTTTGGTGGGGACGGGGATGATCCAGTGGCGGTGCGGCAGCAATTGCAGAGCCGGAGAGCCGGGATTGATCCCGGCTGCGGATGAGGCACAGGTCTGTGTCCAGGGCTGCCAAGAGTTTTTCGCTCGACCTGGGCACGCAATTCAAGCTCGGTTCTGATCTTTGTCCCATGGACGTCTCCCTCCTCCAATCACCGCGCTCTATCCTCAGTTCCACCCACTTACTTCCGCCTCTGACCGACACCTCCCTCCTCCACTCATCGCACTGAATTATCATGGTCCCGCCCCCATTGACCGACGTCTCTCTCGTCCAATCGGAGCCCTCGATCAGCAGTCCCACACCCACTGTCTCGCGAAAATTGGAGATTTCACCGGATTTTAAAATCCGGATTACAAAAAATGGGGGGGGTGATCGTCCCCCACCTCTCAAAACACCCTCCCCCCCCCCAGCATTTCCGCCCCTGGTCTCAGTGGACTATATCTGTACACTTTGGTAATTGGGGTTTGTGCTTGGGTATGGTAATACGTTACTGGACTGTATGTATGAAAATAATTTCACTGTACATTTGCACAGGTGACAATAAAGCACCATTGAACCATTGAGTCTTCGGGATCCTATAAACACATTTAGCAACAAGATAAGGAGAAATCTCTTTGCTCAAAGATTGGTGAATCTCTCACATTTTCTACCACAGAAGACTGTGGAGGTCGTCACCAAATACATTTGGGAAGAGGTAGACAAATATCTCTACACACAGAGTATTGAAAGAGAGAGCGGGAATATGGTCCTAAAATAACGGATCATGACCACGGTGGTTCAGGTTTGAAGGGCCAAATGGCCTATTCCCGCTCTTTGTGTGTCTATGCTCTGTTTCTAAAAGCTTCCTTATTAGCAACATGTTACATTTGTAACTTTCAATGAATCAGTTTTAGATATTAATAGAATAGATAAAAAGTGAGATCATCTCCTTTACAAGGATGAGCATGTTAGCAGGATTGGCCTGAGATGGGCGGGAATCTTAATTCAAATAACAAACAAGCATGTTATTAATCTTACATAAAGCAATTGCAGTACTCAGGAACTGCTGAAAGATTATAGGAAAGAAGTACACTAAAGTATACGGTGCATTATGGAAGCAGCACCTAAACATGAAGAGCACTCATGCCTGCTGTTGTTTGACTGTAATTGTCACTGCATTTGTGAAACTGGGTGGTTTGAAAGATAGTAACAATTTTTTGGAAGGGCTTAAAATATTCCATATCCCTGTGCAATCTCTGCCCGATAGTTGGTTAATTTTGATGAGCTAATTTAGAATATATTTTATCAAACAAGCAAGCACCAAGAATGACATCAGCTGCTAAAATTGATAACTATCTTGTGTAGGAAGGCAACTGCAGCAGATGTTTGTTTAAACTGTAGATGGGTCTCGACCCGAAACGTCACCTATTCCTTGTCTCCAGCGATGCAGTCTGACCCACTGAGTTACTCCAGCTTTTTGTGTCTATCTTGATATCTATCATTTTGTTTTATCCTTCAGTTTGGTCTCGAGTAAAGAGCAGTCACTGGTGCGACCTGCTATTAATGTAACGTAGAAACATAGAAACATAGAAAATAGGTGCAGGAGCAGGCCATTCGGTCCTTCGAGCCTGCACCGCCATTCAGTATGATCATGGCTGATCAACCAACTCAGTATCCTGTACCTGCCTTCTCTCCATATCCCCTGATCCCTTTAGCCACAAGGGCCACATCTAACTCCCTTTTAAATATAGCCTGTGGGAACTGTGTCCTGACATCCCAGGAATCAGTCTGGTGAACCTTCTCTGTACTCCCTCTATGGCAAGAATGTCTTTCCTCAGATTAGGAGACCAAAACTGGACGCAATTGTAGGAAGATGAAGTCAAAATGTTTGTTACTAAATTGCTGCAAATGACCCCGTATACATGAATAGTGGTGACAACGTCTTGGTGCACAGTATACCAGCACATGGATCTTGCATGGATTGATAAAAGGTATTATTGTCATCATTGCAACAAACTTTGACAAGGAAATACAGTAACTGTCCATATCAAGGATTATAATGTTGCCAGTTCCTCAATTCTATTTATGTAATCCTTGACCATATATATATATATCAATTATAACCCCGCTAGAGCTAGAAGCCATTTGACTTTTTAAATATTTTTTTTACCATGGATATCTTGAACTTCTCAAATAGCTGTGGAGGAAATATTCACCATTGGTGGCAATGAAACTTAACCTACATCACGATTAACTTGATCTAACTGGTGGCAACCCCATGCATGGCCTTTGGTTTCTAAAGTCGAGGGGAATAACTTTTCCATTGTACTCTGCTCCCACCTCATTAATTATATTACACCACCCATTGCATCTATTGTGTTTGAAGTGAGAGTCAATTTAATTACCACTTCAAACAGTAGGCAGTGTTTGAGTGAGTATTTAATTGTTTAAAATGAAGCCAATTTCCTGGAACTGTGAAGCCATTAACTAGAAACAAACAAAAAATTGTATATTTTCCATTTGGCTGCTTACTTTTCCATTCATACTTAATGACTGCTTACCCCATTCCTTAATGACGATTGTCCTGTTTCTGCGTAAACACGAGGTAGGAATAATAGAGCACAAAACTGCTGAACTGGACATGCAGTTGGTGTTTACTTTTCTGTTATTATAATTGTAAAAGTTATATTAGGGTCGTCAGTAAAGTCCTAATTTGTGCTGTAGAAGTTTTAAGTTTAACAAAGGTCTATTTATACATAAGTAAAAAATTCTTGGCAGCAGTCATTCAGAGCACTTTCTTGATAAGGGATTCAAGGACAGTCCAAAATCTACGACATGACCTTCATCTGCATCAGTTCTAAATAGTCCTGTGCAGCTGTTTGTAGTTCAGAATACCCAGCCATACTTAACTGTTCAATTGCTAGATTATACAACATCCGGATCCAAAAGTACAAATACTTTGGCATCATGCATATGCTTTGATGTGATTGCAAATAACACAATTGACAAAAGAATAATGTTAAAGAGAGTAAGGTTTACATTGAGAGAAAATCCTTCAGGGCAGTTTTCTTAAATCCATTTCCAAAGACATACAATAAAACATATGATTCCCCTGAAATTAGTTCTAATATACAGTATGCGATTAAAATTGCACAATTAATCAATCAACCTGCTTTCTATTTTATTAAATAGGCTACCATGTTTAATATCATGACTTCACTTAGATTGTTACACTTTTGCTAAGATCGGCTATGAAAATTAATTGTGATTACGTGAACAGTCTGACCAGCCTTTTGTTAAATAGTATATAAAACATAATTTGTTATCAAGTGCATGCAATTATAACTGAGGCAAAATGGAATTTGTTTTCAAACAATAAAACAATACCGCAAGAAAACAGTAAGATTCAAGGGTCAAGGTCTTTGCTGTAATATGGTGCTCCTCACACAAATCTTTCATAGAATGGTGAATGGTACTTGTCTGAACTTTGTAACCGCTATGGGTTTGATATAAATTATATCTTTTCAAAAGAACTCTCAACAAGCAATTATGAATTTAGAGTGCTTTAAGTTGAAAGTAAAAATGCATCAGCATTCATGCCTTGTTTTTAAACAGATAAAGAATTATTTTACCTACATTTTTAATTATTTACTTCAGGTTTAACATAAAAGGGGAATGATTACATGTGTGCTAATCATATTTGTCGGGTAAGAGGAGTGTTGAGTTGGAGACAGAAGGGGACAAGTGGAAACAGATTTTGCAATCTGATATCAGCATCAGATGACACGATCGGCCCATCATCTCCCTTCTCACCTGCTTCCACCGAATGCCTACCTGCCCCCACCTCCCACCCCTCCCCTCACCCCTTTGTACTGGCAATCTCACTTCTACACTCTCACTTCTGATGCAGGGTCTCAACCCACGAAACACCAACTATCCCGTGGGCCTCCACAAATGCTGCCTGACCTCCTCCAATAAATAAACATAAAATGCTGGAGTAACAGCGGGTCAGACAGCATCTCTGGAGAAAAGGAACAGGTGGAGTTTTGGGTGGGAACCCTTCGTGAGACCCAATAGATTGTTTTAAGAAAACTGGTCAACTCTACTATAATTCCCCCCCCCCCCCCCCCCCCCCCCCCCCCCCCCTCCACCTTACCTCATTTAAAGACTCAATTTGATTCAGCTAGCCTCTCTGGCTCCGCCATATCATTTCTGATCATAACACAGACCACTCAATCCTTTCTGTGGTGTCTGCTCCATTTCCTGTACTTCTGTGCTTAATCCTTCCCCTTCCAGACCAAGGATAGTTTCCCATCCAGTCCACCAGCCTTCACATTTAATAGATCATTCTTAACTTTTAATAACTTTTAACGACCTTCAATAAGTTGCCACCATCAGATATGTCCCTCTCCTCCCCTAAGATAGACACAAAAAGCTGGAGTAGCAGCGGGTCAGACAGCATCTCTGGAGAAAAGGAATAGGTGACATTTCTGTTCGAGCCCCTTCTTCTGTAGGGCCCGAAAAAGGATCTTGACCCAAAACGTCACCTATTCCTTTTCTCCAGAGCTGCTGTCTGACCCATGGAGTTACTCCAGATTTTTGTGTCTATCTTCGGTTTAAACCAGCATCTGCGGTTCCTTCCCTCACTTCCCCTTCCACCATTCTGAAGGGATTGGCTGAAGGAAGGCTTTCTCCTTGGTGAATAAAGTTCAGGTTTAAAAAGAGCGGCAAGAGTCAGCCCGGGAGAATTACCTGGAAGATCGCAGAGCAGCAGCAGCCAGTCCGGTGAGTGAGGGGATTGGCTGAGACATCCTAATTAGTTGAGTGGATAGATGACTTGATTAGATAAAATTACGTTCAGGTCTAAGGCAGTGGCCTTGTTGAGGGGATGTGCCTTGGAGAGGTAAAGTGCGAGTCTTTGGCTCAAGAGTCTGAGGCCAGGAAGTGACACTTGAATCGGTTGGGAGTTTAATGTAATTTAAATATTTAAACTTGGTGCCTTTGGTGCAGGATGTGGGAAGCCAAGGGCACTGTTGGTGTCACTGACCACTGCACCTGTGGGAACTGTGTCCAGATGCAGCTCCTCAGGGACCGAGTTAGGGAACTGGAGCAGCTGGATGACCTATGGTCCATCCAGGATGACGAAAGCTTCCTGGACAGGACCTACAGTTAGGCCGTCACTCCAAGAGAGCAGGAGGTGCGACGGGTAAAGATGGAAAGAAAGTGGATGAAGCGATTGCAGGAGACCTCGGTGGAAGTGCCTCTTGAAAACAGGTATGCCCTCTTCAGAGCTATCGGGGCAGACGACACTTCCAGTCCGAGCGTCGGATAGGTCTGTGACTCAAATCGCGGCGCTGAGACTCAGCCGCAGAGGCCGACGTCAGGCAGAGCCATAGTGGTGGGTGACTCCATTGTCCGAGGTGGGGTCAGGAGATTCTGTGGCAACAGGCAAGACTCGAGGATGGTGTGTTGCCTCCCTGGTGCCAGGGTCCAAGACGTCTCAGACTGACTTGAGACCATCCTCGTGAGGGAAGGTGAACAGCCGGAGGTAGCTGTGCATGTAGGCACAAATGATGAGGGTAAGAAGAGGAAGGAGGTTCTGCAACGTGAGTATAGAGAACTACCTGTAGGTAGGAGGATGAAAAGCAGGACTTCTAGGGTGGTTATCTCTGGGTTGCTTCCCGTACCTCGTGCTAGTGAGAGTAGGAACATGGAGATAGGGGATCTGAATGTGTGGCTGAGGAGTTGGTGCAGGGGGCAGGGATTTAGATTTCCAGATTACTGGAATCTCTTCTGGCGCAGGGGTGACCTGTAAAAAATGGACAGGTTGCATCTTAATTGGAGGGAGACCGACATTCTGGCAGGCAGGTTTGCTAGTGCTACATGGGTGGTTTTAAACTAAACAGTAGGAGGGGGGGGGGGGGGGGGGGGGGGGAGTCAACAATGTGGACGTGTATGCCTGCAGCTAACGGGAAAGAGAGTGTAGGAAAGGTCACGTTTAAACTAACAGGGCAGGGGGATGGCAACCAATGCAAGGAGACAGAGGGCCATAAAAGGAGGACAGAAGCAAAAGGTACAAGGGAGATAAGAAAAACCAACCTGAAAGCTTTGTGCCCTAATGCGAGGAGCATTCGAAATAAGGTGGATGAATTGAATGCGCAGTTAGTAGTTAAGGGATGTGATATAGTTGGAATTACGGGGACATGGCTCCATGGTGACCAAGGCTGGGAGCTAAACATGCAGGGGTATTTGATATTCATGGAGGATAGACAGAAAGGAAGAGGAGGTGGGGTGGCATTGCTGGTTAAATAGGATATTAATTCAATAGCAAGGAGAGACATAAGCTTGGATGCTGTGGAATTGGTATGGGTAGAACTGTGAAGTAGCCAATGGCAGAAAACGCTTGTTGGAGCTGTATACAGACCACCAAACAGCAGTGGGGAGGTTGGGGATAACATCAAGCAAGAAATTAGGGATGCGTGTAGCAAAGGTACAGCGGTTATCATGGGTGACTTTGATCTACATATATTGGGCCAACCAAATTGGTAGCAGCGCTGAGGAGGATTTCCTGGAATGTATACGGGATGGGTTTTTAAACCAATATGTAGAGGAACCGACTAGAGGGCAACCTTCCTAGACTGGGTATTGTGTAATGAGGAAGGATTGGTGATCTTGTTGAGCAAGGCCCTTTGGGCCACAGTGACCATAATATGGTGGAATTCTGCATTAGGATGGAGAGAGACACACAGTTAATTCAGAGACGAGGGTTCCTGAACTTGAATAAAGGAGACTTTGATGGTATGAGACGGGAATTGGCTAGGATAGACTGGCAAATTATACTTAAAGGGGTGACAGTGGAGATGCAATGGCGAAGATTTAAAGATGAACTCCAGAAATTGTTCATTCCTGTCTGGCGAAAAATTAAAACTGGGAAGGCGGCTGGACCGTGGCTGACAAGGGAAGTCAAGGATAGTGTTAAATCCAAGGAAGAGGCATATAAATTGGCCAGAAGAGGCGGCAAACCAGAGGACTGGGAGAGATTTTGAACTCATCAGAGGAGGACAAAGGGGTTAATTAGGAGGGGTGAAAAAAGAGCATGAAAGAAAGCTTGTGGGGAATACATCACAGTCAGAGACAGGTGAATTTATATTGGGAAACAAGGAAATGGCAGAACAGTTAAACAAGTACTTTGTTTAACTGTTAAACAAGTACAAGTGACGGGATCAGTCAAAGTCAGCATGGATTTATGGAGGGGAAATCATGCTTGATTATTCTTTTGGATTTTTTTGAGGATGTCACGTAGAATGGATATGGGAGAGCCAGTGGATGTGGTGTATCTGGACTTTCAAAAAGCATTTGACAAGGTCCCACACAAGAGAATAGTGTGCAATATTAGAGCACATGGTATTGGGGGTAGGGTATTGACATAGATGGAGAACTGGTTGGCAGACAGGAAACAAAGAGTAGAAATTAACGGGTAATTTTCAGAGTGTCAGGCAGTGACGAATAGGGTGCCACAAGGCTCGGTGCTGGGACCCCAGTTGTTTACAATATATATTAACGATTTAGACGAGGGAGTTAAATGTAACATCTCAAAGTTTGAGGATGACACAAAGCTGGGTGGCAGTGTGAGCTGCGAGGAGGATGTTATGAGGCTACAGTGTGACTTGGATAGATTAGGTGAGTGGGCAGATGCATGGCAGATGCAGTATAATGTGGATAAATGTGAGGTTATCCACTTTGGTGGAAGGCAGATTATTATCTGAATGGTGTCAGATTAGGAGAAGGGGAGGTGCAAAGAGACATGGGCATGCTTGTACATCAGTCACTGAAAGTAAACATGCAGGTACAGCAGGCAGTGTAGAAAGCCAATGGCATGTTGGCCTTCATTGTGAGAGGTTTGAATTTAGAAGCAAGGAGGTCCTACTGCAGTTGTACAGGGCCCTGGTGAGACCGCACCTGGGGTATTGTATGCAATTTTGGTCTCCTAATTTGAGGAAGTACATCTATATAAGTAAAAGTATCATCTTGACCACTTCCTGTCTGCGCTGTATATTGATTTTAGTAAAAACGCTACCATATATCGCTATGCTTTTTGGCCATCTTACTCACAGTCCTCCTCCACTGAGAAGGCCCCGGGGACTTTTCCCATCGATTAAAAATATATTTTTAATGAGAGTTTAAAAAACCTTGAGATCCTCTCGCCTTGCAACCACCGCAATGAATGTAATGCCTCTTCGGGGGGGGGGGGGGGGGGGGGGGGGGGGGGGCAGGACTATAAAACCCCGGATGCCTGGACATGACTCTGTCGCTCTGCAAGATCGTGGGGAAGAGGCCATGACTCTCATGCTAAGCTGTGAATCAACTGAACTGTGAGTCTGCAATGTACTTGCAATAAATGATTTGTTAGCCCTTAATGAAAATGAAATGAGTTGTTTGGCCTGCCCTATGCTTGACACTGCAATGAAAATGATATGAAAATGCAATGAGCTGTTTGGCCTGCCCTTTGATTCAAACTGCAATGGCAATGGAAATGAAATGAAAATGCAATGAGCTGTTTGGCCTGCCCTGTGCTTGAAACTGCAAAGGCAATGGAAATGAAATGAAAATGCCATGGGCTGTTTGGCCTGCCCTGTGCTTGAAACTGCAAAGGAAATGGAAATGAAATGAAATGAAAATGCAATGAGCTTTGGCTTGGCCTGCCCTGTACTTGAAACTGCAATGGCAATGGAAATTAAATGAAAATGCAATCAGCTGTTTGGCATGGCCTGCTCTGTGCTTAAAACTTCAATGGCAATGGAAATTAAATTAAAATGCAATTGGCTGTTCAGCCTGCCCTGTGCTTGAAACTGCAATGGCAATGGAAGTGGAATGAAAATGCAATCAGCTGTTTCGCTTGGCCTGTCCTGTGCTTGAAACTGCAATGGCAATGGAAATTAAATGAAAATGCAATGAGCTGTCTGGCTTGGCCTGCCCTGTGATTGAAACTGCAAAGGCAATGGAAATTAAATGAAAATGAAATGAGCTGTTTGGCTTGGCCTGCCCTGTGCTTGAAACTGCAATGGCAATGGAAATGAAAGGAAAATGCAATCAGCTGTTTGGCCTGCCATGTGCTTGAAACAGCAATGACAATGGAAATGAAATGAAAATGCAATCAGCTGTTTGGCTTGGCCTGCCCTGTGCTTGAAACTGCAATGGCAATGGCAATGGCCATGGAAGTGAAATGAAAATGCAATGACCTGTTTGGCCTGCCCTGTGCTTGAAATTGAAATGGAAATGAAATTAAATTAGTTGTTTGGCCTGCCTGAAACCGCAAATTTCAGCCCACAAGGCCCCTATTAACCGAGAAACCAATTCCTTTTGCCCAACATCCCCATATTAGCCCAGGAGGAGCATTTTGCCCAAAAGGCCCATGCCAGGCCAGGGAAAGTCCAGAAAAAAGTGCTTCACTGAGATTTCCTCAGATTTATTTTTGTGCCCCTTCGGCCCATCAGGGCTGTACTAGCCCAGGAGGAGTCCATTTGACCCATCACTAAGTATTCTCCCTGCAAATATTAAATCTCACCCCCATATTTTTCTCCCTCCCTTCATTGGCTCCTTGCGAGATCCAGTCCAGGATAGACTTTCCTCCTTCATTGCTGTGATCTGCAGAAAACGATGAAAAATTTCTAAAATTGATTCTCCACCCGCTCCCCCTTCTCTCTCTCACAGAGCCTCTCACCTGTTTTTTGCCAGAATTCTGTGGCAGTTTATGAGCTGCCAGCACACCAGGCCTGAGTAACTGAGCTGCCAGCCCATCAGGCCTGAGTGACTGAGCTGCCAGTCCACCAGGCCTGAGTGACTGAGCTGCCAGCCCACTAGGCCTGAGTGACTGAGCTGCCAGCCCACCAGGACTGAGTGACTGAGCTGCCAGCCCACCAGGCCTGAGTGACTGAGCTGCCAGCCCACCAGGCCTGAGTGACTGAGCTGCCAGCCCGCCAGACCTGAGTGACTGAGCTGCCAGCCCGCAAGGCCTGAGTGACTGAGCTGCCAGCCCAAGAATCCATTTGGCCCACAATGTCCATACTAACCTTCTGGAAACCAGTCCCTTCGGCCCACAACTCCCATACTAGCGCTCCAGAAAGCCCTATCCCCATGTCCCCACCACCAGCCACCAATATTGGAATTGGTGGAGAGGTGGAATATTGCATTGTGGGACCAGCCCTCCTGTGTCAACACTTAGTCTAGTTATTGCTATTGAGGGAGTGCAGCATAGGTTTACCAGGTTAATTCCCAGGATGGCGGGACTGATGTATGATGAAAGAATCGGTCGACTGGGCTTGTATTTGTTGGAATTTAGAAAGATGAGAGAGGATCTTCAGGAAACCTATAACATTCTTAGAGGATTGGACAGGGTAGATGCAGGAAAAATGTTCAGAACCAGGGGTCACAGTTTAGGAATAAGGGGTAGGCCATTTAGGACTGAGATGAGGAAAAACCTTTTTCACCCAGAGAGTTGTGAATCTCTGGAATTCTCTGCCACCGATGGCAGTGGAAGCCAATTCACTGGATGTTTTCAAGAGAGAGTTAGATTTAGCTCTTCAGGCTGATGGAATCAAGGTATATGGGGAGAAAGCAGGAATGGGGTACTGATTTTGGATGATCAGCCATGATCATATTCATTGGCGGTGCTGGCTCAAAGGACCGAATGGCCTACTCCTACATCTATTATCTATGTTTCTATGTCCATTTTCTCTGCAATTGCCTGGTTTCCAATTTCATTTCCACCACCAGCCAGTGCCCTTCTCACATAACTTCCTTTGTACCCACAGGATTGCAACACCTGCCCTTTACCTCTCACCTTCCCAAAGAATCTCGACTTCCAGGTGAATCAAATGTGTTTATTCCATTTTAAATGTACTGCCTGTAATGTTCACATTGTGGTCTCCTGTCCTGTGCTTGAAACTGCAATGGCAATGGAAATGAAATGAAAATGCAATGAGCTGTCCGGCTTGGCCTGCCCTGTGCTTGAAACTGCAAAGGCAATGGAAATGAAATGAAAATGAAATGAGCTGTTTGGCTTGGCCTGCCCTGTGCTTGAAACTGCAATGGTAATGGAAATGAAAGGAAAATGCAATCAGCTGTTTGACCTGCCCTGTGCTTGAAACAGCAATGGCAATGGAAATGAAATGAAAATGCAATCAGCTGTTTTGTGAGAATCCAAATGCAGATCTGGTGACTGCTTTGCATAAAACCTATGTTCCGTTAGCAAGAGTGACCCAGTCCTATCTGTGGTTTGGTCATTTAAAATCTCCATCAATAGGGCGGCACTATGGCGCAGCGGTAGAGTTGCTGCCTTACAGTACTTGCAGCGCCAGAGACCCGGGTTCGATCCTGACTACGGCTACTGTCTGTACGGAGCTTATACATTCTCCCCATGACTGCGTGGATTTTCTCCGAGATCTTCGGTTTCAACCGTACAAGGTTTGTATGTTAATTGACTTGGTGTGAGTGTGAATTGTCCCTGGTGTGTGTAGGGTGGTGTTAATGTGCGGGGATCCCTGGTCGGGGCAGACTCGGTGGGCCGAAGGGCCTGTTTCTGCGCTGTATCCCTAAACTAACTCGCACTCTCGCTCTGAGATCTCCATGGTTGGCCTCTTACACAGGTCCAACAAGACCCAATTAAGGAACAGAAAGCTTGAGGCAGCACAGTGGGGCCGTAGTAGAGTTGCTGCCTTACAGCGCCAGAGACTCGGGTTTGATCCCGCCTATGGGTGCTGTCTGTACAGAGTTTGTACTGTACTTTCTCCCTGTGAGAGCATGTGTTTTCTCCAGGTGCTCCAGTTTCCTCCCACACTTCAAAGATGTACAAAGATCATCAAAGTTGTAGGTCAATTGTTTTTGGTAAAATTGTTAAATTGTCCCTAGTGTGTAGGGTAGTGTGGCTGATCGCTGGTCGGCATGAACTCGATGTGATGAAGGACCTGGTTTCACTCTGTATCACTAAAGAACAACATTTCGTTTTCTGACGAGCACTTTACAGGCACCATATCAAATTCACTTATTTCAGATAATCAACCTCTTCAGTTAGTGTTAGAACCAGCCAGTTCTCTTTCATTGTCACCAACCTGTAACTTTAACTCAATTTTCCCCTCTCCAAACAAACTGCCTGGCCTTTTGGATATTTTCAACAGTGTCTTTTATTTCAGATTTGCATTAATTGCTGTGTTCTGTATCTCACAGTTATGCCACTTTTTTTTTCTCTTCTTTGTTCTCTTGCATTTCCCTCACATTATACCTCACCCTGACTGATAGGATGCAGTTAAGATACTTTGGCATCAGCTTGATCTCCACTCTGGGTCAGATGTTCCGTTTGTTCTCTCCACCACTGCCCCTTCTCTGCAGCAGAAGCATGACGTTATGTAACTTTTATTACTTCTGACGAATGGAAACATTGACTGTTTGTCTGCCCACATATGCTGCCTGGCCAGCTGCGTATTTCCTGCAGTTTCTGTTTTTTGCCCCCCTAATTAAAGACCTGACGGCTTCTTCTGTTATCTCATCTAAGCATTATAATGTTTACATTAGGATGCATAGTTTGTCCATTAGAAATTTAAATGAGATATGTTACAGAAGATTACTGTTGTGTCACAGTATTTTTAACACTAATTTACAGTTCTCAACATTTCAATATTTTGGGCAGTGGGCAGGTGCTATAGACCTGCATGGGAAGGCAGACGCTCCCGACCCCATGCGTCTCGGGCAGATGGGGCTCGTCAGCCTGGGAAGGCAGTCCATCTAGGAGAGGGAAAACTCTGATTTAAAACCTCCACTGCCTTGTGGCCATATCCAGTCATGGAAAAGGCTCCAGGAGTAAACCTCAAGAAAATCCGGAGTCGGAGCCCCTAAGGCAGTTTGTCGTTGTCTACAACCTCGCTCTGGCAGTTCCTGCGACGGCGCTGGTGCCGAACTGTAAAGGCTCTGCTGTTCCTTTGGATCGATCAGCGACATGAAGAGGGGGGACGTGCTGCATGGGCAACAGGCTGTCCTCCATATGACATCGCCCTGGCTTGCATCCGACCATGATGCATCACCCATGGTCAGTCATGACCAAGGGGGGCCTACAACTAATATTTCCCAAATCATTTAAATTCTACTAAGAAAAATCGTATCCATATTTTAATTAATCAGAGGAGTAAGAACAAAATAACTCCACACAAAAGTGAACATAATTTTTTTTCATGGCGTTATGCCAAATTAGGTTGCTGTAACGAACATTGTTTTTCTTAAGCGCTGGCTAGTTCACACATTTCAATATTATTTCTGGCTGAAGTGACTTGTTTTTCGATATAAAAGCCTGATGCTCTCAGATTTGTTTTGTTTTTAAATACTAGAAGACATGTTGTAACCATGATGCCATCATATGTTTTTTCTGTTCTCATCAGGAAATAAGTGGAGTCAAGCAAGAGCTTAGATGGGGTGGAATTTATCCAGTGCGTTGGGGAAAGTTTCCTCAGGCAATATTTAGAGAGCCCTGCAAGGGATAGGACAAAGCTTGGCCTGCTCTTAGGGAATTGGGCAGGGCAAGTGAATAAACTATCAGTGGGCTGGTTCTATTAGTTTTAAAATACTTATGGATAAGAAAAGGGGTGGTCCACCAATTAAAGTTCTAAATTGGGACAAGGCCAACCTTGATGGTATTAGATGGGAGCTTCCAGAAGCCCATTGGACTTGGTTGCTTGCAGCCACCCAGAAAGTGGGATTATTATTATTATTTTTTTAATTGTATTGTATTCAATTGTCATCTCATTTCAGAGACAACGAAATGGATTTTCCTTACAGTCAGTAACATAAAAATAAATAATAAATAAATAAACTTTTTTTTTTAAAAGCACAAACACAGAAGTCCACACACAACATAACCCCACAGCGGCACCAGAGTTAAGGAAGGTACCATAGCCCAGCCAGCCTCGCCGCCGATTTTCCCAGATGTTCACCCGTGGTCGGGGCCTCCCGAGCACCCGCAGTCGCCGCCACGGCCCTCTTGGCCGGGAACGATTGAACCTCGACGTCAAACCCCGACGGAGAACATCCTCAGCGGCCCGGACCGCCAGATCAGCCACCTCCCACCGGAGTCCGCGGCTCCCGAAGTCTACAGGCCGAGCCGGGCGGAGTCGCAGGACTCCGCGATGTTGGTCAGCGCCGCCCGCGTTGGGACCTCCGCGAACCACAGCTCCGCGATATCGGTGCAGCTGGTCCAGCACTCCGGAGCTCCAAACGACAATCCCCGGTAAGGCATCGCCCGGCCCGGGATGTTTCCAACGCTGCGTTTTTAATTGCAAGTGCGTTGGGTCCAGGAAAGATCTTCAGACATATGCATGCCCCGGAATTTGAAGCATTAATGTAGACATGTTTGGGGTCCTCGTCCTTCCTATTCCAAAATCCAAAGATTTACGAGAATGGTGCCAGATTTGAGAATCTGCACTAGAGGGAGAGATTGGACAGACTAAAGCCCCGTCCCACTTTCACGACATAATTGGCGACCTCTGCCGAGTTTACCCTTGACTCATACTCACAGCATGGTCGCCATGAGGTCGTAGGAGGTCTTCGTAACTCTTCCTTATGCTCGTGAGTGGTCTCCGCGTACTCTTGGCCTCAAATAGGTTGCGGCGTTTTTTCCAGCCTGATAAAAAATGTCCACGAGTAAACAAAAGGTCGGCATGGAAAAAATTGATACTTTTCACTCGTAGGTAGGTCATAGTAGGTCGTGATGGTAGTTGTAGGTAGTCGTAGGTCGGTAACTGGCCTGAGAAAAAAAATGCAAACATGACATCATTTTATCATGTGATCATTTTCCACTCGTAGCTAATCGTAGTTGGTCTTAGGTGTGGAAGACTGAGGTTGAGGGGGGTCGTAGAAGGTCGTAGACATAGTCGTAGGAGGACGTAGACATAGTCGTAGGAGGTCGTAGACATAGTCGTAGGAGAACGTAGACATAGTCGTAGGAGGTCATAGACATAGTCGTAGGAGGTCGTAGACATAGTCGTAGGAGGTCGTAGGAGGTCTTTTACTTCGGCGAGTCAACACGACCTTGACATTTTTTTCAACTCGTCTAGGGTCTTCTAAACTCGTGGATTAGGTCGTCCAAGTGGGACAGGCCCTTAAAGACTCTATACCTTGGAGCGAAGGAGGTTGAATGGTGATCTTATAGAGGTGTATAAAATCATGAGATGAATTGATAGGATGAATGCAGTCTTTTTCCCAGGTTAGGGAAATCAAGAACTAGAGAGCATAGCTTTAAGGTGGGGAGGGGGCACCAATTGAATACGAAACCTAAGGGGCATCGCACAGAGGGTGATAAGTATATGGAATGTTGCCAGAGGAAGTAATTGAGGCAGGTACAATAAAAACATTTATAAGACATTTCGACAAATACATGGAATTTGAGCAAATAAATGGAAAGGAGAGGTTAAGAGAGACATGGGGCAATGCAAATCAACATGAGTGAGGTAGAGCCTCTTGGCTGGCATGGACAAATTGTGTTGAAGGCCCTGTTTCTGTGCTGTATGACTCTAAATGTAGCAGATTCACGCAAATTGTGGGTCAAAGCTATGTTTGGGGAAGACAATGTTTTTTTTGAATTACAGCAACATGAAATGCAATTTGGAGCAATATTCTTGATGGTCAGTCTTTTTAAATTTGAAATGTAATACACTGACACTTTCCCAGGAGCTCAGTGAATTATTGATCTGGAACTTTGGTTTTGGGGCTAAATCTAGTCCATAGTCACAGGATTAAAGCTTTGATCTCTTAACCTGCTGTGAAGATTTCTGCACTGAATTAGCTTATTTCCTGATGATTATGTGCCCTTATTTCAGCATTATTTTGGTGCTGATTTTTGTCTTGACATAACAGAGTGTAATCTTGAATAAAAATCTGCCGTCGCTGGTGGTTCCCATGTATTAGATTGCTTTTGTGTTGGCAACAGTCTAAACATCACTAGGGGGAAGCTCACTGATGATTCATTATATTTTTAAAGTTAACATTCAGTGGGAGTCATGGACTGCCTTTTTTTTACTTACAAAATCATGAGCTTATTAATTAGGGGAAAAAAAGTCTTGGCAGTCAGAACTTAAATATAAAATTCCATATATGTGGTTATATGGCAATTTGCCAGTCTCAAATGCCAGTATGCATTTTTGGCAATTTACTCTTGGGCTCTTGGAAAACTTTATTGTCATTCAGACCTTGCGGTCTGAACGAAATTTCGTTGCCTGCAGTCATACATATAGTAAATAACAAAAACACACAATAAACACATATTTAACATCCACCACAGTGAGTTCACCAGACACCTCCTCACTGTGGTGGAAGGCAAAAATCTTGTCTTTGTCTCTTCCCTTCTTCCTCTTCCTCTTCCTCTGCGCTGAGGCGACCCGGGCCTCCGATGTTGTGACCGCACCGGGTGATGTAAATAAGTCCCGCGGGTGAACCGTGCTCCGCGAGCGGGCCGGTTCAACTCCGCGGCCCGGGGCGGTCGAAGCTGCCGCCCTCCAGTCCAGCGGACGCAGCTGTTGCCGCCGGAGCTCCGGAAAAACAGGTCACCAACCTGTGACCTGCGAGCTCCCGACGATGTCGTCCACTGGGCCTGCGGCCGTGCCTCCGAAGTCGCTGCTGCCGCCACCGCCACCAGAAAGCCGCCACAGCTCCTAGTCGGGCCGCCGGAACGCCTGAACCCGCCGCAGCCCTGAAGTCGGCCAGCCCAGCGCTGGTAAGTCCTGGCTGGCTCTGCCTCCGGAGCCTCAGGTTGGTCGCAGTTAAAGTTGGAGGCCGCCAGCTCCACGATAGGCCTCAGCGCAGACGGAGACGGAGACGGGGGATACGACAAGAAAAGTCGTGTCCCCCCAAAAGGAAGAGACTAAAAACGATTCTCCCTCCCCTCCCACACACATACACTACATAATAACTCAAACTAACGCTAAAAACAAGACAAGAAAACAACAAATAAAAAGAAAAACAGATGGACTGCAGGCGAGCCGCTGCTGCCAGGGCAGCGCTGCCACTCCCAGTTTTACTACATGCTGCATTTATATGAATTCTGCACACATATTGTCAATATTACGAAGGACAGAGCAATGTAAAGGCAGAAATGGAGAATTTACAACAGTGACGAGTGCAGGAATTGGAAAATTCACGATGTTGTTTTTGTGTGTCTTCTTCTGAGCTCAACGTGAAATTATATTGTTGGAGCATTTGACCTGAGGCTCCTAACTGGGCATCTCAGATATTTCAATCATCAAAACTGACGATCAACAGAAAAAAAAACTAAAGTTGGGTAATGTGGCTGGGTGACACTCGTTCGCCCGTGTGTCAGACGACGTTCTGCCATCACTTTGCCACAGCCAGTGCCACATCTGTGCCTCTGCGGAGATCGTCCGCAGTGCATTCCTCCTCGCCGCAAGTCAGTAGGTGGGCCATTGTCTGTACCTCTCCACAGTTGCACTTGTCAGAGTTTGAGAAGCCCCTGGTTGAGTCCGCAACGTCCAACTCCAGTGCGGAGGCGGTTTAGGGCTTTTCAGGCAGTATAAGTCTGGTGGTGTCCTGGTGCCATCTGTTGTTTGGTTTTGGTGCCTGGTACGGTTGGCTCTAGTTCCATGAAGCTGTTCCGACTCTTCAAGCTTTTCTTGGCATGTTGGTGTGCAAGGGGTGGTGGGGGTCTGTGTCCGCATTACAACGTTCTACTGCAGCTGCCCGATCACGTCTTCGAGATAGTTTGTCGATGCCAGCCAGCTCGTACAGATGTTCAACCTTTGTCGGTTTCAGGCATCCTGTGGTTTTCCTGCAGGCAGTGTTCAATGCAGAGTCCACCTTGCGTGCATGTTTAGAGCGGCTCCAGACGGGGCTTGCATATTCTGCCACTGAGAAACAGACGGCAGGGCTGCAGTGCGGATTGTTGTTGGGTCACTTCCAAATGAGATCTTTCACAATTTTTCGATGACATTGTTCCAAGTGTTGATCAGATTGGTGACATTGGTACAGAATGAACCTGCAAATAGGAAATTAGCCCGTTATCCATATAACCAAATTTCTAGGAACAAAATACAGATGCTGGTTTACACCGAAGATGGACACAAAATGCTGGAGTAACTCAGCAGGACAAGTAGCATCTATGGAGAGAAGAATAGGTGACATTTTGCGTCGAGACCGTTCTTCAGACACTTCAGTCTTTAGAAGTGTCTCGACCCGAAACATTACCCATTTCTTCTATCCAAAGATGCTGCATGTCCCTTTGAGTTACTCTGGCATTTTGTGTCTCTTAACCAAGTTCCTGCCTGCTCTTACCAACTTTATGTATTTTCATATAAAATGCCAAATGGATGACGAATAGACAATAGACACAGGAGGAGGCCATTCGGCCCTTTGAGCCAGCACCATCATTCACTGTGATCATGGCTGATCATCCACAATCAGTTACCCGTTCCTGCCTTCTACCCATATCTCCTGACTCCACTATCTTTAAGAGCTCTATCTAACTCCCTCTTGAAAGAATCCAGAGAATTGACCTCCACTGCCTTCAGAGGCATAGAATACCATTGATTCACAACTCTCTGGGTGAAAAACCTTTTCCTCATCTCCGTTCTACCCCCTATTCTTAAACTATGGACCCTGGTTCTGGACTCTCCCAACATCGGGAACATGTTTCCTGCCTCTAGTGTGTCCAATCCCTTAATAATCTTATAAGTTGCAATAAGATTCCCTCTCAACCTTCTAAATTCCAGTGTATACAATCCCAGCCACTCCATTCTATCAACATATGACAGTCCTGCCATCCCGTTAATTATCCTCGTGAACCTACACTGCACTCCCTCAATAGCAAGAATGTCCTTCCTCAAATTTGGAGACCAAAACTGCACACAATACTCCAGGTGTGGTCTCACTAGGGCCCTGTACAACTGCAGAAGGATCACTTTGCTCCTATACTCCTCCTCTTGATATGAAGGCCAAAATGCCATTAGCAGTCTCACCAGGACCCTGTAAAACTGCAGTAGGACCTCCTTGCTCCTAAACCCAAATCCTCTCACAATGAAGGCCAACATGCCATTGGCTTTCTTCACTGCCTGCTGTACCTGCATGACTACTTTCAGTGACTGATGAACAAGGACACCCAGATCTCGTTGTACATCCCCTTTTTCTAACTTGACACCATTCAGATAATAATATGCCTTCCTGTTCTTGCCACCAAAATGGATAACACATATTTATCCACATTAAACTGCATCTGCCATGCATCTGCCCACTTACCCAACCTGTCCAAGTCACCCTGCATCCTCATAGCATCCTCCTCACAGTTCACACTGCCTCCCAGCTTTGTGTCATCTGCAAATTTGCTAATGTTGCTTTCAATCCCTTCATCTAAATCATCCATGCATATTGTAAATAGCTGCGGTCACAACACCGAGCCTTGTGGTACCCCACTAGTCACTGCCTGCCATTCTGAAATGGACCTGTTAATCCCTACTCTTTGTTTCCTGTCTGCCAAGCAATTTTCTATCCATGTCAGTACCCTACCCCCAATACCATGTGCTCTAATTTTGCCCACTAATCTCCTAAGTGGGACCTTAAGGCTTTCTGAAGTTCAGGTACACTACATCCACTGGCTCTCCCTTGTCCATTTTCCTAGTTACATTCTCAAAAATTTATAGAAGATTAGTCAAGCACGATTTCCCCTTTGTAAATCCATGCTGACTCGGACCGATCCTGTTACTGCTGTTCAAATGTGCCGCTATTTCATCTTTTATAATTGACTCCAGCATCTTCCCCACCACCAATATCAGGCTAACTGATCTATAATTCCTAGTTTTCTCTCTCGAGGGAGACTTTCTTAAAAAGTGGGATAACATTAGCAACCTTCCAATCCACAGGAACTGATCCTGAATCTATAGAACATTGGAAAATGATCACCAATGTGCCCACGATTTCTAGAGCCACTTCCTTAAGTACCCTGGGTTGCAGACCATCAGGCCCTGGGGATTTATCAGCTTCAGTCCCAACACCATTTCCTGCATAATCTGAATTTCCTTCAGTTCCTCCGTAACCATAGGTCCACTGGCCACTAGTACATCTGCGAGATTGTTTGAGTCTTCCTTAGCGAAGAAGGATCCAAAGTACCTGTTCAACTCATCTGCCATTTCCTTGTTCCTCATAATAAATTCACCTGCTTCTGTCTTCAAGGGTCCAAGTTTGGTCTTAACTAATTTGTTCCTCTTCACATACCTAAAGAAGCTTTTACTATCCTCCTTTATATTCTTAGCTAGCTTACCTTCGTACCACAACTTTTCTCCCCGTATTGCCATTTTAGTTATCTTCTGTTGCTCTTTAAAAGTTCCCCAATCCTTTGGCTTCCCACTCATCTTTGCTATGTTATAATTCTTCTCTTTTAATTTTTTACTGTCCTTGACTTCCCTTGTCAGCCACGATCGCCTCTTACTCGCATTAGAATCTTTCTTCCTCTTTGGAATGAACTGATCCTGCACCTTCTGTATTATTCCCAGAAATACCTGCCATGATTGTTCCACTGACATCCCTGCTAGGGTCTCTTTCCAGTCAACTTTGGCCAGCTCCTCCCTCATGGCTCCATAGTACCCATTGTTCAACTCTAATACTGACACTTCCGATTTTCCCTTCTCCCTCTCAAATTGTAGATTAAAACTTATCATATTATGGTCACTACGTCGTAATGGCTCCTTTACCGCGAGTTCCCTCATCAAATCCGGTTCATTACACAACACTAAATACAGAATTACCTTCTCCCTGGTAGGCTCACGTTCAAGCTACTCTAAGAATCCATCTCGGATACAAGAGACTAGGAGTATTTTCCCTATTATTTTTCTTTGTGCTCCTTTAAATCAGGATATGAGAATTTCTATGGGAAAACTGTTTTTGTTTATTTGATGAGTATTAGAACTATATGATATTTTAATCGGAATAGTGCGACTTGCTCACCCTGACCCAAGTGTTCAGGAACAATGAGAAATAAACCATCGTTGCCATCTCACCTATGATGGTGCTTGGCTATCTGCTGAAAAAGTACCTCATAACTTCTTATACATGTGATTTCTATAGTTCTAGATAATTGGACAGAGTAAAAATCTAATGGGCCTGTCCCATTTACGTGACTTTTATGGCGACTGCCAGTACCCATTATAGGTCGTTGCAGGTCGCCGAAAATGTTCAACATGTTGAAAATCCAGCGGCGACCAGAAAGACGCTACGACTCTTTGGGCGACTGAGGAGACTACTCACGACCATACAGGTCATGGGGTGTATGGTCGTGAGCAGTCGCCAAAAGAGTCGTACCTTGTTCTGGTCGCCGCTGGATTTTCAACATGTTGAAAATTTTCGGAGACCTGCAAAGACCTATGTCAGGTGCCGGCAGTCGCCGAAAAAGTTGCGTAAGTGGGACAGGCCCATTAGACTGTGTTAACAATCAATCCATATTGTATAGGTGATGAAGTAGAATGACTATTTAGTACAGAGATCTTGATGTTTTGGAGAACCAGCTAAAGAATGGGAAGTCCCTAACATTCTTATGGCAATCTTATGATGGCAATCTATAATCGATGAACAACAGTCTACGTGTGTGCTCCAGTTGCCCAAGTGGTCCAGTACAGAGTGGTAAGCCAGTGAGATCACATCCATTGTTGATTTGATGTGATGGTGGGGTAAATTGATGTGAGTCAAAGCTATTATGAGGCAATAGATGGTTTGCATCATAATCACCCCATTTCGTTTGTCAGAATTTCACCCAGATGGAGTCTCTCAATGGGTTCTGAAATCAACTGGGCACAGACTTCACCTATATCATCAACCTCTCACTTCAATAGTCTTCTATCCTATTCTGCTTCAAGTAAACCTCCATTATTCCAGAAACAAAGAAAAAGAAAGTGATCTGTGATGCACGTCACATGTTGCATCTTGTCAAGCAAACAAAGATCATTAAAGCATCTGCAGTTCTTTCCAACACAAAGATTATTAATGCCTACACTCTGTTTTCTGTTGGCCAACCAGTCTTCTACTTGCATACTTGCATATGTTACATTTTATACCCCAAGTTAATATTTTCCACAATAACCTATGACTTGACCCCTTATCAATGTTCTCTTGAAATCTAAGTATACCACATATCTATGGCACATGTTACTTTGAGAATAAATCATTACAACATGATTTTTCCTTTACATATTACATTTTGACTTATCTGATCACTGATTTTTCTTTCAGTATCTTTAACACATTGCTTCTAACATTCTCTCCGCAGCTTCCTAATTTCTGTTTCCCTCCCTTTTGGAGCAGAAGAACCTGACAAAGTCAGTCGCGGTGGATCACAGACTTTTTGTGTTCCGCAGATGCCGTCTGACCTCCTGAGTGTTTTCAGAATTTTCTATTTTTATTTCAGATTTCCAGCAACTGTGGCCTTTTAATTGTCTATTACGTGTTAATTAAAGGGCCTGTCCCACTTTCACGACCTAATTCACGACCTCTGCCGAGTTTGCCCTTGACTCACTCGCAGCATGGTCGTCACAAGGTCGTAGGAAGTCATAGGTAGGTCGTAGCGCTAGTCGTAGGTACTCGTGGCATCAAGTAGGTCGTGGCATTTTTTCTGGCCTGTTGAAAAATGTCCATGAGTAAAAAAGGTTGTGAATTAGGTCGTGAAAGTAGGACAGGCCCTTAACAGCCAATAAATTACGCCATATTGTCACATATCACTGGAAAATGCATGAGAAATTAATGTTATCCTTGCCACACATGGTTGTCCGAAATATGTCATATCAGATAGTGATCAACAGTTTACATAAGTTCTGTTTGAACAATAGTCATAGAGTCTTACAGTGTGAAAACAGGCCCTTTGACCCAACGTGCCCACACCATGTCCTATTCGAATAGAATTAAAAAACATTTCACTTCTCCTCACCGCCCATCTTCATTGGTGCAGCAAGAAGCGCTGGTTGCATAAATAGTAATAAATGGAAAACTGAGGTTCTTGTTCAATCTAATTTGGAATCAAAGCTAGAGACAGAGAACTTCAAACGGAGTAATCATTATCAGGCAATCCGATAGGAGACAATGTACAATCTGCACTGCAGAGTGTTTATGCTGGGACCACCCAGCAGTTCAAAGATGAGAAGATGTGAAAGAAATGATAAAGCTATGTGATTCCAAGAATTATCTTATTATGATCAGTGAGAAATTCACACGGCTCCCCCAAGACCAGCTGAGCCTGGAATGGGAGAAGGTTGAAGAAGATGGTGAAACCAAAGATGTTCCTGAAGTGAATTTCTCAATTATTCACTGATAACCAACCATGTAATCTTTATGATAACAGTCAAGTAAGACATCAACACTGAGTCCAACCATGATTGATAGTGCAACAGTATTAAGCATAGTGTACCTCTGATTAATACCCATGCCTCGCAGTTTCAGAGATCTGGGTTCAATCCTGACCTCAAGTAGTGCTTGTGTGGTGTTTGTACATTCTCCCTGTGGCCATGTGTCTTTCCTTTGGGTGCTCCAGTTTCCTCCCATATTCCAAAGATGTGTGGGTTGTTGGGTTAATTGGGTTCTGCAAATAGCTCCTATTGTGCCGCTAAAATTTGTGTCGTGGATAAGAATGTGGGAAGAATTAAAAAAGTGTAGAATTTGTGTAAATGGGTGGTTGATGTTGCCACAGAGATGTTGGGCAGCAGGGCCTGCTTCTGTACTACATCATTCTAAGACTCTGTGATTATGAACATCTAGTGAGTTTGCCAGATCACATCAGTATTACAGCAAAGATCACATAGAATGCTTGGAAGTTTTCAACATGTATAAATATGTTAAATTAGTTTATTTTGTTTATAAAAAGGAGAGAAGCCCAATCTTAGCCCTAATAATTGTTGTTTCAAGGCAATCACTGCTTTAAAGAATGTGGCTAACTGTTCTCTGGAGTGCAACTATATGTGCACTAAGTTCCAGGAGCACTCAGTACATAGCCCTTGAATAAACTGGGTACACTTGGCTAAGTTCCCCACAAATCACATGTATTTGTCTGTACACTCCTCAAAGGTTTAAAGTGGGAGAGATTTAATAGTAATCTGATGGGTAACTTTTCCACACAGGGTGGCGGGTATATGGAACAAGCTGCCAGAGGAAGTAGTTGGGGCAGGTATAATAATAACATGTTTAAGGGCCTCAGGGCCTGTCCCACTTGGATGACCTAATCCATGAGTTTAGCAGAACCTAGAGGAGTTGAAAAAAATGTCAAGGTCGTGTTGACTCGCCAAAGTAAAAGACCTCCTTTGACCTCCTACGACTATGTCTACAACCTCCTACGACTCTGTCTATGACCCTCTACGACTATGTCTACGACCTCGTACGGCCTACCTCGACCTCGGTCTTCCACACCTCAGACCAACTACGACCAGCTACGAGTGGAAAATGATCACATGATAACATGATGTCATGTTTGCTTTTTTTTTCTCGGGCCAGTTAGCGACCTACCTACCTACGACTACCCACGACTATCCACGACTACCATCACGACCTACTGCGACCTACCTATGAGTAAAAAGTATCAAATGTTTCCATGCTGACCTTTCTTTTTACTCGTGGACATTTTTTATCAGGCTGGAAAATACACCGCGACCTACTTGAGGCCACGAGTATGCGGAGACCACTCACGAGCATGAGGAAGAGTTACGAAGACCTCCTACGACCTCGTGGCGACCATGTTGCGAGTACGAGTCAAGGGAAAACTCGTCAGAGGTCGCCAATTAGGTCGTGAAAGTGGGACAGGGGCTTTACAGTAATTATAGATACTGGACACTGCAACAATTGCCTTGTTTTCTATTAGAAAACACAATTACTATTTTCAATAGATGAATATTAAAGAAAAACTGTATGTGTTCAAAATATAAAATGAAATCTGAAAATGCTCGAAACACTCAGCAAGTCAAGCAACATTAGTACTGTCAAAGGAATGCAATCTGCAATGTTAACATTGTTTCTCTTCCCACAGATACTGCCTGATCTGCTGAGGATTTCCAGCATCTTCTTTTTTCATATTATTTTCAATCCGCTCCACAAACTCCATTCTGCAGACACCAACTCTATTCCCCTGCCTGATAATTCTCTGAAGGTGAATCAAACTGTTCAGAATCTTGGATGTATTGTGACTCGGCGATGAATTTCTAAACATACATTTGCACCACCTGACAGGATCACCAATGTTTTGACCACTACAACAATGTAAACAATAGTGCATTTTGTGAAGTGAGCAAAGCATCATGACATCATCTTCTACACTACGTTTGAATTTGCTATCACTCTGACAAGGTAATGGGGCCAAAAGATGACAGCTCTGTTGTCATGGCTGCAAATACATAGCCAAGGTTCCCAAATCATAGCAGCTACTTTTATTTTCTCTGTTCAGAAACCTTTTTCTGATCATTGTTTGGGTTTCATTCTTTAAAGTCTCAATAGAAGACATCACCTGCTTGCTTGACAAAAATATCTACTCAGTGGCCATTTTGAAATTTGAAGCCAGGTTGCTATTTTACCTAAAGTAAAATAAACTGACAAACTCTAATTAAATTAAACATTTTATAAACATTTCTTTACCATTTTCCAAATATATTCTGCCACTCAAAAGTTTTCCATATCTCTCTCCAGTAAATGTTCAACCAACTTGTTTATAAAACTAGCTGTCAATCAGTTCATCTTTACAAACTTATGGCATGCAAAAGAGACATTTCCATTAATGTTGTCCCATCCCAGTTCTTATTAATAATGTTATGCTATCCTTCCCTACTGTTATAACATTAACTCCTAGATGAAGCAAAACTTTGCAGGCATTTACACTCTGGGGAACGGGTCTCTTACTCTACGAGGAACTTCAAAGTCTTGTACAGTTATCAGTCTCACACAGAGTGCATTTAGTGAGATGCTGTGTTGTTATCTTATTTTACTTGGATTAACACATCTAAATGTACACTTAAAAAAAATCAGGCAACAAAATTCATAATACCAGAAGGCTTTGAAGATTTCTTTGAACCACTGGCTGAAATAACTTTCAGATAAAGCTACAGTATGGACCGTCTTAATTATAGGATTACGGGCATCCTAATTGTTCTAACACATCTCTGAATTCCTTCTTGGGAAGTCAATTACTGTAGCTACTGGTCTATCAGTGGGCTATTGAACAATACACTTTGATGATTGATATTCTTTAAGACTTTAGCCAAAGACTTGTCCAACAAAACACCACGTCAGACCCTCAAATCAGGAAAGACAATCAGTATTTTAGTACACATTTTATAGTTCTAAATTAATATAATTACAATCAATTTTGAATTTGTTTTCATGACACATTTTTATCTCAGTCCATATATTAAACAAACCTTTAAAAGCTTTTATGTTCTAAATTAATATAATTACCTTAATCAATCTTGAATTTGTGGACGGGTCACATTTTACTCTCATTCCCTATATTAAACAAACCTTTAATAGTTTTTACCTTGATAATTTTATCCTTATTAAACCTAGGAGGAAGTATACAGAAACAGCATTATGTACTGTGCACAATTAAAATATGGTAGCTTCACTGTTACAGAACGTGGAAGGATGCTGATGGGAAACATTTTAATTCTGAGTCTGAAACTTGTCTTTGGCCTGTAATCTGACTAGGAACATGAATACCACACACTGTACGAAACATACTGCAGGAATTTTGCAAGATGCACCAAATATATATTCAATAAACCACAATAAATTTACTGATCTACAAAAATAACTCCAAGAACACCGTAATTTAGCCACTATTAAATTCAGCAGTTGGAAAAATGCAATAGAAAGTTAGACTGAAATAAATAATTTTGTTCCAAACAAATAAATGAACAATAGGTTTGCACAATTTCACTGTATTTGAATTAAAGTGATCTCAGAACATAAAAATGCACAATTCTAGTTGCAAAACGCTTGATTCAAGTGCAAGACTGCAGCAACAATCAATGCCTTTACTGCTCCCATTGCTGTTGTTATTCTTATGGTTCAGTAACTTGGCAGGAGAAGAACAGCCAACTTCCACTTATCCCTGCAGGCAGGAAGGGTCCAGCAGCCTGTGGAGGAGCCAGTCTGACTGAACACCACAGCCAGCTGCACTGCAGATAAGTAAATGTACACAGCTTGGACATAAATTAACATGGCCTTCTGCAGCAGGACACTGACCAGGTCCAGCTGATAAAAGGACAAATGATGACAAGCTATGCTTCCCTGACTATTTTATAGAGATTGTGCAGCTCTGGGACACAGGCAAAGACCTATTGGAGCCACCATTTCCTTAAAAACAGTTGTGCCCTGATACTTTGGAATAAAACGTCGCACTGAAAATAAAACAACTGTTAAGCAATGTGCTACTGCTCTGACTAATGAATTACAAAGAGGATCTAAAAATAACATTATTACGACAAAGTCAGATAGAATCCACAAAAGGTTTGATTTCAGTAACTTTATTTTTATAAATTATAAATTTATATATCAACAAAATGTTGTTTACAGTCCCTATGTGAAGCACCAAAGGAGACAAATTGGCACGTTTTACTGAAGTTTATGTAAGACAACTGCTTCAGCAGTGCCACTACCCACTGTGAGCAAAGTGTAGCTCAATAGAAATGAAAATAGACAATGCATAATCATAGAACAGCTCTGCAAGATGCAAAGAGCCAGTGAATAACTTTCCTTGCCAGCATTTATAGCAGAAGACTGCATGACTTGTTGGTTTGTTAGGGCATCCTCCACCAAGACACGCTGTATACAAAAGCAAGCAGCCATGGGTTAGGATACATGCCATGCATGCCCATCCTTCACGGCCAAAAGAAAGCAAAGAACTTAAAAATTAAAACCAGATCTATTTCCTTCAGACAGACACAAAATGCTGGAGTAAGTCAATGGGACAAGCAGGATCTCTGAATTTGGATTGCATTGTAATTTTGGTGGAAGGTTTTCAGAAGGCAGTTTCTCCCTTAGCGCAGACCACTGGCTATTTAGACAGAAGGGTTTTGGCAGCGAGTGAGACCCCATGTGTAGGAAGGAACGGCAGATGCTCATTTACATCGAAGATAGACATAAAATGCTGGAGTAACTCAGCGGGTCCCCATCCCTGGTACTGAGCTGTCAGATTCCACTATAGCTGAATGCTCGTAAAAAGGTTTGCAGTTTACAATTGCTCAATTCTATTAAAAATTCTGACATTAAAAGCACTACATTTACTTCAGATCATCGAAACCTAAAGGTGTATGTTGACATAAACTAACAACTTAATTAAGTTAACGTGACAGGCATCATATCTGGAGAGAAGGAATTGGTGATGTTTCGGGTCGAGACCCTTCTCCCGAAATCAACATTTTCTGTTTATCTTCGGTAGACTTGATGGGCCAAATGGACTGATTCTGCTCTGATCACTGATGGCCTCATGACCAATCTACAAATTTGTTAATGTCATCAATGTCGTACTAGAATGACACTTGAATGCACAGGAGCGAAGAAGACTGGAAAAAGTTGTGAACACTGCCCAGTCCATCACTCTGACTTCCCCACCATCGAAGGGATTTACCGGAGTTGTAGCCTCAAAAAGGCAGCCAGTATCATCAGAGACCCACACCACCCTGGCCACACTCTCATTTCACTCCTGCCATCAGGAAGAAGGTACAGGAGCCTGAAAACTGTAATGTCCAGGTTCAGGAACAGCTTCTTCCCTACAGCTGTTAAACACTACAACCTCAAATATGCTCTGAACTACAATAGACTATTATTGTTATTATTGCCCTATTATTGTTTGTTTTTTGTGTATACGTATGTGTGCGGGATATATATGCATATCGATATAACTAAAAGTCTCATCTGCGCAGTATATTGATTTTAGAAAAAATGCTACCCTATATCGCTATGATTTTTGGCTATCTTACTCACAGTCCTCCTCCGCTGAGGCAGCCAGGAGGATTTTTCCGATCGATGAAAAATAAAAAAGTTATGAGTGTTTAAAAAATCTTGAGATCAGCTGATTGGTCCTCTCGCCAGTCAATCACCATGGTGAAGGTAATGCCACTTCCGAGGGGGAGGGGGGTGCAGGACTATAAACCCCGGATGCCTGGATGTGAGTCAGTCACTCTGGAAGATCGCGAGTGAAAGCCCACAACTGTGATTCTAAGTTGTCATTCAACTGAACTGAGTCTGCAATGTACTTGCAATAAATGATTTGTTAGCCCTTAATGAAAATGCAATGAGTTGTTTGGCCTGCCCTGTACTGGAAACTGCAATGGAAATGGAAATTAAATGAAAATGCAATGAGTTGTTTGGCCTGCCCTGTGCTTGAAACTGCAATGGAAATGGAAATGAAATGAAAATGCAATGTGCTGTTTGGCCCGCCCTGTGCTTGAAACTGCAATGGAAATGGAAATTAAATGAAAATGTAATGAGCTGTCTGGCCCGCCCTGTGCTTGAAACTGCAATGGAAATGGAAATGAAATGAAAATGCAATATACTGTTTGGCCTGCCCTGTGCTTGAAACTGCAATGCAAATGGAAATGAAATGCAAATGCAATGAGCTGTTTGGCCTGCCCTGTGCTTGAAACTGCAATCCTTGATCCTGTCTCTTAGAATCACCTCCAATAGATTTCCCAGCACCGACATCGGTGTCATAGCCTGTTGTTGCATGGTTTGTCCTCACTTCCCTTCTTAAATAGTGGTACAATATTAACCATTCTCCATTCCTCCTTAACTTCATCTGTGACTCAGAAAGGTTGTTTGCTCAACTCCATGACACAAGGTTCCCAATCTTGCTCCCGTACTCCGTCTCATCATTGTTTGATATCTGGCCCACAATGGTGGTGTCGTCTGTGAATTTGTAAATTGAATTCGATTTGTACATGGCTGCACTCTAATTTAAATGGTGATTTGTCCAGACATCTTTCCTCCATAGTTTGCCACCAAATTCTGTTTGTTGGTGTGCATGTGAAATACAAATTTACAAATTCTGGTTGTTATCATCATGTTGAAGCTCTTAAAAATGCTTCAGAAGCTTCAAGATTAAAAAAAAAAGCCAATGTGTATTTTGTTCCTAGAGATGGATGCAGTTGATTAGAGAACTTGGAGACTCAAACTCTTAAGGGCCTGTCCTATTGTATGAGGTAATTCAAGAGCTCTCCCGAGTTTAAAAAAAAAATCAAACTCGTGGTAAGCACGTAGAATGTACGTACCGGGAACGTCGGAGCTCGGGACGTCTCTTAGCGGCTCTTAGCGGCTTGTAACACTAACAGCAGGTACTCGGGAAACACGGTAAGCTCGTGAAGACTTTTCAACATGTTGAAAAATGTCCACGAGAGCCCCGAGTACCTACGAGTGGCTATTACCATAATTCTCCGAGTTTGAATCAGGAGAAACTCGGGAGAACTCTTGAATTAGAACCATCGAAACATAGAAACATAGAAAATAGGTGCAGGAGTAGGCCATTCGGCCATTCAATATGATCATGGCTGATCATCCAACTCATACCCCCTGATCCCTTTAGCCACAAGGGCCACATCTAACTCCCTCTTAAATATAACCAATGAACTGGCCTCAACTACCTTCTGTGGCAGAGAATTCCACAGATTCACCACTCTCTGTGTGAAAAATTATTTCTCATCTCGGTTCTAAAAGACTTCTCCATTATCCTTAAACTGTGACCCCTTGTTCTGGTCTTTCCCAACATCAGGAACAATCTTCCTGCATCTAGCCTGTCCAACCCCTTAAGAATTTTGTAAGTCTCTATAAGATCCCCCCCTCAATCTTCTAAATTCCAGCGAGTACAAGCCGAGTCTATCCAGCCTTTCTTCATATGGAAGTCCTGCCATCCCAGGAATCAGTCTGGTGAACCTTCTCTGTACTCCCTCTATGGCAAGAGTGTCTTTCCTCAGATTAGGAGACCAAAACTGTACGCAATACTCCAGGTGTGGCCTCACCAAGACCCTGTAAAACTGCAGTAGAATCTCCCTGCTCTTGTACTCAAATCCTTTTGCTATGAATGCCAACATACCATTCGCCTTCTTCACTGCCTGCTGCACCTGCATGCCTACTTTCAATGACTGGTGTACTATGACACCCAGGTATTGTTGCATCTCCTCTTTTCCTAATCAGCCACCATTCAGATAATTAGCTCGTACAGTGGGACAGGCCCTTTATTGGGAATGTGAGTAAAACAGAAAGTGCTGGAGGAACTCAACCAGTCAGGCAACATCTGTGGAAGGAATGGACAGGGGCTTTTCAAGTCAGGGCCCTTCTTCAGACTGCCAAAGAAGGTTCCCAACCACAAAATATTGCCTGTCCCTCCTCAGATGCTTCCTCCAGCACTTTGTGTTTTGATTACTAAACTTGCTTCACTTTCTGTTGACAGGAACATTATGTGGACAGGAACAAATACACACCTCTGATACATAATTACACAGAAACATAATTCACTCAAGTATGACAATGATCTCTTCTGGGGTTTTGGACATCATTTCACAATTTTTGGATGAAAGGGAATGAGATTCATAGTCATAAACCAGCAACTGCAGTTCCTTCTTACTCGTAGTCAGAGAGCTATACAGCATGGAAACAGGCCCTTCAGCCCAACTCATTCATGCTGTCCAAGTTGCCTAACTGAGCTAGGCCCAGTTGCCTATGCCTGGCTTTTATCCCCCTGTACGTCCAATCCATGTACGTATCCAAGTGTCTTCTCAACGTTGTAATTGTACCTGCCTCTACACTTACTTTAGCAGCTTGTTCTATAAGTACGCCATCCTCTATATGAAAAAATACCGCTCAGGTCCCCTCTCACATTTAACCAATGCCCTCTAGTTTTAGAATCCACTGTACTAGGTGAAAGACTATGGCTATTCTCCTTATCTATATCCCTCATGATTCTATAATACCCTGTATAGTAATCCCGATGCCTTTTAAAATTACCCAGCCAATCCACCCTCTCCTTTTAACTCAATCTCTCCGAACCCAGGAATGGCACCATAATTTTTTTTGCATCCTTTCTGGTTTAATGACATTCAAGGGCATTCAATGGCATTCATTTTAATGAATCAAGGGATATGGGGAGAAGGCAGGCACGGGTTTCTGCCATGATCACAATAAATGGCGGTGCTGGCTGGAAGGGCCAAATGGCCTCCTCTAGTTTCTATGTTTCTATTCTCCCTACAGTAGAGCAACTGGAAATGTACACAGTACTCCAAATGTGGTCTTGTACAGCTGCAACATGACATCCCAATACCCTGACTGTCGAAGGCCAGAAGTGTAGCATACCTCCTTGCAATGACAGGGTTTGGTTGCAGATTTTAATTACATTTTACTCCATCATTAATATGTTGCCTTCTTTTTTACTTGTCATTACGTTTCTACATTAAAGACCTATTTTTGTGACTCTATTGACAGGAGAAGGTACAAGAAGAAGGGTAGTTTTGGGTCAGGTTTTAGTTCTTACACAAGCCGCTCTGCAGATGCCTGGCCTGCTGAGTATCTCCAGCCTGTCCGTCTTTGGTATGTGCAGTCGTTATGGGAAGAGCTTGGACTAATAACCCACCAAAAAATGTGGAATTAAACTCTACCATGAATGCTTGAGAAATTAAAAAGCTGGATCAGCAAAAGGAACCACAACGCTGAGAGATCTAATGAAAAACCTGATGCATCTACAAGATCCGTTTATAAAGTTCTATATGCCATTATGAATCATTTTCACATTACATCCTTTTTCCCAGCCCTGGATCAAGTATTTCATATGGAATTTCAGCCTCCTCACAAAGTAATCACAAGCAGGTACAACAGACGCCTTGATACATATATTTAAGAATATATTGAGATAATAACCTATTATTATTACCTTTGGGATAATAATACTCACAGGAGAATACAGACAAGAGCATTGATTTTAATGTTACATTTCCACTCTCTGATTGAACCATTTTTAAATTCATGCACCTGTACCCTCATTTATAAACCTCACAATTCTATTGACCGTTATGTCATCTACCCGAAACAAAACTATTCTTCACTGCATTATACTTTTTGAACTACCAAACATCCTCGTCTCTGTGCAGTCTTCAGTATTTTCCTAGTAAATATTATCCATATCCATAAGGCAAATTGTGAAAATTCACAAGGTGAAACAGGGGCTCGGTTTAGGTTTATTATTGTCACGTTTACCGAGGTATAGTGAAAAGCTTTGTTCTGCATGACATCCAAACAAATACATTATACACAATACAATCAAGTAAATAAATGCAATCAAGCCAAGTATAACAGATGGAGCAAAGAAGACAATATAGTGTGCAAAACATAGTTCTCAGCATTGTATCGCATCAGTTCCATAGACAATGTCCAATGCCCACAATAGGGTGGAGGTGAATTGGACTGTACCCTAGCTTATGGAATGACTGTTCAGAAGCCTGATAGCAGAGGAGAAGCTGTTCCTGATTCTGGTGGTGTGTTCTTTCAAGCTTCTTTACCTTCTGCCGGGTGGGTTCTGGGAGAAGAAAGAATGACCAGGGTGGAACAAGTTGATGATTATGCTGGCTGCTTTTCCTAGGCTCCATGAAGTGTAAATGGTCAATGATGGGAAATCTGGTCTGTGTGATGGACTGGGCTACATTTATCAATCTCTGTAAATTCTTGTGGCCCTTTGCAGAGTTGTTCCTATACCAAAGCCATGATACCATCTGACAGTATGCTTTCTATGGTGCATCTATAGAGGTCTTTTAGTCATTGGAGACATGCTGCCTCACAGCACCAGAGAATCAGTTTCGATCTTCCCCTCGGGTGCAGTTTGTGTGGAGTTTGCACATTCTCCCTGTGAACACGTGTGTTTTTCGAGGTACTCCAGTTTCCTCCCATATCCCAAAGACGTGACATATTCTAGGTTAATTAGCCACTGTAAAATTATCCTTAGCGTGTAGGGAGTGGACGAGAAAGTAGGATTACAGAGCTAGTGTGAACGAGTGATCAATAGTCAGCATGGAGTAGGCAGGCCAAAGGACCTGCTTACTCGATGTAAATCTAAACTGAACTAAACAATCCTGGCAAGGGGCAGCATGCAAATATAAATAATAATTGTGTTCCTGAGATGGTGATGATACAATGTTGCAATGGAAAAATATCATTAACATTTTTAATTAAAAAAAAATTAACAACTTCTCTTTTGAGAAGCAAGCGGAGGGAAGAATTACATTTCATGTTTTTCCTCACTCCTTACAATGCTGCGTACGGCGATCGCAACTTCTACTGAAGTGTGGGTGGCCGTTGGCTCGATAGAAGCTCATCCGCCCTTTGACAGGTCTTGTTTTTGGTCCTGCTGGGGGTCCACAGCCCCCTCCTCACCCGGCAAACCAGGTGGGGGAGACGGTTTGGTCGTCGACTATCTGACAATGGAGCAGGTAGCACGGGATTACATGGCACCCGTGGCGGCGGGAACTCCCCCCGACCTGAACTGACCTGATCATTAACATGCCTCTTAAATAAGCTGCCTTGTTTGGGGTACAAGTCTTGCATCTGGCCGAAGTAAGACAGCAAAGTGGAGCTGGAATAAAGTTGCACCGGTCTTTGATGTTTGGCTCTCCACAACACTTTCTGCCTGCACTTAACAGAGCCAATGTTCTAATTATCAATCCTCAATGTGAATAGAGTTGTCAAAGACTGCAGGCTAATGTGAATTGCAACTTTGCCAATTACTTAGTGAGTACAATATAGAATGATTTTCTTCAGATAGGAAGCTTGAGTGGAAAACTAATTTCTCCTTGAGGTTAGGTATTAGTCTCAGGTATACAAAGTGCCTGAAATGTAAGTAAAGAAAAGTGGCATTAAACCTGTATTTGTCTTTCAAATACTAAGTTAGTTATAAGCATGTTCAACAACATCTAAAGCATATACTGTACATAATTTCTGAATAACCATATAACATAACCATATAACAATTACAGCACGGAAACAGGCCCTCTCGGCCCTTCCAGTCCGTGCCGACCATTTGTTTTCCCCTAGTCCCATCTACCTGCACTCAGACCATACCCCTCCATTCCCTTCACGTCCATATACCTATCCACTTTACTCTTAAATGTTAAAATCGATCCTGCCTCCACCACTTCTGCTGGAAGCTGATTCCACACAGCCACCACCCTCTGAGTAAAGAAGTTCCCCCTCACGTTACCCCTAAACCTCTGTCCCTTAATTCTCATGTCATGCCCTCTTGTTTAAATCTTCCCTACCCTCAATGGGAAAAACGTATCCACGTCAACTCTGTCTATCCCTTTCATCATTTTAAAGACCTCAATCAAGTCCCCCCTTAACCTTCTGCGCTCCAAAGAATAAAGACCTAACTTGTTCAACCTTTCTCTGTAACATAGTTGCTGGAACCCTGGCAACATTCTAGTAAATCTCCTCTGTACTCTCTCTATTGTAGAATGTACTCTGAATGTAGAAAGTTGAAATGTTTCTGTATATGGTTTAAGAATAAAGGCAGCCAAACAGAGTGAGATGGAAAGACTTAGTTAATGATCAAAACCAGAGCATGCTGCCAAAGAGGATTTTGGTCAGGAATCAAAACATGATAAAGCTTCACTTTTTGAACCACAAAGTTATGCAAGTTTTGGAATAAAAGTCTTTGCAAGGATTTTTTTTCATCTAGAGCAACTCTGCTGCTGCTTCTGCATTTCTTTCTCTCACTTAGGATGTTTTACTGTTGCTTTGCCTTCTGCCAACACAAGGCTTGGATCTTCAGTGCGTGATGCTCATACAACCTAAACATCTCCCTCTCTCCTCTTTCCAGTTCCACACAGAATTCACGAAGCAAAGAGCCTTCTGATATCTTCCTGCCTGTGAGGAACACTATCAAAACCCAAATTATTGTCGTTGAGTACTCCACTGAGATCCCCAACCAATGATGCTGGCCAAAAACTGACAAAACTCATCCAAATAAAAACTTGAGCCAAGTCTGGCTGTCTGAACTAAGACCATGATTTGAATTTGGGTCCTTTGATCAGGAATTTGGCAATTCAGCTGCTCCAGGTCACTCCTTATAAAGAAAGCACTTAATTATTATGTTTTGCAGATGGTTTTTTGATTTGCCAGTTTTTCTGAATTGGACCGGGCCTCAGATCACTGGTAGAAAATTAATATTAGCTGAAAAGGATATGGAACAAATTAGATTTCTGTTTATGCTCATTCATTCATTCACCGTTTGTTTGAAATGTCCATGTCAAAAAATGCTACCGTGAATTTAGATAGAGCATAAACAGTAATGAAGAAATGAAGAAAATGTTCTCACAAGTGAACCACTAAAGTCGCGTACAAAATTCGGGAAAATATTCTTAAAATACCTTGTTCTGTCATTGGGGGAAGAACACGCCACCTTGAGCTATGACTGTCACTCCCAACTGCAGCCCCAAGACTTACTGTTATATGTCTCTGTTACCACCACCCCCTCCCCTTCTACCTCCCCTACATTAACTAAAAGAGCCTCAAACCTGGTAAAACACAATGGGCATTAACCATTGTCTGTGGTTGGAGTTATACCTTGCATTCTATAAAGGAAGATTATTGTAGCTGTTGAAGACCAGTCATGTCAGCCCAGGACATTACTGCAGTTAGAAAACAGAAGAAGGGTCCCAAACTGAAACATTACATATCCACGTTCTCCGGGGATGCTGCCTGACCTGCTGCGTTACTCCAGCACTTTGTGTCTTTTTTTGTAAACCAGCATCTGCGGTTCATTGTTTCTACATTACCTACAGTAATTCCTTAGGGCAGTGACCTGGGGCCAAACATCTTCAGCTGCTTCCTTCCAGGAAGTTCAAAAGTGGTTATGGTCATTGCTGATTACTTAATGCTCAGTTCTCGGAGTAAGATCTAGACAATATTTAGACATGAGCTGATAAATTGCAAGTAATATTGTTACCAAAAGGTTTCAGCCAATGTCTTTTTCAGCTCTTGCCCCTTGTTAGTACAGTACCATGATTGCTGCTTCCCTCGCAACCAAAATCCTAGTGATCACCACTGACCAGAAACGAGATCAACTACATAAATACTATGACTACAAGAGCAGGTCCTGCAATGAGTTACTCATCTCCAATCCAAAGCTCTTCAACCATCTGTAGAGTACAAAACTGAAGTAGGTTAAAATGTCTTTCCTTGCCTGGATGAGTGCAGCTCCAGCAACATGCTTGCCACGATCCAGTATAAAGTCACCTGCTTACTTGATACCCATCAGCCACCCATACTATTCATTCTCTCTATTGCTACTGCACTACAGTGGAAATGTATACCATCTACAAAATGCACAGCAGTTATTCGCCTCGGCTACTTCAACTGCATTTCCCAAACCTGCAGACTCTAGTACTGGCAAGAGCAAGAGAACATGTGTGTCCCTTCAGCAATACGCCATCCTGATTTAGAAGTATAGTTCCTTCATTGTCACGAGATCTAGTAAAGAGAACTCTCTCACAAGGAGCATTGTGGCACAACTCACATCAGAATGATTGCAGCAGGTCGGAAAGGCAACTCATGGTCACCAAAAGAGCAACTGAGGATAAGCAATAAATACTGGTCTTGTCTGCAATGCCAAAATCGTATCATGTTGGGAACCTTAGTAGCACAGCTGGTAGAGCCGCTGCCTCATAGCACCAAACTCCTGGGTTTAATTCTGACTTTGGGTACTGTCTGTATGGAGTTTGCACATTCTCCCTATGACTGCATGGGTTTCCTTCAAGTGCTTCAGTGTCCTACCACATCAAAACATGTGCATGATTGTAGGTTAATTGGCCTTTGTAAATTGCCCGCATTAGGAAGTGAGTATGAAACTGGGATAACATCGAACTACTGTGAATGGGTGATCGATGGTCGGTGGGCCGAAGGGCCTGTTTCCATGCTGTATCTCTAAGCTAAAAACTAAATCTACCTCCATGTTTATGGTTTTAAAAAAAAGACATGGAGTGCTGGTGGAAAGTACTGGAGTAATCCACAGGTCAGGCAGACAAAAGTGCTGGAGAAACTCAGCGGGTGCGGCAGCACCTATGGAGCGAAGGAAATAGGCAACTTTCCTGCCCGAAACGTTGCCTATTTCCTTCGCTCCATTGATGCTGCCACACCCGCTGAGTTTCTCCAGCACTTTTGTCTACCTACGATTTTCCAGCATCTGCAGTTCCTTCTTGAACAACCACTGGTCAGGCAGCATCTGTGGAGAACATGGATTGGTGACATTTCAGGTTGAGTCCCTTCTTAGGGAGCTATATGATACCATTAAACTAAAATATAGCTTCAATGAAGAATAGCTATATAAATAGAATACCACATAAATTAAAAATTCTGACATGTCTTACCTGGTTGCCAATGTCTCAGATCCTTGTATGTGCAGCTATGTGCAGCACTGTGCAGCAATGAAAAGCTAAACAGCATCTCCTAGATTTTGTCGGTGCATGTGTAATCCACAAAAGGCACTGTCATTAATTGAGAGGCATGACTCTCCTGATTCATCACAACTTAAAAGGAATATGCCTGAACAGATTCCAGCCCTTGGACTGGAAATGTGCTTGAAATGTGTTTCAGCTGCATTCTCTTAAGTTGAAAGACTTACGTTTGGGTGCCCTAAGTGCCACCAACTTAGTCATCGGCCAGGTACAAGCCAAGAATTGATCACACCATCTATGCCAACCTCAAATGAGCAAACTCACAACTTTGGCAGCGTGTTCGAAGAAGATATCTCTCAGCATTTTACTGGTGCAAGGATGCATTGGACTTGGTATGATGTATACATTCTGCACTTGTGGTCCTTAGAAAAGTCATTAATTGCCCCACTAGTCACTGCTGATGAATCATTTCCTTCCAGGTACCAATAATTTCTAGGCCCGGATGGATGCAAGCCCCACAACATTAAATGTAGGAAGATTCTGCAAAACCTTTGTTTTGATTTGTTACATACGTATGAGTTTTAAATTGGCCATAAACATTTTCAAAAGTTTAACATATTATTTTTAATTATGCCTGTTTAAGTTCCTCATATAGCTCAAAAATATGCATGTTTATTTTAAATTTAATTTTTTACATCAGCCGTTCTCACGGCCAGTTTCAAGTTTGACTGGCATTAATGGTACAGGAATATGCCTGGTTACGTCAGCCTGGGAAATAAGATATGGTTGCAGGTGTGTGAAAAATGTACAGCACTGGCCTGTGTTGCCTGCCTCATTGAAAAACCAGAGTGATAGCTGCCACTGAACGCAAACTGATGCAAGTGCAAGCTTTGCAATACTAGTACCCCAGCGTGAGCTTTCAAGATTACAAAGATATTGAGCATAACATTTGGTACTCAGAGGAATAACAAATGGAAATTTAGCATGGACTTGCAGATGGAGGTACCCCTTCTATGAGACTGAAGAAGGGTCTTGACCTGAAACGTCACCCATTCCTTCTCTCCAGAGATGCTGCCTGTCCCGCTGAGTTACTCCAGCATCAGTTGGCTAACAGGGATCTCAGCCAGCATAAGAAAATAATGTGCTGTCTTCTGCATTGATAGCCCTGGTTGATAAACGTGGAACATCTTAGGAAAAAATATTAGTTTTAAAATAAAATAATTTCATTGCTACCTATCCAGTTTCTAGAGAATGCTGTGGGGATTTTTCTCCCGGTATTTTATTGTGGGTTGTACAGCTTACACCTTTTACCTTCCATGCCGTTGCACTGTGTGTTTGTAATAGAATAATGACATACAAATTTACTCATTTTAATGCCACATAAATTCATGCTACTGCAAAACTATTAATTAAAGCATAAATTAGAGCATGTAAAACATGCAAATATTTGATACTTACAACATTCTTGTTGTACAGAAATAAATAATTTGTGTTTTTGTAACACCTATCATGAAATCGATATTTCGTGTTTGAAGGTGACTATTGTTTACAGACAGTCACAGCAGACAATGTGCAGTAAGATCTCACGGCAACTGAATGGCCACTTACCATATTATCTGTGGCATTTATTGGAGAGAATTTTGGTCAGAGGTACTGACAGCATTACCTGCTGCACCTCACGAACATGTCATGGGGATCTGTTATATCCACTTGGACAAGCCATCCGGGTCTTAAATTTCATGCAATAATCTATAGGACCCTTTAGACTGCACTGAAGTGTTAGCAGAGAGATACAGCGTGGAAACAGGCTCTTTAGCCCAACGAGTCCACGCTGACCAATAATCACCCAGTACACTAGTCCTACCCTACACTCCAGGGGCAATTTGCAGAGGCCAATTAACCTACTAATAGTCTGAAGAAGGTCTCGACCCAAAACGTCACCCATTCCTTCTCTCCAGAGATGCTGCCTGTCCCGCTGAGTTACTCCAGCTCTTTGTGTCTCTCTTTGGTTTAAATGTCCTTTATTACTCACATACACCAATTGGTGTAGTGAAATGCGGATTGCCTTTGCAGCACGTAAAAATGCACATGGTAGGTTTAACCTACTAACCTGCTTGTCGTTGGCATGTGGAAGGAAACCAGAGCACCCAGAGAGAGCCCACGTTGTTACAGGGGGAATATGCAAATTCCATACAGACAGCACCCATTGTAAGGATCAGAAAAAGGTCTCTGGTGTTGTAAACCAGCATCTCTACTGCTGTGCCACTGTGTTGCCTAAATATAGAATTATAATTCAATTCCACACATTCCTTAATCAGAAGCAAAAATATCAACACCAGGATGTATCATGCTGTAAAGATTTAAAGATAAACATTGAAACTAGACTTTATTTCTTAAGTACATGATGATTTGTCCTGGGCCTCCTCCATGGCCAGAGTGAGTCATATTGCACCGCAAATTGGAGGAGCAGCTCCTCATATTTTGCTTGGGTAGTTTACACCCCAGCGGTATGCACATTGACTTCTCCAATTTCAGGTAGTCCTTGCTTCCTCCCTCTTTCCCCTCCCCTTCCCAGCTCTCCCACAGCCCACTGTCTTCGCCTCTTCCTTTCTTCTTCCCGCCCCCACCCCCCCCCCCCCCCACATCGGTCTGAAGAAGGGTCTCGACCCAAAACATCACCTATTTCCTTCGTTCCATAGATGTTGCCTCAGCTGCTGAGTTTCTCCAGCATTTTTGTCTACCTTTGATGATTTTTGTAGTATTTTTCATAAGCAAATACATCATAAACTTAGGTTGAAAGACTAAACAGAATGATTGTTTTGGACAGGAAGACGTGACAAAGAATATGGATGATATAGGGTGGATATTTGGTCCCAGCAAAGTGCAGTTAAATATATTTTAATGCACTGTCCTGACTGTACACTGTTTTCCTCTGCTAGATTTTCCAATTTGGCACTGATTTTAATTATGACGCATTGAACCAGCAACTAAAATACGAAGGAGTGCCTGCATACAATACAAAGGCAAACATATTTTAGAAGACTTTAGGAAAGTGAGAAAGTCATTTCAACCATCGACTTTTTTTTGCAAAGGCAAATTGGAGAGGGAAAGAAGTGATATGTTAAATGAAGCAATGGTGTTGAGTAATAAGATCAAGGTGTGGTGTGGAGTAATAAGATCAAGGCTGCCGATTAGGCTCAAAAAAGCAAATGATCTGACTTCTTGATTCATGGCTGATATGATCTTTGTGCTACAAGAGCTGCTGGCTTTGTACTCCAGATGACTAGTCTTATATAGACTGGTACAGGTTACCAAAAAACTACTGTCACCTGCCCCATTGTATGATAGTTTATTGGTGCAGGTGACAGTAGCTTGCAATTTATTGGTAATACCGTTGCAAGCATAATTTAAAAAAAAGACAATGATTATTAGTAGGATATTTTCAAGAGGTTAAAATTACATTCTGAGGTATTCTTAATAGTTATTTCAACAAATTTGTATGAAAATCTTTTGTCAGGTATCTTATTAAATACAATGACCTATTATTGTCACTGTCAAAATATAATGATTTTAAGAGAATTTTAGGATTTGCCGATGAATAATTCATACATTGTTGTGAAGATATCAGTTCAATCTGGATTTCCAGTTTTCCTCAACTTATTGTATTATTTTATAATGCTTAAAGTCTATACCACGATTTGTAACCAAGATTGACCCTGAGTCATCCAGCTGTAGCAAGTGGTAGATTTGAGTATGGTAAATATGTAAAATTAAAAAATGATACTTCTCTGTGAATATTGGAGAAGTTTTACCATTATGTAATGTTGGAAGGATTACATTATGCATATGAAATCCTATGCCCTGTTATGCCAGCAATTCACATTTAATTTGCTATAATTTAATTTAATATATTTAAGTATCAAAAGATGTTTTACAGGATTGATGTAAACCTAAGTTTAGCAGCTCAGCACAGGTGGATAAGAGGGCAGATAACCAAAAGCTTAGAGAAGGGGCACATTATAAGGAAGAGAAGAAGTGACAGAGAGGTTTAGGGAGGGAACTTTGGAGTCTGGGACTTGGCAGCTCCAGATAAAGCCACCATTGTTGGAGCAATTAAAGTTTGACATGATCAAGAGTCCAGAATTGAAGGAGCTCTGATACCTCGAAGAGTTGTCGGGCTGGAGGAGTTTATGGAGACAGTGTCAGGGCAAGACCCTGGGATGTGATAAATGAGAAATTTGAAAACAATCATTTTAAATTGAATTTTTCATGTATATAAAATGGATGAGACTCAATTTTACTATGACACAATTTGAATTTCTTTTGATGTGCTGTTGAACAGTTTGTTCGGTCAGCGACTTACATGAAATCTCGCAGTTATGAATTAGAGGGCTGAAGCCGTTTTAAATATATGCATGGTATAATGTTTATACAAGCTGCTGTCAAAGCATTCTGAAGTGCTTGGGATGATTTAGTTGGGGAGGAAAAAGTCAGAGAGAGACCCCTCTATTCTCCACTGATCAAAGAGGTCACTGTAACAGTTAGGGACCAGCATTTTAAGCAGCTAGCTGTAAACTAGCCTGATGTGTGTTAGCAAATTTTCATACATTAAATTAACGCCAGGTATATTATCATTATAATGCAAAACTTTATTAACAAATCATTTCAATACTTAATGGTTCTTCTAATTCAGCCGCAGTTATAGCCAGTTACAGAGCCATTAAATATTGAAATGATTCCTTAATAAGGATGTGCGTTATAATAATTTATGTGTGTGTTAATTTAATGTGTAAAAAATTGCTAACATTCATTATACTAGTTCACAGCTGGTTGCTGTGTAAAATAGAATTTGCTTCTCAATAACCAATAATCATGGTTATCGACACGGCGGTCGATGCCCCAACGCTTAGCTGACAATATGCACCAGCCTTGAAAAATCTGTACCCATGAATCCCATCAAATCCCTCTTGCTAATAAATGTTGTTGAAATATCTATATATTTGTTTTAGTTTAGTTTAGTTTTGAGATACAGCGTGGAAACAGGCCCTTCGGCCCACTGACTCTGCGCCGATCTGCAATCCCCACAGTAAAACTATCCTACACACACTAGGGATAATTTTTACATTTACCAAGCCAATTAACCTACAAGCCTGTAGGTCTTTGGAGTGTGGGAGGAAACCAAAGATCTCAAAGAAAACCCACGTGGATCACGGGGAGAACATACAAACACCATACAGAGAGCATCCGTAGTCGGGATCGAACCCGGGTCTCCGACGCTGTAAGACGGCAACTCTGCCGCTGCCTATCTAATGAAAAAGATAAGCAGAAATCAGTGTTCCAAACTTTAATTTGGCTTGCCATGTATTTTGATATTAATGAAAGCCTTCTCTTAAGGAAATGCTTAGAATAGTTTCAATGAAAGTCACTAATGAGGTAAAAATACAAGCAATATACAAAACCGAGAAGAAGAAAAGACCTACATGCCACTTCAAATTTTCGAAATGAATGCAACAATGCAATACTTTTTTCTCGAGCATGCAATGGGTTCATTGAGGAGCATGGTGGGGGGGGGGGGGGGGGGAGCTAGAGTTCACAAGACAATGGACTGATATTGGGTGTTCCATCCCTGACGCAGCTCAAGCTTCAGCTTCCTACAGCCGGATGTTGTAAGAGATTGAGAGGAAGTAAGGGAGACTTTCCTTAAATGTAGATTTTCCTCTCCGGCATGGTCACCTCTGGAAGTAATGCAGGGCAGGACTTCCACTCACATATCTGAGCCCAAGCTGACATTGATGACGTAGGCAGGGTCACCTTCAACTAACTAATCTCGATGGTTTCCCATCCTTGATTGAACACTTATCAGTGTGTGTTGATTGGGAGCATGGAGTTGGTTTCAGGCAGTAGAAATAAATGGCTTCAACAGCATAAAGGGCCAGTCATTGTGAGAAACATTTTCTTGTCCATTTGATTCAGGGAGTGAAGCTGGGGACACCACCCAGTTGAAGTGGCCCAAAAAAGCACATGTTTTATTAGCTGCTGCAAAAATCCCTGTTACTTCTCGCAGACCTCTTTGACAATATGAACAATAAATGCTGGCTGCACAGGCATGCAACATGTCTTGAGAATTAATTGAAAATAGTAAGATTAAATGAGAACTTACCAGTTTGAAGTTTGATTACGTGAAGACCCCGCCTGGCGCATGCTCGGCATACTTCAAAGCAGCGGCGTGAAAAACACAGAACCAATAGCCGGAGTAAGTAAGGCTTACATAGACTAGAACTACCAGATGGTCATTTATTTTATGAGGGTTGGGAGTGGAGGGCACGTAATCCCTCATTGTAACTCCTCATAAAATAACGATCAAACTTCAAACTGGTAAGTTCTCGTTTAATCTTACTATTTTACTTCGGAGTCACATGAGTGACTACGTGAAGATTTTGAAGCTCTGTGATTTTCATGCCGTAGATCATTCCGTACGACACACTGCTTGAGTTTACACAGTAGTGAGTAAATAATATATATTGCTTGAAATTATGCAATAAATATTTTAATAATAATAATAAAAAGAAAAATAATAACCCCTCTATCCCTGGGGAAATTACAACAAATGCAACAAAGCAAACAATTTGAACAGAACCCAACACAGCATGTGCAACCCTGGCACTGTGACAACAGGTTTATCATAAAATCTAGAAAAGTTCCTCTTTAGACCATCCTGTGGTCTCCAGAATTTGGTCGAGCGGCATGTCCTGCACCTTTGCCGCGGACATTGATACCGCCCTTGTGGTGAGATTTAAACACATCAGTGTCTACTCCAGTTAATCCAGAACCTGTTTATCCATCTAGAAATAGTTTGTACTGTCACTTTTTTATATGTTTCTTGTGGGTAATGAACATTGGTGTCTCACAATCTCGGAGACTCTTAATTCAATATATATTAAATCAGATACTTAACCACACACAATGTTTAGTTGACAGAGTATGTCTTAAAGATTACATTGGTTCCAGCCTTTCTTGGCTTGCTTTGCTTGCTTAGATCATTGACATTAAATGTCATTTTATCTACAGACAACTGCATACAATATAACTGTAACATTTGTAATGTTTGTACTCATTGTGCTGATATTAATGTCATCAGCATAACCACTTTAAATATTAACCTTCTGAAAAGACAGTGACATAATTGGAGTCCATTGCCAAAGCAATGTGAGAACTATACTGACATCCCAGATTTCTGTATATCTGGGTTTGGTAGGATTTTATTAAAATTCCTCTCATAAATCGGGATATTAACGGATGAGACCCGATAAACTGTTGTTCTGAAAATTGTCCTAAATAGGAGGACAAAGCACTCCGAGTTCCATTAATGGTACTATAACTCAGGTGCAACATAGCAATGAACTCCAATACATCCGATATGTTTGTAGTATGATAAAATATATCTGACTGTATACAAAAGATTTCCCATCCCTTATATGAAACATATATTGTTTCTTAGTGCTATATCTCCAAGCTGCAGTTATGACATCCATGGTCCTATCCGACATTCCATCAGAACCTGCAGATTAACAATTAATACGGTCATGTAATGGATGACTCCTGCTGTTACTGGATGTACCAACAATTACTGCACCTGGGATTTGTCGTGAATGTCTGAATCATCATTCTGAGCACTAATGGGAACAATGGCTGTGTAGTAATGGTCCCTAGATAAGGGACGTATCAGATATTAAACTGATAAGAACAGATACTACACTTGATCTTAGCCAAAAGGCCGAGAAGCAATACCAGTTTGGAACCACCAAATGCCTGCGGCAGAGACTTGCTCTATTTTGGTGACACATTGCCTAATAAGGCAAAAATGGCAAAAACATAAAAGACTATACTTCTCCAATGTAGCGAGAATGCATCCACCGCTAATGCTCCTGGGTCTGGCTCCCATGAGACACATTTAGACCACTGGAGATTTAATCCAGACACAACAGTTCAACATTTGGTACTCATACTGTCTGACAATCTTTTTTAAACTTTTTGAATTTTAACATTCATTCTGTATTGTCATTGAACTTTCATTATCTGTTGTCTTACCACAATATTGTCTTCTCCCACAGCTGTGGTATTGTCTACTCGTAATTGAACATGAATTTGGAGAATTAAATCGTCTTGGACAGTCCATCGACCACCACAACTGGTGTCGTTGTCCTTGGCTCCCCATCCGAGAGCACTCCCATCAGTCTGTAATACCACTGAATACTATTGAACAAGCACATTTTTACTTCTAGTAACTTGTGCAACATTGAGAATCCATCATTGCAATTCAGCTCAACCTTTTTAGTTGGTAACTGCATGGACCTAATCAATGACCTGCACGCTTTTTACGCTTATTCTCTGGTCTTTGCAGACTTTGATCACTTTACTTTACCACTATCACTTTATCAGTAACCATAGCTACTTCTTGGATGGTGGGATAATGTTTTTTACCAAGACAAGTACAGGCACTTGTAACATCCCCAATCTTAATTGTTGGTAAAGTTACTGACATATCAATTTTATTAATGACAAATCCCAAATAATCAATTGTTTGGGATGCCTGTAACTTACATGTTGTTTGGATGTACAGAACCTTAGCCTTTCAATAGGCTTATGGTTGCTGAACCCAGTTCTTCAGCTGTCTCCCATTTACAATTAACATATCCTCTAGATAAGTCATTACAATGTGATTCTGAGCCCTCATTAACACCAGTGCTAGTTTCAATAATTGTGTGTGCAATCTGAGGGCTGAATTTAAGTACCTGAATAATAAGGCCATTTTTTTAGGTCTAGTAATAGCCATATAGCAGTCTTGTGATAACAACTTTGTTACAGTGTTGAAGTGTACTTTTTTTTAAATGCCTATACTGAACTATAAATTTAAGTTTGTGAGTCCCAGAATGACTCTGCAACCCCCATACTTGTGTCTGGGATATATTATCTCTACCTGACGAGTTCCTGGTACATTCAAACACCAAGCCGACCAGATTTAATGCAGAATTACAAAACAATTGTAATCTTACAACCGACCAGAGGTTGTTTCCCAAAAATTCCATGTGTGATGGAATGACGTTTCTGTACTTCCGTAAATGAACCAGATCTCCTTCTCTTGATATAGGGGTTCGTATTCAACCTGTTTGTTTTCTCAAAGCAGGGATGAGAAGTTTTATAAAGCAAATATCCTTAATTGTTTGGGCAGTTTTTCATCAATCATAAATCTGGTTATAGCTTGCCCACATAATCCTGCATTTTTTGGGTATAATGTTAGCCAAATGGCAATTTTCATCATACAATTGGGTTTGAATATGCATTGCAGAGTAACGCAAGCATGTCTTAAAAGTATTGGACATTATCGACCCATGTATGTGTCTTCCCCAAATGCAGTGATGCCAACTGAGTATCAGCTAGAGGACATGCTGGAACACATTTCCTGTCCTCGCATCTTTACACTCATGAGTGCCCAATTACTGAGTTACTGTTGGCACCCTGAGCGAGGCACAATAGACGGGTGTTTTATATATTTTTTACTGTTTCAGTCATAACAGTTTCTTGGAGTAGGTGAGAAACCAAATAATGTTGGCCGCCAGGTTCATCCATAGCCTCACCAGTCCATACCGATATAGCAAAACCTGGTGCTACATCGGGAACACCCGGAGCGTTTCTATTGTGCTCTGGTGTATACCCATAGGTAGGGACACCAGCTTCAGGGTCAGTTTCATCCTGCCCTGGTACTCCCGAGTCTTTGCTCTAGGAGACTTCATCCAGACCTAAACAAGGCACTGGTGAATGAGATTCTCATTTTTCATAGGCACCATACTCAGTGTATGGAAACTCCTTTCGGAGCCTGCCTTAGAATCTCATGGGCCTTAAAACCCTTAATTGTTTAGAATTTTGAGCATTTTATCTTGCTCTAAATACTTCATCCAGACCTTTGTAAGGCACTGGTGAATGAGATTCTCATTCTTTATAGGCACCATACTCAGTGTATGGAAACTCCTTCGGAGCCTGCCTTAGAATCTCATGGGTCTTTAGAACCCTTGACTGATTAGAATTTGGAGCATTTTATCTTGCTCTAGGGATCTCATCCAGACGTAACCAAGGTACTGGAGAATCAGAATCCCATTTTCATAGGCACCATACTCAGCTTGTGGAAACTCCTTTGGAGCCTGCCTTACAGGAAGACATACCTGGGTCAAGAACCCTTGACTAAGTCAAGTGTGGAGCATTTTCTCCATTTTCAGTCTCCCCCACATTCTTGTCCTCCCTTGGAGGAGAGTTATTTCTTTACTGTTTTGTATTTGTGCATAAACCATATATGTTTAAAATTGTAATTCTGACAGGCACATTCTGCTTGCAGAATATTTGCATTAACCTCAGTATCACACAGGGTTATATACATTTCCATAAAGAAAACTGCATCCGGTAACATATACTCAGAGCAGACTTTATTTTACAATTACTGGGTATTTGGAGCCGGCATTTAGCGCAGCTGTTATCTCCAAACCCGATCTAAATAGCAGTAAATAGCTGGAGCCGGCTTTTAAAGCAGCCCTTATCTCCCGATCCGATCTAAACTGCAGTTCCAGCACTTTCTATTCAATTACCACAGTTTAAAAATACACTCTAGCTGGCTCCGTATTTCGAGCCAGAGTTACAGAGTTTTTAAAAAAATTTCAAAATACATCAGCACTCTAGCTGGCTCTGCAGACTTACAGAGTTTAAACCCCCTAGCAAGAAAGTTCAACAGCGACTTACCTGCGGGTTAAACTTACGCTGGTGGGAGCTGCGCTCTCCACCCTGTCGGAGCTTCACATGCGTTGGCGTAATGCCGAGCATGCGCCAGGCGGGGTCTTCACGTAGTCACTCACGTGACTCCGAACTAAAATTGGACTTGACTTATCTCTCCAAGATTGTGATGGGCAGTATCAGCCTTCTTGTTTCTCAATCATACAACTGTAAACTTACGAAAAATGTTTTACACTGCTCTAATATTTCTAGTTATTTTCTAATATTTCGCATCTCAGCAAGTTATTCATTTCATTGATATATGGTAGATTTTCAAATTCACCGCAAGGCCAATTATTATTATTACATATGCCTTGAAAATATGGTGTCTTCTTTATAATAACAGTGCTGTGATTTGAAGCAATTGGATGGTTTTCAAAGGAGGAGAGTTATGATTCAACCACATTGGTATGGCATTGTATTAATCAGTTATGGCTGACAAACCTCTATTCCCAAATTAATCAGCGAAGCATTTAGATATCTAATTTGTTCATGGTCATTTAAAATGTTGTTTTAATTTCTAGATTTGTTTTCAAATCATTTCATCTTGGATTAAAGAGAGAGTTAGAGCTCTAGGGGCTGGTGGAATCAAGGGATATGGGGAGAAGGCAGGCACAGGTTATTGATTGGGGACGATCTGCCATTATCACAATGAATGGCGGTGCTGGCTCGAAGGGCTGAATGGCCTCCTCCTGCACCTATTTTCTATGTTTCTATCTTCCCAATATGTCAGTTGACCTCACGTATGCTGGAATTCAAGTCTCGTAGTATTAGCAGTATATTACCGCACCTCTTAATATGCCATTTCCAAACACAAATAATTTGGTACCATTTATTGGCAGCTCTGACAATGAAAAATATAGCAATCGTATCACGGCATGGAATGATACAATGCACTCAGTTAGATCACCTCTCATTAAGCCTCCTTATTCCCCTTATGCTTATTTTGTTAATCATCTTAAATCTTTCCGGCTAGTGCAAACAATGACAGAAATCATCAAATCTCTGCATTCCAACTTAATTTATGTTGTAAGGAAGACTTTCTTCTAAGACAGAATGGCTAAAGTGAAGGCCACTGCATGAAAGGGAAGAAAGCAAAGACAATGCAGCAGCATTCATCGGTGCAGATAACAATCACTTCCCACAGTATTCTATCAGTTAAGAAGTGTGTCTCAAGGAAACATAGTGATGATGCATATATTTCATGTTTGCCTTACTAACACAGATGACGTTTACAGAGGCATCTGAGTTACATGATTTTCCATACCATTTTAAAAGACTAATATAAGCATTTATACAATTAACTTGCCCACTTCAATCTTATTGTTCACCCAGCCTGGGATGGTATTATGAACTGTATGCAACCCCAATTAACTAAATTAGTCAATTTCTTACAGAATTTACAAGGTGGGGTTATACTTCAGAAGACTCCAAAATACAAGAAATTTCCATCTGTTAGTCTCAAATCACAGAAAACCTCAGAAATGGGATAGAGGTACAAACATACAAATCTGAAATAAAATCAGAGAAATCCGGAAATAATCAACGTCAGGCAGCTTGTGTGGAAAAATAATAAATAAGTTAAGATTTTAGATTGAAGAACTTTCATCAGATCTGACAATAGAAATGGAGATAGGGCAAATTTGATGATACACTAAGGGGAAAGGAGTGTAAGAACAAAAGAGCATATCTGCAATAGGAAAGAAGGCAGGAGAGACTAGATGCCATGAAGATGATAATGCAAGGTGAAAGAAGATGACTTTGGAAACAAAATACTAGGAAAGAAATTATTCTAAGAAACAATGGCAAATTCAAAAGCATAATCAGCCCAGTTGCAGTTGGAACATGCTTTTCACTAATATCCAAATCTAAGTGCCAAATTTGGGAGAGCTGTTCCAAAGTCTAATCAATGTACAGCAAACATTTTTACCATTAAAGAATAATTCTCAACAGCCTAGCTCTCCATCACTGCCCCTCTGTAGTCCTGTTGTACTCTCTGGACATAGTAGGGGTATTGTCCATTGATGGTTAGACATTACTTTAGACTTTAGAGATACAGCACGGAAACAGGTCCTTTGGCCCATCGGGTCCATGTCATCCAGCGATCACCCCATACACTTACACTATGCTAGACACGAGGGACAATTTAAAATTCTACCAAAGCTAGCTAACATACAAACCCATACATCTTTGGAGTGTAGGAGGAAACCAGATCACCCGGAGAAAGCCATCACAGTTACAGGGAGGACGTACAAACTCTGTACAGACAGCACCCGCATTTAGCATTGAACCCGAGTCTCTAGCATTGTAATGGGCCTGTCCCACTTAGGCGATTTTTCAGCGGACTGCCGGCGACTGCCTTTCAGCCCACCATGTCCGCACCAACCAGTGGTCCCCGCACACTAACACTATCCTGCAATTATCCTAAAATACAATTGTGTGTATTTAAATCATTTATAAATCAGTGCAATTATTTCCATTTTTAATCTGAGAAAGGGTCACAGACCCAAATGTTGACTACTTCTCTTTCCAAAGAAGCTGCTGAGTTTTTCCAGCATTTTTGGTTTTATTTCATATTTCCATTAGCGCCACTTCCATCTTCCAGCTAATTTGTTTTTGATTCTGCTTTGTCCTTCCAGTATTAATTAGTGATAAAGGGATCTGTCGGGAAGATCAACCTGACATCATCAGGAACAAATGTGATTAATGTGCCAAGTTCTACTAATTCCTGCAATTCCCAGATGAACCACTGACATCTGTACAGCTTTTGCTAGATTACACTTCCTCTATGCCTTCTCGTTCTCTTCAACATTTTGAGGATCCTGAGCTAAAGTCAGTCTCAATATTGTTAATTATTAGGTCCCTTGAAGCACCAATGTTAATGTATGACCGTTTCTCTTGATAATTTGAATTGATTAAATAGCAGAAGAATTGTGCTCCATGTTGTCTGAAATTAGTTCATTTCTTTAGTCAAGATTCTCCAGGGACTAGATCAATGCAACACTGCATCATGTTGGAGTCTAAGCTGACAATTTCAAGATAGCAATGTTCTGATATATTAAAGAGTCTCGCTGAAATAACATGAGAAGTAATTTGTTTTTTCTTTACTTTCCATGAGTCTCATGGTTATATTCGCAGATTGTTAGTCATGACTTTTCAAAAAAAGTGCTTCTCTATACTCTCTAGTACACCTTAAAGCCTGCCTGGCTACACGTGAGTTTGTTCCATGCAAATTTCTTGATCTATCTTATCGCCAATCCTTCCACATTTATGTATTTTATCAAATATTTAATGTTTGTTTTCTCTAATACTCCTTACAGTGACATTTTCCACATTCTAAACCTTTTCAGAGGAAAGAACTTTCTCCTGAATGTTCAGTTGAATTAATCGGTGACCATCTTATAATAATGACTAGTTTGGAATATTTTACAAGTGGAAACATTTTTAATACATCAATCCTATCAAACCCTTTCACATTCTTGAAGATCACCCTTCATCCTTCTCCAGAAAGGTCCCAGCTGTGTCGCCTTTTATAGAAACCTTTCAAAGTGAAAGCAATAATGTGGTGCTTTTTACTGTCAATTAAATAATTTTATGATGAAGTTTACCCACTAGATAGCCATAGCTTTTCTTGTTTTTTTGGCTCTTGTTTCTCTTCTGTCTAAACCACATTAGTCTCCTCCTTAAACCTGACATAAAACGCCAACTGTCCAAGAAGGTGAGCCAATTCACAGACCAAGCCCAACTCTGTTAGAGCACAAGTGGAAGATCTTGATGCGGTCCTAGATCCTGCCACCTATACAGCAGAGGCTGGACTGAAATTGATCTTTGCCTCCGTTAGTTTACGCCCAGTAATTGCCCGGAGTTTGAACCAATTCATATCTGCTAATAAAATGAGTCATTCAAAGGTGGTACAACCACAATCGGCCACAGATGATTTCACAGGAATAAATAGATTGTGTTGACATTTCCTCGATCAGTAAGAATAATAGCTAACCAGCTATACACAAAATGCTGGAGTAACTCAGCAGGACAGGCAGCATCTCTGGAGAGAAGGAATGGGTGATGTTTTGGGTCGAGATGTCAGGGAGTGGGCGGAACAAAGATGGAATCTAGTCGGAGACAGTAAGACTGGTGGGAGAACTGGAAAAGGGGAGGGGATAGAGAGGGAAAGCATGGGCTATTTGAAGTTTATGTCAATGTTCATACCACTAGGGTGCAAGCTACCCAAGCGAAATATGAGGTGCTTTTCCTCCAATTTGCACTAGGCCTCACTTGAACAATGGAGGAGGCCCAGGACAGAAAGATCGGATTGTGAATGGGAGGGGGAGTTGAAGTGCTGAGCAACCACGAGATCAGGTAGGTTAATTCTAACTGAGCGGAGATGTTCAGTGAAACGATCGCCGAGCCTGCGCTTGTTCTCACCGATGTAAAGAAGTTGACACCTGGAACACAAAATACAGTAGATGAGGTTGAACCCCTGCCTCACCCGGAAAAACTGTTCGGGTCCTTGGATGGAGTCGAGGGGGGAGGTAAATGGACAGGTGTTGCATCTCCTGCGGTTGCAGGGGAAAGTACCTGGAGAGGGGGTGGTTTCGGTGGGAAGGGACAGGTTGACCAAGGAGTTTTGGAGGGAATGGTCTCTGCGGAAAGGGGTGGAGATGGGAAGGTGTGGCCAGTAGTGGGATCCTGTTGGAGGATTCTATGCTGCATGCGACGGCTGATGGGGTGGAAGGTGAGGACAAAGGGGACTTGTTGCGAATGGGGTGAGGGGGAGCAAGAGCGGAGCTGCGGGATATCGAGGAGACCCTAGTGAGTGCCTCATCTATAATAGAAGAGGGGAACCCCCATATCATAAAGAGGAACACTGCTTTTAGGTCTGGCGATAGGGCTTTATACAGCACGGCCCGAGCTAACCTGAAGAGAGGCATCAGAGAGGTCAAGTCAGACTACAGGAGGAAGATAGAGGACCACCTCGACAGTAACAACAGCAGGCAGGTGTGGCAGGGGATCCAATATCTCACCAACTATAAGACCAACATTGGAGCTGCTGAAGGTGACGCCTCGTTGGCAGAGGAGCTGAACCTCTTCTTTGCTCGCTTTGAAGTGGAGCCACCCGAGACAGCCACATCACACCATATGGTCCACAGCAGCTTAACCCTCAAAATAGAGGAGCATGAGGTGAGGCGCACGCTGCGGGCCATCAATCCAAGGAAGGCTGCTGGACCCGACGGCATCTCTGGACGCGTGCTGAAGGACTGTGCACAGACCAGCTGGCCTGGAGTCCTCACGAGGATTTTTAACCAGTCTCTGGCCCAGTCCACTGTTCCACCCTGTCTGAAGTCCACAACCATTGTCCCCTTGCCCAAAAAAACCCCACATTTCCAGCCTCAACGACTACCGGCCAGTCGCACTCACACCAGTGGTGATGAAGTGCTTTGAAAAACTGGTCCGGGGTCACATCACATCACTCCTGCCCCGAAGCTTTGACCCCCACCAGTTTGCGTACAGAGCGAACAGATCCACAGAGGATGCTGTAGCCACAGCCCTCCATGCTGCACTGTCCCACCTGGAGCAGCGGGGGAGCTACGTGCGGATGCTCTTTGTGGACTACAGCTCTGCTTTTAATACTATCCTCAGAGGGGACTGTGTGGAGAGGGTGGCGGATTTCCGCTTCCTGGGAATCCATATTGAGGAGGACCTGACGTGGAGCGTGAACACTTCTGCGCTGCTGAAAAAGGTCCAGCAGAGACTGCACTTCCTGAGGGTGCTCAGGAAGAATAACATCACTCAGAGACTGCTGCTGTCCTTGTATCGGTGCTCCATTGAGAGCATCCTAACATACTGTGTATGCGTGTGGTACACCAGCTGCACAGCGGCCCAGAGGAAAGCGCTCCAGAGGGCCATTGACAACGCCCAGAGGATTGTCGGCTGCCTCTCCCTACTTGGAAGACTTACACAATCCCGCTGCATCAAAAAATCCCAGAATATTATAAAGGACATTTCCCACCCCGGACACTCCCTGTTTGAACTGTTACCATCAGGCAGACGGTACAGATCTACAAGGACAAGGACAAACAGACTTAAAAACAGTTTTTACCCCACTGCTATAAAGGCACTAAATGTAGCGGCCAAGGAACGCAGGGACTAAGGGACTGTGGTTGGTACACTGTGAAATCGACAGAAGGATGTAGGGTTGGGTGTTTATGCGTGCTATTTTCATATTTATTTTAGTTGTTTATCTTTTTTAATATTTTACCTTTTATGTATCGTTAGCTTTTAGAAATGTTTAAATGGTGCACTGACTGACTGACATTTTTTCAAATTTCGTTGTACATGGTTCATGTTACAATGACAATAAAGAAACTAAAAAAAAAAAAATGAGGACATCTCAGATTACCTTATATGGAACACCTCATCCTGAGCGCAGATGCGGTGTAGACGTGGGAATTGGGAGTAGGGGATAGAGTCTTTACAGGAAGCAGGGTGGGAAGAAGTGTCGTCTAGATAGCTGTGGGAGTCAGTAGGTTTGCAGTAGATTTCGGGCAATAGTCTGTCTCCTGAGATGGAGACAGTGGGATCTAGAAACAGTAGGGAGATGTCGGAGATGGTCCAAGTAAATTTGAGTGCAGGATGGAAATTAGTGGTGAAGTTGATGAAGTCAGTGAGCTCTGCATGGGTGCAGGAGGCAGCACCGATGCAGTCGTCAATGTAGCGGGGGTAGAGTTCAGGGATAGGGCCAGTGTACGCCTGGAACAGTGATTGTTCTACGTATCCTACAAAGAGGCAGGCATGGCTGGGGCAAATGCGAGTGCCCATAGCTACGCCTTGGATTTGGAAGAAGTGGGATGAGTCGAAGGAGAAGTTGTTGAAGGTAAGGACCAGCTCTGCTAGGCGGGGGGGAGGATTAGTAGATGGATATTGGCTGGTTCTGCAGACAAGGAAGAAATGGAGGGCGTTAAGACCTTCCTGGTGGGGGAATGGAGGTGTAGAGTGACTGGACATCCGTGGTAAGGATGAGGGAGTGGGGGCCTGGAAAAAGGAAGTCATTGAGGAGACAAAGAGGTGTCTTGGACATAGGTAGGGGGGATAGGTTGGAGTCGAGATATGTGGAAATTAATTCGGTGGGACATGAGCAAGCAGAAATGGGTCTTCCAGGACAGTTTTGTTTGTGAATTCTGGGGAGAAGATAAAAATCAGGCCGTGCGGGGCTGGGGAACGATAAGTTTGGAGGCTTTAAAGGGCAGAGAGCCAGAAGTGATGAAATCTTGAGTAGTTTACACCACAGGGGTATGAACATTGACTTCCCTAACTTCAAATAGCCCTTTCTTTCCCACTCTATCCCCTCCCCCTTCCCAGTTCTCCCACCAGTCTTACGGTCTCCGACTACATTCTATCTTTGTCCCGCCCACTCCCCTGACATCAGTCTGAAGAAGGGTCCCGACCCGAAACGTCACCCATTCCTTCTCTCCAGAGATGCTGGCTATCCCGCTGAGTTACTCCAGCATTTTGTTTCTACCTTCGATTTAAACCAGGATCTGCAGTTCTTTCCTACACATTTATTTTTGTCCACCAGCTAAAATCTGTAATTTTGTATTTTCATGTTTTCATGTTCAAAATGTATTGCAGTAGACACCAAAACCACAAAAGTGCAGCACGTGGAGAATGGGTGAGGTGAATCTGTCAACACATTTCACTTTCAACTATTGAATATTAGACTTTCTACTGTCAGAGTCAGAAGGCCAAATCCAACAATTCACTCCACCACATGGGCTCCAGCTGCAACTCCAAGCCTTATTTACATCAATTTTAATGGTTTAATAAACGACTGCTATTTAGTAAAAGTAAATAAGCCACATTGAAAGGGCTGTAAAGGGAACCAAGGAGAACCACCAGCCATTGTCCTGGATTTACATTTACTTATTTTACTGATTATTAATTTATTGCATATTGTGCATTTATTGTATTAATGAACCTGTAAGGCTGGAGGATGTACGAATTTCATTGTTCTCAATTTGGTGCACATGACAAGAAGTCTTGTCTCTTGACTTTGATACTTTTTTTCAAGGTAAGTTAAAGGTATTTCATACTGTATGGAACTGATACTATGGCAGAGAATGCATTTTACTTCGGAGTCACGTGAGTGACTTCGTGAAGACCCCACCAGCTCACATGCGCGACATATCGTCGCTCGCATTTGCAGTCGACAGCTGGGGGGGGGAGTGCGCTCCTCTACCGGCAGCTTCAAAAAGGCCCTCAGGTAAGTTTTTACTAACCTTGAGATGGTTAGTTTCTGTATTTGTTTATTTACTTACAGAGACGATGGAACGGAGGACTAGAACGAAGGCTGCATCGAAGCATGCCTCCAAGGACCGCGGGACTTCGGATAGAAGTCAGCGGCCGAAATACCCGGAGCTGTCCGCCACACAGGCAGCACCCGTACCACGGGCCAGGAAAAGAGAGCGGAGGTCGGGGAGCCCCACTCAGTCAGCAGGGCCCGACTCTCCACCACAGGAGGCCAGGGAGCTACACACTGGCAGAAGGACCGCGCGGGAGCAGGGTAGGCAAGACCCTGACTCTCTACCGCTTCAACCCGAACAGCACCGGGCCAGCGGTAAAAAGGTGCGGAAATCAGTGCCTGTTTCAACGGCATGCTCCATCTCCCCACCGTTACAGGTCACCAGAGGGCGGACCAGTGGGAAAACCGCATCAAAGTCGTGTAGCCCCGCTGCAGCGGCCGGCACCGACTCACCATCGCTTCAGTCTGCCAGAGCGCGGACCAGTGGGAAATCAACACGGAAGTCGCGTAGCCCCGCAGGAGCGGCTGGCACCGACTCACGACCGCTTCAGTCCGCCAGATCGCGGACCGGTGGTAGAATACACGTCGAGTAGCCCCTCAGGAGCGGCTGGCACCGACTTTGCATCGCATCAGTCCTGTACTTCCGGGACTGGTGGCAAGCCCGCACGGATGTGGAGCGTGTACCGCCCAGTCGCAACAGACAGGCGCTGTGTAGCAGCTGGCACCAATACTCCACCGCTTCAGTCCGGAAGACCGCGGACAAGCGGCAAATCCGCGCGGGAGTCGTGTAGCCCCGTAGGAGCGGCAGGCACCGACTACCTACCTAGGTTCCTCAACGAGGTGCGGACTGATGGTAGAAGCCCCAATTGTTCATCAGAACTTGGGGAAGTCGACTTGCCGTCCGCAGATAGTGGCGATGGTCGCATAGCTCGTATGGAGCGAATGGTGGAGCAGCTGCTCGAAAGGGACCTTCTCCATCAAGAGCGTGTGTCCATAGGATATAGAAGACACACAGCAGAGCTACCAAACATCTCTCCCTCTTCAATAGGGAGTGCCAGAAGTCAGTCATTAGCTGACTTTGAAGAGGGGTTGGTGCAAGAACCTGTGTTGCAAGAGATGCCTGAAGAGGAACTACTGGAAGTAGTGTCGAAGTTCGCCCAACCAGCACAATCAGGACAACCTCCTCAGCCCAGGCTAGTGGCCAGCATCAATTATTTAACCACACACCAGCTGCAGGAACAGGTGCTCATGGAGACTACCAACAAATACAAAGCTCCGAAAAATTGTGTGTCGCTCAATGTCCCTTCCGTCAACACACCCATCTGGGGTAACATCAGTCCTGGGATCAGGGCCCAGGAATTAAAAATACAGAAAATCCTGAAATTATTGACCTCGGGCATTACTGCATTTGCCAGGTCCATAGACGGGACGGGCATGACGGAGGAGCAGCAGGATGCATTAGCGTTGCTATGCAATACACAGTATGAGATAAACTGCTTTCGCAAGAGCTCCATCCGTCCAACACTAAACCCAAAATTCGCGGGTTTGTGCAAAGCCTCTGCCACGCCGCCACCGAGACAGCTGTTCGGTGAAGACCTGCCAAAACAGGTAAAAGACCTGGACGAGGAGGCAAAAGCGGTCGGGTTGATGAAACCACCATCCTCGAGCAGACCACCGGCGTATCATAGACAGCATCCTTATGCAACACCAAACAGGCCTCGGGTTCAACCCGATAGGGCAACTAGAACCAACCTTCCGGTCGCGCCCTATCAACAAAAGCCTTTTTTAGGACAGGGCCCACAGCGACCAGCCTGGAAGATGCGCAAACCCCACATCCCAGCAACACAACGAACCAAGAAAGGCCAGAACATCAAGCTCCACCGGTAACCATGGAGGTAAGGGGGTCTGGTTCTCTTGGGAGTGCTGCATGTATAACCTCACAAGTAGGTGGGAGGTTGCGTACATTCTGGGATGCATGGGGTTCTATAACTTCTGACACTTTTATTTTAGTATTCAGGGTTATGAAATTGAATTCATAAATGGACACCTTCCCCCAGCTCAGCATGTACCTAACCGGAAATTTGCACTTTCTCACAAAGAAAAAGTGGAAGGACATGCGGAACTATTAAGGTTATACACCAAGGGGTTTATAGAAAAAACGACACATGAACCTCTTGAGTTTGTATCTAGCATCTTTACTAAAACCAAAAAAGATGGTGGATGTCGTATCATAATTGATTTAACCCACTTGAATACCTTTGTACAATATACCCATTTCAAGATGGAAACATTTGAAACGGTTAAGCAATTGATTTCCAGAGGGTGCTTCATGGCCTACATTGACCTAAAAGATGATATTCAGTACCTATACGGGAACATCACCGTAAATACTTAAAATTTGTCTGGATGGGTCAACTATGGCAAAACAAAGCCCTACCTAATGGGCTTACAACAGCCCCTAGGTTATTTACCAAAATACTAAAACCAGTATTGGTGGCTCTAAGAAGACAAAACCACATAGTCATGGCATATCTAGATGACATTTTAATTGTGGGAAAAACTTTGGAATTAGCTAAATTAGCAGTAACAGCTACCAACTCATTATTCGAGAAACTAGGGTTTGTCATCCATCCAGACAAATCTAAGTTCAACCCCTCTGTGATTATGGACTATCTGGGATTCACAATTAACACCAATCATATGATTGTCACTGTCCCAGGGAACAAAGCAACAGACATAATAGAGACATGTAACAGCCTTGCTTGCGCCAGGAAACCGACTATTAGACATGCTGCTAAGGTGATTGGGAAACTTGTAACTACATTTCCAGCTGCACAATTTGGCCCGTTACACTATCAAAACTTTCAAAGAGCAAAAATCTCAGCATTAAAAGCGAACGCTGGACATTTTGACAGACCTATGCAGCTGCCAAACGAGGCAAAAATTGAGCTACAATGGTGGATTAGCAATATTCGTGATTGTTTTAATCCCATCATTATATCAAACCCATCAGTCGTGTTACAAACCGACGCAAGCGCCCAGGGCTGGGGAGCTACCAACACCACTTCCAGTTGTGGCAGCAGATGGGATTTGCACGAGTCTACTCTTCTTCAATCACAAGGTATAAACTATTTGGAAATGCTGGGAGCATTTCACGGGCTGCGGGCTTACTGCACAAATCTGCATCATACGCATGTCCGTCTTCAAATAGATAATACCACAGTGGTGGCGTATTTAAACCATATGGGTGGTATCAAGTCAATATCTTGTGATGAATTGGCAAATTTAATTTGGCTCTGTTGTATTGAAAGAAATATTTCGATATCAGCTACATACCTTCCGGGTAAGCTCAATACAGTGGCGGACACCAGGTCACGAGTATTTAATGACAACATCAAGTGGATGTTGAACCCCCAAATATTTGCTAAAATTATAGCCAAATATGGAACACCAGATATCGACCTCTTTGTGTCCAGGTTGAACCATCAGATACCAACATATATCTCTTGGGAACCAGATTCTGGGGCAGTGGTGATGGATGCGTTCTCGCTACATTGGGGGAAATGGTTTTTCTATGCATTTCCCCCATTCTGCCTCGTCGGTCGGGTATTGCAGAAAATTCAACTAGATTCTGCATCAGGTATACAGATAATACCCGACTGGCCACACAACCATGGCACCCGGTGGTCCTCAACATGATGAAAGAACCATGGGTACGTTACCAAATGCCTGAATTTGGTGACCAATCCCATAACAGGGGAAAATCATCCGTGCCATGGTCATCTGAACCTGTTGGCTTGCAGGTTCTGAAGAGGCCATTACTGGAATTCGGGCTGTCAACAAGAACCATGGACATCATTACAGCATCGTGCAGAGAGTCCACAAGGAAGCAGTACCTCACCCGCATAAGGAAATAGGAGGCCTTCTGTAGTTGGACCAAGACCACCTACAACTCTGCTACAATCACCCATGTGCTGGAATTCCTCGCGGGCCTTCATTATGATGAGGCCCTCAGTTACAGTGCCATAAACAGTGCCAGGAGTTCACTGTCATCCTATCTCAACATTGGAGTGGGATCTCACCAGCTGGTATCTAAACTCATGAGGGGTATATTCAATTCCAACCCTCCCCGACCACGATATAATATTACATGGGATATTGGGGTTGTCTTGTCCCTACTCAGGAGCTGGTCGCTTATGTTGGATTTACCACTGGACAAACTCACCTTCAAAGTGGTGATGTTAATGGCACTGACCACAATGGATCCAGACCCTACAGAAACTAAAACTGGATAGAATGGTCTCGACCCCCAATAAAGTGACTTTCTTTATAGATGAGTTACTTAAACAACACAGGCCTGGATCTACAGGTCTGAAATTGGAATTCCTAGCATACCCCGTTGATGTACGACTCTGTATAGCCACCTATATCCGACATTATATCAATGTCACACACAACATCAGGAAAATGGAGACGGGTCTATTTATCAGCCATAAAAACCTACATCACAGGGTGACGGTGCAGACTATCTCCAGGTGGCTCAGGGTGGTATTGGGTGCAGCAGGTATAGACACTAATATTTTAAAATCTCATTCTACCAGGGCTGCATCCACATCAGCGGCGAGGACGATGAGGGATTTTGTGCCCTCCACTCCCAACCCTCAACTGGTATATTAGAGTCTCTTAATCTTACTATCTTCAGTCATTGGTTGTTATCTGTGATTCCACACCGCTGCTTTGAAGAATGTCGTGCATGCGTGCTGGCGGGGTCTTCACGAAATCCCTCATCGTAACTCCTCATAAAATAAGGATCAAACTTCAAACTGGTAAGTTCTCGTTTAATCTTACTATTATAGTTAATTGCTATACCCCAGCCGATTCTTCTTTCCATTAATAATATTGGAATCTAAAACGTGTTATTCCCACAGTGCACATAATAAATAGTGGCTTTAATTTAAAATAAATAGTTAATTATACATTGATTAGTGCAAGCCACCAAAATTATGAACTAAATAGAATTATACTCACTTCTGCAGTCTGAGGTTCTCACGCGCTTCGAAAGGGCATCTATCATACCATGGTTCCATGAAGGTCGAGTCGCAGGTAGATAAGGTGGTCTAAAAGGCTTTTGGCACTTTGGGCTTCATCAGTCTGAGTATTGAGTATAGAAGTTGGGAGGTCGTGTTGCAGTTGTATAAGCTGTTGGTGAGACCACATTTAGAATATTGTGTTCAGTTCTGGGCACCATGTTATAGGAAAGATATTGTCAAGCTTGAAAGAGTTCAGAAAAGATTTACAAGGATGTTGCCAGGACTAGAGAGTGTGAGCTATAGGGAGAGGTTGAGTAGGCTGGGTCTCTATTTCATGGAGTGCAGGAGGATGAGGGGTGATCTTATAGAGGTATACATAATCATGAGAGGAATAGATCGGGTAGATGCAAAGAGTCTTTTGCCCAGAGTAGGGGAATCGTGGATCAGAGGACATAGGTTCAAGGTAAAGGGGAAAAGATTTAATAGGAATCACACAAAGGGTGGTGGGTGTATGGAACAAACTGTCAGAGGAGGCTGGGACTATCCCATAGTTTAAGAAACAGTTAGACAGGTATAATAATAGGACAGGTTTGGAGGGATATGGACCATGCGCAGGCAAGTGGGACTAGTGTAGGTGAGACATTGTTGGCAGTGTGGGCGTTGGGCCGAAGGGCCTGTTTCCACACTGTATCACTCTATGACTCTATGACTCTAAGAGCATGTTGCTATGTCTCGATGACTACCACCCAGAAGCACTTACATTCGCAGTGAATTGCTTCATAAGGTTGGTTACGGCACAAATCAACTCCTGTCTCGGAAATAACCTGGATTTGCTTCAATTTGCCAATCGCCACAATAGATCTACAGCAGATGCCATCTCACTGATTGTCCACTCATCTCTGGACCATCTGGGCAGCAGGAACACACACTGGGGCTGTTGTTTGACAACAGCTCACATTAAACACTATCATCCACTCCAAGCGCATTACCAAACTCAAAGACCTAGACCTCTGTGCTCTCTCTACAACTGGATCCTTGACTTCCTCATTGCAGACCTCAATCAGTATGGACCAGTGTCAATATCTTCTCATCACCCACCATCCACACATGTACATCCTCACGTGTGCACGTCAATCCTGCATGCCTAGCCCCTTGCAATGCCTTACAATGGCATCTGTAAATTCACTGACAGCGCAACTGTGTTGGTCAATCATGGAATGTTGATGGGTCTACATACAATAGAAAAACAGACCACCTGTTTGAATGGTGCCACAACAACAAGAACCTCATCCTCAACATCAACAAAACAAAGGAATCATTTGAGCTTACGATGCTGCTGCAAGCAAGATGTTAATTGAACCCTTACCTCGCCCTCCTTGTGCATATGACAATGAAGATGAATTGTCCTGACTTGAATACATGCTTCCTTTTTGTGAACCGTGGGACTGGGGCCAAAAGTTGAGGTGACATCAGCACCAAAATAAACTCTGTAGTCTTCAACATCTTTGCGATGTACTTTACCCAATATATGAAAGTCACATCAGTCCGCCCACTTTGAAGTTATTTATTCTGTGATTTTTATTTGTGTTATCAGGTTTATTTAATCACACATTCTCTCACTGGCAGTCTCGTATGCTGATTATCATTACACTTGGGTCATGTTATTGGTTCCCAGAGCTTTTTGTTAATACAAATGATTCTTCATGGCTAGGAGTGCCAAAAATGACTTGAGGCAATTGCAAATGTTTTTAAAATGATTCATTCTCGGACGTGAATTTCAATGATAACACCAAAGGCGTTTATCAACCCGTACTCGTTAAGCATAGAAGAGATGGGGAATTCCAAGATTTAACTTGAGAGAAAACAAAACCAGGGAATTAAAAAAAAACAGGAAATGCTGGATACATTCAGTAGGTCAGACAATATCTGTGGAAAGAGAAACAGTTAACAATTCAGATCCGATACCTCCTGTTCTGCGAAAGGGTGATGGAACTGAAACATTAACTCATTTTCTGTGTCACCTGTGTAGGAAGGAACTGCAGATGTTGGTTTACACGGAAGATGGACACAAAATACGAGAATAACACAGCGGGACAGGCAGCAACTCTGGATAGAAGGAATGGGTGATGTTTGGGTTGAAACCATTCCACAGATTGAATGTCAGGGGAGAGGGTGACAGAGATATGGAAGGGTAAGGTGTGAAAATGAGACATCCAAGGGTTCATCTTGATCATCAAGACATCTTCGTCCCCTTTCATGTCTCGTTGCCCCTTTCAAAACAATTGCATATTCAAAATCAACATACTTCCCAATAGAAGGGTAATCATTGTCTCTGTCAGAACTTTTTCAATAGCAAAAATCTTCAGATGAAATTATCTCAATTAGGACATTCCTTCTGAGGAAACACCATCGTGCTCAACATAACACAGAGGTTTGAGCTGCAGAGCCCAAAGGGACAGATAGTGATGGCAGGGACAGCTCAGGGGCCAATGATACTGAGTTCAGGGGCAACTTTGAAAATAAATCGACCGGTTTCTCGTGAACAAGTATTGGAAGATCTGCTGATTAACTTTTTTGTTGGTGAAAGTATGGGAATAAAAGGTCCAATGAAAAAGATGGCTGCCTTCATAAATATTCCTGGGTTCGGTGGATGTAGATTTTGGAAACAGATTGAAGGAAAGATGAGAAAATACAGGACACAAATTGTCTGTGAAGAAATATACAGAAGTTAAGTAGGTGGGCAAAGTTGCTCATCTAAAATATTTTTGGGAATGTGGGATAATCCACTTTATTAGCTAGAATAGAGAAGCAGAATGTTGTTTAAATGTGGGCATCATCGCATGTTTTTTTTGCTCAGAGAGATGCCGGTGGTCTTGAATGAAAAACAGAGAAGGTGAGCATGCTCTTGCTGAAAGTATTTTGGAAGGCAAATGGGACCTGTGGATTTTGGCCTTTAACACAGAGTGAATGGAGGCAAAAATAAAGATGCTTGATTGAATTTTATGGGGCTTGCAAAAACCACACCTGCAGTACTGCACAAAGCTTTGGTCTGCGAAGGAAGAAACTACTTGAAGACAGCACAGAAAAGGGTTTGCAGATTAATTTTGGAATGAAGGGGTTAAGAGTATTGGGCTTATATGCAGAAGAACGAGAAGCAATCATATTGAAATATATAAAATGCTATGGTGGGCTGACAGTGTAGGTGCTGCATGGATGATTCCATGGACGAGGAGATCTATTACAGGGCAATAGAGTTACAAGATAATGGCCACCAAATTAAGACTGAGATTAGAAGGAATTTCTTCTATCAGAGGTCTGTGAACACTTGGAATTCTCAAGCCCATTAAATATACTCAAAGCAGGGCTAGATTGGTTTTTAGACTTGAGGGGGATCATGGCAATGGGGAGCATGATGTGAAGTGAAGATTGGGCATTAGTGAATGAAAAAAAGGTGTAACTTGGTATAACTTTACTCCTATTTCTTATCATCGTGTGTGTTTGGATACTGGAAGGGAAACCAACTATCACTGCTAATCGCAGATCTTTGCTATTTTTAATACTGGTCACCAGAGGAAAGGTGGTGCAATGATTGGGAATGACCAGAGAGTAATGGTGACCTGCTTGAAGCAGCTTCACATTGCCAACTGGGACACATGGGTATCAATCTGTAAAGAGCCTGAGGTGAACAGATTGGCTTTAAGGCCTCGAACTAATTCTGACAGGTGAGATCTACTAAAGACATTGCTTTCATGATAACCTTGCTGTGTATTTCTGATCACCCTTCTTCCCCCATTCTGTTACAGGAGAATAGCTGGTGAATCACCTCTGATCAAAGACCACATCCTTAGAGATTAGTGAGTCATCAGCTACATGCAGCACTCAAAAAGCAGGAAAGAGTGGGTGGCAATAGTATTAAAATAGCAGGAACATATCAGGACGTCTGGACCTATGACCAACAAATGCCTTTTGAAACAGAGAGCAAGAAGCATATAGTTAGTAAGAAATAAATGTAACAGCGATCTAAGCCAAGTTAAAAAACATTTATGTCAGTGCTACTTTATATAGTAACAAATAATTCAGATTTTATTAATGTATGCCTCAGGCTAAAGTCAGAGTGGGATCAATGCTTCCAAGGAACCTGCCTGACTTCACTTAAGCATTCAGGCTGGGATTGCCACACCCCGATCAGGAATTACTGACCTTCAAGGAGGAGGAATGTATGTGCATGGAGCTACTGCCAGGAAACCAAAGGATGGGTCACCAGCAGTCAGAAAAATTGTGGGGGTCAGAGTCTGGACAAGTGAGAGAGGTACAGGGCAAGGGATGCACCTAGAGAAGAGGTTGCCCAGTCCAGCAAAGAAACAACATGTTAAACCTGTCTTATTCCCCTTTTACAGTCTCAGAGATGCCAAGTTGTTGTTGGTGAACAGTCTGACATATGAGTCCTTGTTATCCAAGTGATACAGTGCAGAATGGAGAGCCAGCGAGGTCGCATCCACTATCAATCTGTTTTGGCGGTAGGCAAATTGGAGTAATCCAGGTCCTTACTAAGGCAGGAATCCATATGCATTAAAAGCAATCTCTCAAAGCTTTTCATCACGACAGACTGGAGGTCCTCATCGTAGTTGTTGAGGCATGTCAGCTAATCACAACCTGACCTCAGAACAGATCCACTATGGACTTTCTAAAGGTTGAACTGCCTACTTCAGCTTGCATTATTATGATCTGGTTACCTAATATAATTGATAATTAATTGCATTATGGTTTATTGTATATTTATTTGTGGCGTTGTTGTGTTATTGTTGTGAAACTGCAGCTAGTAAGAATTTTGTTGTTCTGTTCATTGTACTTATGGCAATGAAACAGTCATGACTTGGACTCTTGAACCTCTGTCTTGAAATATCAGTTTGCTCAGCATTCACAATATTTTGGGGGCAAGAGCTCAAAGAAAGCTACGTCCTAATTTCGCAATTAGCATCCCAGATCTCAACTAAGAATGAAGGCTTGTAAATGTTTGCATTAGACCAGTCTGTTGTCTTCCCAAACACAATACACTCCCAGGACTTCTACCGTAATCGAGCAGAAAAAAATCAATGTTGAGATAAAATGAGATTGGGTAAAAAAATCAACACATAAGGTTTTGTTTCACTGAACGTTATGATTGGTTTCATAAGGTCATAAGGAACAGCAGTAGAATTAGGCCATTCCGGCCCCAACGAATACTCTGCGATTCAATCTATCTCCCTCTCCTAACTTCATTTCCCTGTCTTATTTCCTATCCTGCATTATGGATGGAGAATCTTGTCTATTGGCAATCACGTTGGCCACTGGACACATCGCATGTGTTATTTTAGAACAATTTGCAATGATTTAATATGGATGAACATCCCAAAACCCTCAACAAGACCATAATCAGAGAAAATAATGTTATACCGGACCACAGAGAGAGGCAAGTTGAACAGATAGTCAAATACCTTGCCAAGAGCAGATTTTAAAGAGTGTTTAAAGGAGGAGAATAGTTATGAGGCCAAGATTTTTTGATAAAGAACTTCAGAGCTTGGCTGAGTCAAAGTGGTGGGATAAAGAAAGTCAGGAAAGCATAAAGAGCCAGAAATAAACCAAGTCATTGGAGAGGGCTGGATGAGATTCAAAGGCTTAAGACAACATTGGTGGAAAATTAACCAAATGATGCAAGAATATTATCGTGGCATCTACAGACTTTGAAATTGTGAGATATATATCCTAATCGAGGTAATCAATGCATATCAAAATATGAATGTCCCTAATCTCCAACCAAATTAATTCATCTATGAATGTCTAATGCTGGTCATGAATCATTTACTCTTCATTTAGCTTGTGATCTTGAATTCCAGTCTACCTGCATCATTCCTTTTCAATATAACCTTATAATATTTTGGTGGATAGAGGATACATCTCAACAGAACAACGATAACAATGTTATATGTTCATTTGTCTTATTTGGCATAACAACCTCAGTTTTCCCTTTCTGATTGACAACTCTTCACATGTATACTCATATACTCAGCAAGATGGTGGACACAAAATGCTGGAGAACTCAGCGGTAAAGGCAGTATCTCTGGAGAGAGGGAATGGGTGACATTGAAACGGCACCCATTCCTTCTCTCTAGAGATGCTGCCTGTCCTGCTGAGATTCTCTGGATTTTGTGTCAATCTTCAGTTTAAACCAGCATCTGCAGTTCCTTCCCACACACATACTCAGTCAAGACATTGCCCCAGAAAGGGTACCAGATAGCATTTCAGATTTCTGAAGAAGGGTCTCAACCTGAAACGTCACCCATTCCTTCTCTCCAGAGATGCTGTCTGTCCCGCTGAGTTACTCCAGCTTTTTGTGCCTGTTTCAAGGTTTCAAGGTCAGTTTATTGTCACATGTACCAATTAAGGTACAGTGGGATTTGAGATACAGTCATACTAAGTGAAAACCAGCAAGACACACACCCACATAAAAGTTAACATAAACATCCATCACAGTTCAGATTGCAGATTTAGAATGCTTTGCTTTTCTCCCACTTCATACTTGCTCACTGGCTTAGACACTCAGACTCTCTCACTTTGTCCCATTTGCTTCTCTTTGTTCTCGTGGTTGACCTTTTTTCAATTCCCACATTTTCACTGTCTTAGCGACCTGAAATGCAACCACTCGCTCTGAGCACCTTTCATCAAGACTCAATTTCTTTCCAATTTCCTGAATTCCTTTTTGGCTTGTCCCTTTAAGGACCAAGATGCTGACGCTGTTGGGTCACAAGTTCACAAGTTCACATGTTATAGGAGTAGAATTAGGCCATTTGGCCCATTGAGTCCATTCTGCCATTCAATCATGGCTGATCTCTGCCTCCTAATTCCATTTTCCTGCCTTCTCCCCATGACCCTTGACACCCATTCTAATCAACAATTTGTCTATCTCTGCCTTAAAAATATCCACTGACTTGGCCTCAGCAGCCCTCTGATGTAATGAGTACGACAGATTAACTACTCTCTAAAGAAGGTCCTGACAAATTCCTTGACTATCATTACCAATTGTGTGATTTCCTACCAAATCTCTGCTCTCTTTGTGGTCATATTGCATAAGTAACATTATTGTTACAATATTATATTTCACCTAGCCGAATAATGTTTATTTTGGAACTACTTATTCAAATGCTGTGTTTATTTCCTATTTTTCAATGCAACTTTTATTGTCTCCTTGCCGCTTCAACCCACTGCCACTTCTCCAGCCAAGTCAGATTAAAACATCTTCCACAGTACCAGTCAATCTTCCTGAGTGTTCATGGAGCTGAGTGTAAATGTGTATAACATCACTTATCCGCCTGAGATATTTTAGTTGTCTTCATTTGGAAGCATTGGCACTTCATAAACGTTTGCTCAGAAATGCTATGAAAGATCGTAAAAGGTTGCCGAGACATTCTGTGAGGTTATGATAGCCTAAATAAACTGGATGAAATATTATACCTTTGAAATCATTTATTTTTCCTGCTTATTAATATGACCAATGATCACAGTAGAACATTTCCTACTTTTTCACCCAGTGATAAAAGTTTTAATTGCACGGATTGCAATTTTTCCAACAAACAGTTTTATACTACACACCCACACAGCACAGGGGTCAGACAGTGTGCCATCTAATATATAGGCAGTGTTGAAAGGTAAATATAGGCCACGGAAGAAAGATAACGCCAGAAACACAAAGGGTTCCCTGAGTCTGACTTGAGATTGTACTGCAGTCCAACTCAGTTTATACTAAACTCCACCTAGAATGTGTCACCATGCCGTTTATTTTCCAAATTCCGAACCCTTTATCTTTATTAATTGATGAGTTTGTTAACTTAAAATGGCAGGGAGACTTTTAGAAAATTTGAACAAGTTGCAATGGCATTTTATTTTTGCAAACGGGCTATTTGATCTTGTGATTTGAATTGGGAATTTTCACATGGAAGTCGTGATTAAACTATAAACCATAGCAATCAGCATTAAACGATGACTACTGTTTCAAAGGTTACAAAGGGTTCAAAGGTCTTTTATTGTCACATACCAATTCAGGTACAGTGATATGCGAATTACCATACAGGAATACTAAAAAAAAAGCAACAAGACACACAACTACATAAAAGTTAACATAAACATCCACCACAGCGTATTCCCCACATTCCTCACTGTGATGGGAGGCAAAAAAGTCTAATCTTCTTCCTCTTTATTCTCCTGCGTTCGGGGCAGATCGAAGCTCTCGTAGCCGGCGGTCAAAGCTCCCGCGTTGGGGTGATTGAAACTCCCATTTCGGGGCGATTGAAACTCCCATGTCGGGGCGATCGCAGCTCCCGCGTCGGGGCGATCGAAGCTCCCACGTCGGGACGATCGAAGCTCCTTGGAGTTCCCGAAGTCTGTCTCTAACCAGAGAACGTGAGCTCTGTGATGTTAAGTCTGCAAACACCCACGGTTGGAGCTCCGAGATCGTTCACGGGCTCTGTCATGTAAAAGTCCCACCGGCTCCAGCGATGGAGCTCTCAAATGTCGGTCTCCAGCAAAGGCCACCAACTCCTCGATGTTAGGCCGCATTGCGGACGGAGATACGACACGGAAAAACATCGCATCTCCGTCAAGGTAAGAGATTAGAAAATGTTTCCCCCAACCCTCACCCCCCACATAAAACAAGCTAATGAACACAAAAAACATACATTTAACACATACTATTAAAACACAAAGAAGGGAGAGACAGACTGTTGTTGATGATTTGGGACTGCGTGCAGGAATCATTTGATAGTGTGTGCTCAGAGCACATCATTTATAATCCACAGTACAAATTATAATTTTACTCAATAATCATATTCTACCAGATTCCATAGACACCACAAGAAATCATGTAAAATACTTTTAAGATCAATCAGTATGGTTTGAATAGTAATATCCTGCTGGAAATATTTTACAGGGAAATGTTGGAAATGTATTTCAAGCTATTCAATCCCATTTGTTTCATCTATATCTTAATTCATAAAAAATATTTAATTCAAATAGTCTGAGATAAGATTGTAATAAAACAGTAATCTGAAATAGTGTTCAAATTATATAATTTTTATATATAAATAGTTTATATAATTAAGATGTGTTATTTTTACATTTGATTGCATTTGATGAATTAATTTATTTCATATTTTTTTAGTTAAGGATATGGTAACATAAGCATTAAGTTACTCTGGCATGTCCAATGGTTTGGACCATTGATCTGAAAATCATTTAAATCTCATTATGGTAGCGAGGGAATTAATATTTGCCTAATTATATAAATCTGGAATTAAAAGTCTAGTATCGATAATGGAAATCTTGAAACTAGCGGATTGTTATAAAAAGATACCTGACTAACTGGAGTCCTACACAGAAGGAAAACTGCTGTCCTTAACTGGCCTATATGTAACTCTGGAGCTAACAGTACAGCTGATTCTTAACAGCCTCACTATATCTGGGGCAATTATAGATGGACTTCAGTGATCCTGGTCTTCAGTGATGGTCATATCTTATGAACAAATGGCAGCTTGACATTTACTTACAAAGTTTGATGGACTTACCCAAAGTGTTTAAAGTAAGTCTGAAGACGGGTCTCCCGAAACGTCACCCATTCCTTCACTCCAGAGGTGCTGCCTGTCCCGCTGAGTTACTCTACCTGTGTTTAAAATAACTCGGTCATTCTCCAATTCCCTCCACAGGTGCTCTCTGGTTCGCTGCGTTCCTCCAGCACCTTGCTTTCTGCTCTGTCGGTCCTCTATTACGTATTAATTGCCAAAATTAATAATAAGGTTCAGAACTTCAACTGTTTCAGTAAAAACAGATGAGACTGCAGATTAAAACATGAAGATGGACACAAACTGCTGGAGTAACTCAGCGGGACAGGCAGCGTCTCTGGAGAAAAGGAATGGGTGACGCTTCGGGTTGAGATCCTTCTTCAGACTGATTCTCGACTGAAACGTCACCCATGCTGCTTGTCCCACTGAGTTACTCCAGCATTTTGTGTCTCTCCAGCATCTGCAGATCCTTCCTACAGATTAAAACACGAGTGATATTATCTTCAGTCCCACTTAACTGCTTCATAATTTTTTTTGACCTAACTTCGCTCACTATTACTTAGTGCTGGGAGGCTCAATGGAACAGCGGTTGAGCAGCTGCCTCACAGCACCAGAAATCAGGCTGTATGTGTGGAGTTTGCACGTTCTCCCTGTGACCACTGTTGGGTTTTCTCCAGGTGCTCCAGTTTTCTCTCACATTCCAAAGATTTACAGGTTTAGCTGCTGTAAAATGCTCCTCGTGTGTTGGATAGAACTAGTGTATGGGCGATCGGTGGTCGGCACTGATCTATAGAATAAGCTAAAATAAGCAGAAGGGTCTATTTCTGTACTGTATGACTCTATGACAGTCAAATCAACCGACTGAATTTCCAATTACAAGGCAGATTTAATGTTCAGTTTTTACATTTAAGCACCAAATACTGAAATGGTGAAACAGTCCACTGATTCAGTGTGTACACAACCATTTTGGCTGTGCTGTGTAGGTCCATTATTTCAGTCACTCATGCCATTGTCCCCATCCAACTGAAACATTTTCAAATGCACGTATGCGCTAACAGATGAGTATAGAGACAGGCACTTTAAGATTTTTGCTTGATTTATTTCCCACATTACTGCTTTTGAAACAGGAAAAAATGACAGACATAATTTCCTTCTGATCAAAGTGTTCAGCTTCACATTGGCGTAACTTATCACAATCTGTTTCAAGCACATATTAAGTTAATGTAATAAAAATGAGAACTACACTTTAGTGACTTCCTTTCCTTAGAGTGAGGCAGTAATTGCTTAATTGAATAATAAAACAGGAAATTCGGAACTGTTGCTTAAATTAATTGGCCATCTATTGTTCAAAGCAAACGCTTTGAAAATAGGTTTATGGCAGCAATCTTTCAATGTTACTATTTGTGCCAGTGAAAGAACAAATGACAACAGTTTTAATCAGACAATCAGATTTAATCTCTGATGGACTTGACTTTTTCGGCAACAAACAATGAAACGACAGTTGGATAATGACACTGATGGTCACAGGGCAGGAAAAAAAATCCTAACACAAACTTGACCTCCAGCTTGCTTGGCAATAAGAACATTAATTAATGGAATGCAAATTCTCATTTTGTAGCAATATTGATCAAAGAGGTGTGTTGTGAGGAAGGCACGCGCTGTTTCTGAGATGCCAGTAAATGAATGTTTTGCTGTACTTTGAGAGTCAGTGCTTTTCTCCAGACACTTCTCTGAAGTGTACGTCTGGAAGGGATTCTGCTGAGATAGTGCTGCACAACTTTGGCAGAACATATGCTTGCTTGATTGTTCATGTATGTAACAGCATGACATTTACTTACAAAACGAGACAGGCCTGGCCAAGTGTATTCAAAATTAAAATTGTTCTGTCATTCTCTCTTGCATTAATTGCCAAAATTGATAATGATGATGTTCAGAACCTAAACTTTTTAGTAAAAACATATGAGACTGCAGTTTAAAAAATGAGACTGCCATTACATCCAGTCCCATTCAACTACATTATAGCTTTTCTTGACCCAAATTCTCTCGCTACTTCAGTACTTTTTTTTGTCAAAATTAATTGGTTAAATAGCAGGAATCCAAACAATGGTCGGAAAAACCTTGTTAAGATCAGACATCAAAGTGCTGTGGATCAGAGATCCATCCTTTAGAGATGTGTGTTGTATTTAAAATATGTTATTTTTGTTACTGAGAACAGTAATTTGTAACCGCAAATGAAATTTACAGTGTGTCGGCCTGTACGAGCTAATGATGTTTACACAGACATACCACATAGATGGAGTAGCCCAATGCTCCACACACCATACAGAGGAGGAGGTGACCAAGCCCAGACTCAGCAACCCGTACATGACCCCTAGGAGCCTGGTTCTACATAACCTTCCAGCTCATTCCGCCCACTGAAGTCAGAGGGCCGATATCAGCCAAAGCCGGGGATTTTCAAGTTAAAAGCATTTCTTGGTAATGTCCGCCAGAGAGATGATCAGATGCATCATTGCTTGATGACAATGCGAAAAATAACTGAAAAGGTTAATTTGTTTTGAGATGATAAATTTACAACTAAAATATTTCATTTTTAATGCATTACAGAACACAATAAAGAATTTTGGCACAGAAATACAGTACATAGTCGTAGGTATTTATTATGTCCACTTTTTTTTTCTATTTGACAGCACAATGAAGACTGTAATAAGCAGATGATTATCTGTAAAATGAATGGTCACTTTTTAAAGCAATTTTAGGATCCTTTCACATTAACAAGAGCCCAGATAACGCTGCTATGTTTTGCCTTTCCCCAGTAATATTTGCAATTGACTGTAAAGCAATACAACTTTAATATTAAAGGGAATAAAAAGATTGGATTGTTACCTCTACAGAATCATATATGTAAACATTTAAGGTTATATTTTGTGGTGAGGTAGTACAAGTATAATATATCTTATTAGCAACTTTGCATATTGGAGATCTCAGCATTCAAATAGCTGAATGGATGATGAACAATGTTAGGTACATGTCTATACACACAAACCCTGAAGTGTAACTTTGAGCTGTAGCCTTGGTAGCTGTTTTAAATATTAGGACACTTACTTATTCAATTTTTTTTTTTTCTGTTGCCAAGAACCATGGATAAATGATGTAACCGACACTGGCTACAATACTTTCTTTCCAAGGCATCACCTTAATTACATAAATGAGAGTGATGTCAACGTTGATGGGGTGAATTTCAGGTCACATTCACTCGTAGTAAAAATATGAAAAACTAACACACTTTTACTCCATTGGAAAGATCCTTCATATTGTAATCATTTTTCAACCAGTTAATTCTGAATTTAGTGGTAGGGTCTCAACTGACATTGACACTAATGGACTGAGAATACTTTGAACAAAATAGTTTGTGTTCACAATCAGGTTGAAGTGCACTTGTGCATATGTTCCCATTGTGTCCAATTCTAAAAATCTGCTGTTCTAGGTAGAGAAATTGGACAGAGAATCTATAATAGAGTACAGTTGCTTGAAGGAAATGACCAGTTTAAGCTTGTTCATTTCAAAATAAAGTTTATGTTACATGAAAGAAGTGCATGAAGATGGTATTACAAAAAGGAAAGCTGAAATCAGATTTTAAAAAATTGCCTAATAATGCTGAACATGTGCATGTTGGTCTTACTAAATAAAAATGTGGCAGAATTAATAGAGATAATGAAATAAGACAGTGAAATTATTAAATCTGTGCTAAAATGGGCAGAGTAAGGAATGATTGGCTTGCCTGATAAATTTGTTTTAGTATGTAATGCACCAGTGTCTGAATTGTGCACAGAATGGCCTCTCATTTTTTTCCTCTCTCTAGTTCTGATAGAAATGCGTTGTGCTAGCACGTATGTAAATCTGCCAGAAGAATAAGTCAGATTCAGGAAAGTCTCCAAGTAATTGCTCCACAAATTACCAACAATAAATTTTCCACTTAACCAGACGGGCAAATTCTTCTGCCGGCTAATTTCAGAGAATATTTTTAGAGTTGACCATTTACACAGCGCCAGTGATGTCAGGATCTGATAGTCAGATAGAAAGCTGGTTTTCCTCAAGTTCACTCCATGGTTAATGTCTTGAAGGAATGCTACTGCAGTATATATAAAAATAAAGGTTGGTTCCAACTCTGTAAACGTTACTGTAAATTACAAGTATGAGAATGTATAACAAATAATCGAACCAGGAGAACACTGTGTTGTGATTTATTTCATTTCAGGGGATGCCTGCTATAAAATGTTGTATTGATTACAAGAGGAGCTGGAGTATGCCTTTTTAATGTATATCATTTTAACAATTCCATTTAACACTGATGCCCTCTGCAGTTCTTCGTTACCCAGCTCTGAAAATTGACGATATTTAGTTAGCTCTGCCTCAATACCACTTTTGCCTCTCGAGGCCCAATTGAGATAATTATCCCACATCATGTACTGATTAAGCAGAAATTTCCTAAAACTAAAAGTTGTAAGGAGCAAAGCAATTGTTTAAAACTCTGCTACAGATTCCAGATCTATTCCACCAAATGTTATTCCCTCTCTCTGGCTACTGTCTCAATATGAACCAGACTAATTCGAATGTAAACCTGCTATTTCACATTCCAACTACATATCCACTCCATTGCCAGAACAGCCAACCTCCACCTTACTGTTGAAACTTTCTTCCTCATTTTTGTTATCTAGGAACTCAACCTTTGGGTTCCTAGATAACTGTGTCTTCTGTGTCTGTGTCTTCTTTGTCATTATCCCTTGTTCTAAAATTTATGAAACTACCCATAACATGATGAACTTGGCCTGTCCACCTGAGTTCGCTGAATTTCACCACCTCCCTGTCCACTGATCCCTTGGATTTAGAATGGTTACTTTTTTGTATCCAGATCATTCCATTAATTAATCCTCCCTTTCTGAAATTCTGGAATACCATACTGAAACCTCACCTCTTGCAATGTCATTCCTTCAGCCAGCTTCTTTGGTATGGCTTTAGGTCATTTGCACAGTGCCTCCTTCATGGGTGTAGTGTCCATTTCTGACAATGATCTGCTGTTATTTTATCTCCTCCCTAACAATGGTCATAAGGTCATAAGGAATACGAGTAGAATTAAGCCATTTGGCCCATCAACTCGCCATTCAATCATGGCTGATCTATCTCTCCCTCCTAACCCAATTCTCCTGCCTTCTCCCCATAACCTCTGACACATGTGTACACAAGTGTAAAAGGTCCATAAACAAAGTCCACTTTCCAGCTGAAGAGAGACCTGCTTCAATTTATTTCAATGTGCGCAGAGAGTGGTAGATATATGGAATGATCTGCCAGAGGAGACAGTTGAAGCTTGTACAATGACAATATTTAAAAGCCACTTGGACAGATACATGGATAACAAAAGTTTGGAGGGTTATGGACCTAATGCAGACAAATGTGACTCGCTTAGATGAGGCATCTTGGTCAGAATAGATGGGTTGGTCCAAAGGGTTTGTTATTAATGGATTTAATTTGGATATTAATGATTTGGACGAGGGAATTGAATGCAACATCTCCAAGTTTGCGGATGACACAAAGCTGGGGGCAGTGTTAGGTGTGAGGAGGATGCTAGGTGACTTGCATAGGCTGGGTGATTGGGCAAATGCATGGCAGATGCAATAAAATGTGGGTAAATGTGAGGTTATCCACTTTGGTGGCAAAAACAGGAGGGTAGACTATTATCTGAATGGTGGCCGATTAGGAAAAGGGGAGATGCAACGAGACCTGGGTGTCATGGTACACCAGTCATTGAAAGTAGGCATGCAGGTGTAGCAGGCAGTGAAGAAAGCGAAAGGTATGTTAGCATCATTAGCAAAAGGATTTGAGTATAGGAGCAGGGAGGTTCTACTGCAGTTGTACAAGGTTTTTGTGGGACCACACCAACCTTGGTGTACAACTGTATTGTGTACAGTTTTGGTCTCCAAATCTGAGGAAATACATTCTTGCCATAGAGGGGGTACAGAGAAGGTTCACCAGACTGATTCCTGGGATGTCAGGACTTTCATATGAGGAAAGACAGGATAGACTCGGCTTGCACTCTCTAGATTTTGGAAGATTGAGGGGGGATCTTATAGAAACTTACAAAATTCTTAAGGGGTTGGACAGGCTAGATGTAGGAAGATTGTTCCCGATGTTGGGGAGGTCCAGAACAAGGGGTCACAGTTTAAGGATAAGAGGGAATTCCTTTAGGACCGAGATGAGGAAAACATTTTTCACACAGAGAGTGGTGAGTCTCCGGAATTCTCTGCCACTTGTAGTTGAGACCAGTTCATTGACTATATTTAAAAGGGAGTTAGATGTGGTCCTTGTGGCTAAAGGGATCAGGGGGTATGGAGAGAAGGCAGGTACAAGATACTGAATTGAATGATCAGCCATGATCATATTGAATGGCGGTGCAGGCTCGAAGGGCCGAATGGCCTACTCCTGCACCTATTTTCTATGTTTCTATGTTTTTATGTTTCCGTGCTGTATAACTGACTCTATGACTCTATACATCACAATGTAGTCATAATTTACAATTTGGCCTCTCGTACTTTGGTGGGATCAAGCACAAATCAGTTAACCTCGTTGCAGAATTTCTCACATCTCAGCTCCATCTGCAAGCAGAACCCCAAGGGTCCAGTTAGACTTAAAACACAGAATATAGAACACACTGCACAAAAACAGGCCCCACCACCCACAATGTCTCTGTCGAACATGATGCCAAGACCAACTCTTATCTGTCTGCACGTAATTCATATCCTTCCATTCCCTGCCTATACGAAAGTCTTTTAAATGCCATTATGTATCCTCCTCCACTACATTCTTTTACACAAGTCCATCCAAGAAATTGAAGAGAGTTGTGGATGCAGTGCAGACCATCGCACAAACTAACCTCTCTACGATTGACGACATCTACACTTAATGCTGCCTGCACAATCAAGGATGAGTCTCACCCCAGACACTCCATCCTCTCCCCTCTCCCATCAGGCAAAAGGTACAGAAGTGTGAAAACGCATTCTGGGACAGTTACTTCCCAGTTGTTATCAGAGAACTGAATTATCCTATCACCAACTAGAGAAGTCCTGCCCTACCATAGAGACCTGTCCTGAACTACCAAGCAAGGAATTTCATTGCACCCCTAGCGTAGTTGACAATAAGCTAAACTGATTCTGAGAAACAACAATTTTTTTTAAGGCCCTTGGACCATCTTTAAACAGACCTCGGTGCATGTGACAATAAAATAAACTAAACTAAACTAAACATATCTTGCACACATATCAGTTACTAGCAACACCTACAAATATTGTGATTCCAATGGCAATAATTATACTTTTTACAACAAAAGTATTTTTCTGCTGAATGCTCTTGACCTATAGAGCCAAGAGACGACAGGGGCATTATTACAATGCAGGTGCCAAAGACTTGTCACTGCCAGGAGTTGGAGATAGATGAAGGCCACATCAGCCCAACATCGGACGTAGCAGAAGACAATAAAGCCAACATGCGCCACATCTGGATCACGTGAACATGATGGAATAAAGTGTCCCGTGTACCTGGAACAGATGTGATCTCAGGAAGAGGTCTGAAGAAGCACACTTACTGGAAGAAGGTTGCACATGATTATATTGTTTACATTTAAGTTCATTCAAAGACAAAGATAATATAGAGATAATATTAAGATACAAAGGGCAATATAATCCTGTTTTAAGGTTGTACCGCTTTAAGGATCATATCATGTGATGAACTGCTCACACTATGGTTGCATTGTTGTTTAGTCAGAACATTTTAGAGTTTGCCTGTGTGTGAAAGAAAGCCGTAGGAAATGCTGCTTTGACACTGAAAATCTCTTTATTTAGTCAAATATATCCATTATTAGTTTTAATTATCACAGATCACACTATAATCATTGTATCATCCTGTGCTCTGGATGTATCCTGTACATTGCTGTAACTATCATTAGCATGTACACTGTTTACTTTCTGAGTTTCATGCAAGCAAGGAATTTCATTGCACCCCTAGCGTATTTGACAATAAGCTAAACTGATTCTGAGAAACAACAATTTTTTTTAAAGTATTTCTTCACATTCTAAGGCACTATATTATTCACGAGAAAAATACACACTCGTCCAACATTACATACCATACTAAAGCAGACATTTTGGTTGATGTAGACTGGTACTTTTCATTTCAGCTGCTTAAACAACTTGAGATAAACAGTTTACAGTTTAATTTATTATCACGGGTACCGAGGTATAGTGAAAAGCTTTTGTTGCATGCTATCCAGTCAGTGGAAAGACAATACATGATTACAATCGAGCCATTTACAGTGCACAGATACATGATAAGGGAATAACGTTTAGTGCAAGGTAAAGCCAGTAAAGGCAATCAATGAGGGTCACCACTGAGGTAACTGGATGCTAAAACGATGAAAGGGATATTGGAAAGGTGACTAAGATGGAATGTGTTTCATAAATAGAAGGAGATTTAGAAAGATAATTCCAGATTACGGGGAAGGGTTGAATAGGGGAAGGATCGGCATCTGAGGTGAACATAGTGAGGCAGAAGGGAAGAAGCTGCAAAGTAAACAAAGGGTTTAACCATAAGGATAAGAATTTGAAGTTTGTGTTTTAGGGGTTGAGGAGGAAAGGTAGATCAGTATTTTGAAGCCTACTTGGTGGGATGTGGGGGTGGTGACTCACCCACAAAGTCCTTCCAGTTCGTGCAGTGACTTATGGAGCAATTTAGGGAGATGTTGATTCAGGCAGGGAATTGCTTCTGTCATGAATCGGTCATACAAGCAACCCAGAACCCAAACCCAACCTCCAAGGATTTTCCAGTCAAATTTCACACTATATTGGATCGTGAGCTGACTGGTACCAGTCCACAAATTCTGTTCCATTACATTTCCATGCCTGCACTTTGAACCTTTTTTTTTAACATCGTTTATGGCTCTCTGCAGTGTGTGCTTATCAATTAGCAACCAAAAGATTTCTGTGAAATAGCTATGTTGATCTGATGAATAATATGAGTGAATGGATTATTTACAATCTATTTTAATATTAAAATGTAAATATGTGGAATCATCATAAAGGAAAGTGAAAAGTAAAACAATTGTAAGGGTAATTCTAATAGAGCCAAGGAGAGGGGTTTCACCTTGCTGAGTTACAAGAATGACACTGTTTATATGTACTCAATGAATGCATTTAGAAAGAATGCTTTAGTAAATGTATCTGAATGGACAAAGTCAAACTAACATTGATGTAACTTGGTGTGGCTTTATAGAAATAATCAACTCTGTTCTATTCAACAGCCTGGTACCGATAGACTGGGAAAGAGAAAGCAAACACCTGTTTCTCTCTCAGCCATGGGAACATTCTGCTTACATTACTAAAGCCAGAAAGGCCACAGGTCTCCTTATTCTGACAAGTTTCAATGCTTCATGAATGTGAATGGTGTTTGCCTAATAGCATATGATTTTGTGATATATTAGAAGGCAGGACAGTGATTATATATAATATAAGGCTACTGTTCAAAAGCTGTAGCTGACTTATGAGTCTGGCTCTACTAATAAAGCCTTGCTGTTACACCGTTTTCTACACAATGTCCATAAAAAGCTGGAAATTACTTCCTGCGCAAATTAATTTCAAAAGTTGTTCTATTGTACTTCTTCAACCCCGGGGTTATAAAGATACACAAAAGCTCTTCCAATACAAGTATTGGCACGGATTCCATTCCAGTGAAATACAACATGACCCAAACTTTTCATGAAAATAATTCAGATGTTTTAGTCATTTCATTACATCCATTGCTGAGCTGAACACATAAGGGCCTCTACAAATCAATGAAGTAGTTTACACACTTCCCTTTAGAGTCATCGAGTGATACAGTGTGGAATCAGCCCCTTCAGCCCAACTTGCCCACACCGGCCAACATGTCCCAACTACACCAGTCCCACCTGCCTGTGTTTGGTCCATATCCCTCCAAACCTGTCCTATACATGTACCTATCTAACTGTTTCTTAAATGTTTGAATAATCCCAGCCTCAACTATGTCCTCTGGCAGCTTGTTCCAGACACCCACCTCCCTTTGTGTGAAAAAGTTACCCCTCAGATTCCTACTAAATTTTTTCCCCTTCACCATAAACCTATGTCCTCTGGTCCTCGATTTACCTACTCTGGGTAAGAGACTCTTTGCATCTATCCAATCTATTCCTCTCATGATTTTATACACTTCTATAAGATCACCCATCCTCCCGTGCTCCAAGGAATAGAATCCCAACCTACTCAATCTCTCCCAATAGCTCAGACTCTCTAGCCCTGGCAACATCCTTGTAAATCTTATCTGCACCCTTTCCAGCTTGACAACATCTTTCCTATAACATGGTGCCCAGAACTGAACACAATACTCTAAATGCAGTCACACCAACATCTAATACAACTGCAACATGACCTCCCATCTTCTATACTCAATACTCTGACTGATGAAGGCCAATGTGCCAAAAGCCTTTTTGACCACCTTATCTACCTGCGACTCGACCTTGAACCATACACCTGCACTCCCAGATCTCTCTGCTCTACAGCACTACCCAGAGCCCTACCATTCACCGTGCAGGTCCTGCCCTTGTTAGACTTCCCAAAATGCAACACCTCACTCTCTATGTGTGGAAAATACCTTTTTCTTAAACTGCCTCTCAGGTTTGAGCTGGTCTGCTTCAACTTAAATTCTGACGTGGAAAGAACCACCCTCCTGAGTGAAAATCTTGCCCTCGGGTCCCTAATAAATCTTAATCCACGCATGTTAAACCTATGACCTTCAAGGGCCTGTCCCACTTGGGCGACATAATCCGCGAGTTCTGGTGAGTTCGCCCTCGACTCATACTCGCAGCATGGTCGACACAAGGTCGTAGGAGGTCGTAGGAGGTCGTGGGTAGGTTGTAGCAGGTCGTGATGCTGGTCGTAGGTACTCGTGGCATCAAGTAAGTCGGGGCGTTTTTTCTAGCCTGATGAAAAATGTCCACGAGTAAAAAAGGTCCAGAATTAGGTCATGAATGTGGGACAGGCCCTTAACAGCCAATAAATGTATCTACAATTACGCCATATTGTCACATATCACTGGAAAATGCATGAGAAATTAATGTTATCTTTGTCACACATGGTCGTCCGAAAGATGTCATATCAGATAGTGATCAACAGTTTACATAATTTCTGTTTGAACAATAATCATAGACTCTTGTGAAAACAGGTCCTTCGGCCCAACTTGCCCACAGTTGAATAAAAAAACATTTCATTTCTCCTCACCGCCCATCTTCATTGGTGCAGCAAGAAGCGCCGGTTGCATGGTCAATAGTAATAAATGGAAAACTGAGGTTTTCGTTATTCTCCTTCATGCTTGTGAGTGGTCCCCGCGTACTCGAGGCCTCAGCTAGGTCGCGGCGTTTTTTTCAATATGTTAAAAAATGCCCGCGAGTAAAAAAATGTCGCCATGGAAAAAGTCGATACTTTTTTTACTCGTAGGTTTAGTCATCGTAGGTCGTAGTAGATCGGCATGTTAGTCGTAGGTAATCAAGGGTAGTCAAAGGTAGTCGAAGGTAGTCGTAGGTAGTCTTCATCATAGTCAAAGGGAGGTCAAAGGGAGGTCGAACGAGGTCGTCTACACTCTCCACTTTTCGGTGTCCAATTTTTCCAAAGTTAGTCATAGCTAGTCAAAGTTAGTCTTCAACATAGTCGAAGGAGGTCAAAGGAGGTCGAAGGAAGTCGAAGGAGGTCTTCTACATAGTCGAAGGAGGTCTTCAACATGTCATTTCTTCTAAACTCGCCAATTAGGTCGCCCAAGCGGGACAGCCCCTTTATTTTTAGACTCCTTACCCTGGCAAAAAAAGACTATGACTATCCACTTTATCAATGATCTTTTAAACTTCTTTAGGGTCACTGTTTGGCTTCATTCACTCAAGGGAAAACAATCCCAGCCTACCCAATCTCTCCTCAACCCTCATTCTCCCCCAACATCTTCGTGAGGTTTTTTTCTGCACCCACTTCAGCTTAATCACATCCTTTCTACAGTATGGTGACCAGAACTACATACAATATTCCAGTGCAATCTCACCAACACCCTAGACAGTTGTAACACAATGTCCCAACTCTTCTACTGAAAACCCCATCAATGGAAGCAAGCAAACAAGATCCAAGATTCACCTCCAATAATGTACCTACCACAGACATATGGCACTCTGGTCACACTGGCCTAATTTATAATCTCTGCGAGGGCTCCAGAAAAAAAATCCTTTGGTACCCATTTGGAGGCACTTGGTCAGTCCCCAGGGACTGATTCACCTTTATGTGCCTCAAGACTGCCAACACCTCCTGTTTCTTAATACTGAAAATGTCCATGGACATCACTGTTCCATTTGCTGAGTTCTCTAGCTTCCATGATCTTCTCCACCAGCAATACAGATGAGAAGTATTCATTTAAGACCTTTTTGAACAGCTAACAAACTCTACCCCTTCTAATCTTTTAGCATTATGTCAGTCCCAGTCAAGTTAGGGAAGTTAAATGTGCCTATTATTACAACCCTATTATCCATACAGATATTTGTGATCTTGTTACATATTTGCTTCTCTAATTCCCAATGGCCATTGGGGGGCCTATAGCACAATTCCATCAAAGTGATCATCCCATTATTATCCCTAAATTCTGCCCATAAAATGTCAATGGACATTCCCCCAGGAATATCCTCTCTAAGTACTATCGTGATGTTCTCCCTAATCAATACGCAACTCCCCTCCTCTCTTACCTCCACCCCTCTCATGCCTGTAGAATGTCTACTCTAGAACATTGAACTGCCATTCTTGCCCATCTCTCAACCATATTTATCTATTAGCCATAACGACGCAATCCCATATGCATACCCGTGTCCTGAACTCCTCTATCCGACTTGTCCTGCTTCTTACATTAAAATGAATGCAGATTAACCTATCAGGCTTCCTTGTCCTGCTTCTGCCTGCCCTGACTACTGCATTGTCCTGACTACCTCAACTTACTCATCTGCCACACTACTGCTTTGAGAGTGCTTGTGAATCTCCTGTCCGTCCCCCTAATTATGGAGACACCTCTCACTGCAGCTCTCCCTGACTCCACCCTAACCTTGCTGTGCATGAGAACAAGTTGTAATGCCACAGATCTGATGGCTACTGTTGATCTCCTCTGAATAACCATCCCCCTCAATAGTATGTAAAATGATATACTTGCAACTCAGGGAAATGGCCGCAGGGTGATCCTGCACTTCCCATCTACCACCCCCTCTATATTTTCTGATGGTCACCTAACTACTGCCTGTACCTTCGGTATGATCACCTCACCATCAGGTGCTCGGTGCAGTCAGTCAGGTGCTGCAGCCCAACACACATTCCACAGTTTTATTCACCGAAGCGACTTGAAATATTCCTCAACTCTTATACCTCCTCCCTTGATTCTGTCCAGGGACCCTGACAGTCCGTTCAGGTAAGGCAGAGGTTCACTTGCACCTCCTCCAACCTCATATACTGTAGCCGTTATTCAAGGTGTGGACCCTCATACATCGGCGAGACCAAAGGTAGACTGGGTGATTGTTTCGTTGAACACCGTCGCTCAGTCCTCCTGGACCTACCTGATCTCCCGATTGCCAAACACTTTACTTCCCCTTCCCATTCCCACACTGACCTTTCTGTCCTCGGCCTCCTCCATTGTCAGTGAGGCCAAATGCAAATTGGAGGAACAGCATCTCATATTTCGCTTGGGCAGCTTACAACCCAGTGGTATGAATATTGGTTTCTCTAACTTCAACTAACCCTTGCATCCCCTCTCTCTCCATCCCTCCCCCTCCATCCCTCCCCCATCCAAGTCGTACCAGATTCAAAGTCGTCTTGTTGAATCTCATTGTATTCGTTTTCATCTAGCACACAGCTAACAATGGCCTGTTTCCTTCATCATCGTTACCTTTATGCATATCTTTCATATCACTATATCACTCTACGTCACTGTCTAGATCTCTCATTTCCCTCTCCCCTGACTCTCAGTCTGAAGAAGGGTCTCGACCCAAAACGTCACCTATTCCTTTTCTCCAGAGATGCTGCCTGTCCCGCTGAGTTACTCCAGCATTTAGTGTCTAAAGAGGAAATTAAGATGGTTTGTGAGCATCAGAGTGACTTGATTGGTTGGTATCAGGCTTATGCGTGGATTCTACTCTAGGTTTCTGGGCTAATTATTATAACAAGATATAGATGCTTCTGACATATTAAAAGAGAAAGAGAACAATGTGTTTTTTTTAGTGTGAGAAATGTTAACTGTCCTTTAACTAAATGGTTGGGGAAAAAATATATATAAATAATTTCTACAAGGGAAGAAATGGATTAGATCACTGGTGATTCATTTTCAGAAAAACTATTGCTGTCCTCTGTATGCATTGAGTATCTTCAATACGTTGAGAGGACATTTCCATACCAAAGGTAAGTACTGAATAATATTAGTATTTCAGAATAATGTAATGCGACGTTGTAAGTCAGGATTGTCCTGGCCTAGAATATGATGGTCACCTTGAGAGATGAAAGAAGATTTATTGATATTTTTCACCAAAATGGCCTGAGTCACAAGATTCTACACTATAAGCAACAAGCTGAGTGACAGTTTCACCTTTAAATTCATCTAACATTTCCTTACGGCCAATTTGATGTTCAGCATGAAATAAACAACTGAAAAACCTTTCTTTTTTAATATAGTTATTGATTATCTCTTTATTCTAGTAATTGGGTGGGGGGGGGGGGGGGCAGGGGGAGTAATTTGAAATAAAATGTTGTTTGCTCTAATGCTTAATTGTGACCCAGAAATGATCATGTTCCTCTCTCTGTCTTGCTACATCTCGCGATTGACAATGTATATATTATATTATTTCAGTCGCGCATCCAGATTACAACTTCTGAGAGCTGAAAAGTATTTCTAATTCCAAGTGGCCTAAATATCTATCAGGAACTATTTGGGAAGTGATAGAACCAAGGAATTGCAAATGCTGGTTCACAAAAAAAGACACAAAGTGCTGGAGTAACTCAGAGGATCAGGCAGTATTTTCGGAGAAGATGATCTCCAGAGATGCTGCCTGACTTGCTCAATTACTCCAGCACTTTGTATCTTTATTTGGGAAGTGATGTTGTGTTAACGAGAGCTTAATAAACGAGGATTATTCTTAAATCAATGCTTGCAATTTAATATGTTCCTAATAGTGAAGAAAGGCAAAATATAAACAATGCTTGTAAGCAATTTATCTAAAATGATTCTACTATATGTCTCTCGTTCAATTGCCAAGAATATAGAGATAATATGAAAACATAGCCTAGGACAACTGAAGCTCTTATAGTTTAGTTTAGTTTAGAGATACAGCGCAAAAACAGGCTCTTTGGCCCACCGTATCGACACCAACCAGTGATCCCCGTAAATTAGCACTATCCTACACAATTTACAATTTTTACCGAATTCAATTAACCTACAACCCTGTAGGTTTAGTTTAGTTTAGTTTAGAGATGCAGCATGGAAACAGGCCCTTCGGCCCACGAGGTCCACGCCAACCAGTGATTCCCACATATTAACACTATCCTACACACACTAGGGACAATTGTTACATTTACCAAGCCAGTTTACCTACATACCTGTACGTCTTTGGAGTGTGGGAGGAAACCGAAGATCTCGGAGAAAACCCACACGGTCACGGGGAGAACGTACAAAGTCCGTACAGAAAGCACCCCGATTTCAGGTTTGAACCCGGGTCCCCGGCATTGCAAGCGTTTTAAGGCAGCAACTCCACCGCTGTGCCACCATGTCGCCCTTTTAGAGATGCAGCACAGAAACAGGCCCTGCAGCCCACTGAGTCTGCACCAACCAACGATCCCTGCACATCAACATTATCCTACACACACTAGGGACAATTTACATTTGCACCAAGCCAACTAATCTACAGACCTGTTTGGAGTGTGGGAGGAAACCGATGATCTCTGAGAAAACCCACACAGGTCATGGGGAGAACATACAAACTCAGTACAGACCGCACCCGTAGTCAGGATCGAACCCGGGTCTCTGCCGCTGCAAGCACTGTAAGGCAGCGACTCTACCCTTTGGAATTTGGTCTATGGAATGTTGGAGGAAACCGGGACAGTCACAGGGAGAAATGTACAAACTCCGTATAGACCGCACCCATAGTCAGGATCGAACTTGGGATTCGGGCACGGTAAGGCAGTTAGACTCTGCCGCTGTGCCACCACGCTTCCCTGGTGTTGGGAATGCTAAACTGACAAAGAGAAAAAGGACAGCGGAAAGTTGTAAATATCAATGAAAAGGTGAATCAGGGACAACTGTTAGTGGAGCTGCTGCCTCCCTGCTCTGGTGTATTGGGTTTAATCCTGACCTCTGATGCTGTTTGTACGGAGTTTGTACATTCTCACCTGTGATAATGTAGGTTTATTTCTGATGCTCCGGTATCCTCCACATCTCAAAACACTTTGGTCGGAGGGCCAATTGACCATTGTAAATTGGAGTATAAACGAGCGGTTGGATCTGGGGGGAGTTGATGTGAAAATGGGAAGAATAAAAATATGATCATTTTCCATGCTGTTGCCAATCTCAGTTCTTGGGACAAATATGTCCTAATATGACAAATAAAATAAATTATATATCGGCTTTTGGTTCCGAAGGCAATGCATTAATGCTTGTACATCCAATGGATGCCGAGCAGAAATTGTTTTATTGAAATAACCACGGAAACATTTTGGCAAAAAATAAATGGAATTAAGATTGACATTGTTGCAAAAGTCAATGTTTTTTTCCACTAAGCTCTTAGGAAAACTGAAGAAGGGTCTCGACCCGAAACGTCGCCTATCTCCTTCGCTCCTTAGATGCTGCTGCAGACCGCTGAGTTTCTCCAGCCTTTTGTGTACCCTCATTGGCTCACCTCATTGTTTGGTTTTATATCATTCGCATTAATTGGAGACAGTCCTTATATTATAGAAAAGGGGAAAATATCACAATAGCTATAGATATATGGATTGATTTCAATCGTAGAAAGTTGTCAGCAAGCATTATTTGAGATGTACTTTATGTTTATATAAAGCATTACTGGTGATCTGCTGTGTGATTTAATAAATACAGTATAGACTCACTACCTTGGGTAAACTATTTGGGGGTGGTAATGAAAATAGTGGACTAAAGTAGCCTTATTGAAAAAATATGTTCCAGAAATAGTTATAGGGGGAAAATAAATTTAAAATGTATAAGATAATCATATTAATTAGTCCCAAATAAAGTTCTTTATTGTTAGATTGTCACATTGTTAGATAAATTAATGTGATCAGGATCCTGATATAACACATTATGCCTGCAATGGAGCTAAAGCTTTATATTGTTTTCATCAATGATCTTGAGGATGATTTACATAGAACACTCTTTGTCTTCTTGGCAGAAGAATAAATGCAGGGAAGGTACATTAGACAAATCAGTTAATACAATTAATTGAATGCATCCTCACAGAAGGAGGTATTAAATCTGAACCACACCATTATCCATCTGGCATGATTATTGAGTAATATGACCATGCAGGTCTATTCATTTCAAATCAACAGGATATTAGTCACTTGTTTATCAATGGTGCAAAACATTACAAGGCACCACTTAGTAGATCAAGTAGTCTTTTACCCAGGGTATCTGCATTTGTATTATCTTCATTTTGTTTACACACATGGAGAAGTATCCTGAACCATTTGCAGAGAATCAATAATATTTCACCAAAGTGTGGAATTACTGATTGAAAAAATAGCCTTCATGAGATAAATTATGCACTTTCAAGTAACAGGTCTGCTGGGAAAATGATTCAAAGTTTTATAAATTGACATGGTGATTGACTGCAGACCATTTAATTATGGTATTTAAAATGAATAATTATGGGGGGCTATGGAACATTTCTATAAAATCTACACAAAGGTCAAATACAGATGTATTTTGTCACCACCTTCTGCAATAAACTATTGAGACATTTGGTTGTTAGAATACTTTCTTCACCACGTAACTACTGTCCTCGCCTATTTCTATGGTCACCTTGCATTCTCAAAGTTCAAAGCCAACTTCAGAAATTTAACATGTAATCTGTGCTGGCACTCCACTTAGTGACGGTGAAAGTGCTGTTTGGCAAGAGATGTAACAAAGCAGAGGTAACATTGACCCAGAAGGCTATCAGTCTGTATAGGTGGTTGTGAAAGAACCTGTGACACTCTTTCAAGAAGAACAGTTGTCTTAATCTCACAGTTTGCCTGCACTGAACAATCTACTTGGTCATTTATCTTATTTGTTGCTTTAAGGACATATGAGCATAGAATTGGCTCACAAATCAAGATAATTACATTTCAGGGGTAATTCATGGGCTAAGAGAAATCCCAAGGCCATGTGTAGCATTATATCAATGCAGTCAGTTCATTCCAATTTTTTCCTTTCAGGGAGCTTGGTAGATTTTTGTGATTGGGAAGAGTCATTCTTAGTTCTGCTCTCGCATAATTGACCACCATGGGAGGATGAAGGTTGTCTTTTTTATTCTTCTCCCAGCAAATTATGTTCTTTTCGCGGATGAGTGAAGAATGTACAAAGCATACAAGTGAATGGACTGAGTTAAATGGGTCAATGGACTTTCCTTGCCCTTCATTTCATGTGTTTGCACGCAGGTTCATTGAGGAGCATGTACAGAATTTATGGTATTTAGCTAATTGACATATCAGCATTCTTTGCTTTTCACTCCATTTATATTTGTTGATAAAGTAAGGTCAAAGTAAGTTTATAATTGAGATTATCTAAAAAATTGCCACAATAAACTGTTTAAATAAAGAATGACAAATAGGTAGATGTTAAAATATGTAATTGGTTCCATTATTTAGTCAGAGATTGCAGAGGTGGAATCAATAAGGTTATGAGGATTGTTCAGCAAATGTCCATGAAAGATCATGCTAGTAGTAGTTTCCTTCTGTCCAAGTACACATCAAAGTCTGTCTCAACTTTCTCACTTTTTGTCAGCGTTATTTTACAATGAAGGTACTTTGACATCTTGCATCGGCACATACTTTATCAAGAGAAACATTGCTACAGTGTAATGTCATGTAAAGTAATATAATTAATAGTGCAATTAAGTCCACAAATAGCAATACCCAGCAATGAGTTTCACGCTTCCTATGTTGAAATGATCCAATGAAACACGTTTTATAGACCGTTTATGGAATAAATTAGTGTTTAAAATATATTAAATATACAAGGAGGGAAATTAGATTTTGCAGTGCTTCATCGTAAAGAAAAATATTTAAATCCCTCTCATTTTGCACAGAGGTACTTTTGAATTGCATCCATAATATAGTTTGGAAGTGTCAGACTAACATACACTAAAAACGGCAAAGATTGCTTGCACACAACAGAACCAGTGAGGCACTTTAATGTTCTTCACAAGGAATACAATCAATCAACAACTGCTTATGTAGGGTGCAGAACATTTTGTGCAGCTATTTTAATGTAAGGAAATTTTAAAACACTCCTCTGCATCTCAGAAAAATGGAGGTCACGGAAATGCTCAGGAATGCCATACATAAAAGCTTCATAGACAGCAAAGCTTTAGATTGATTAATCTATTAAGTGGTTCATCTTATCCTTATATGTGTTTCTAATATTTGGCTTGGGGACGGTCTCTAACTGAAAGATATATGATTCACAAATTTAGCAGTCTACAGACAGAAATAATATTTATTGATTGGCATCAGTAGTAATATAAAACATATGGTGGATCATAGATCTCTGAGGCCTTTAAAAAAACATTTTAGCAGTTTTACCACTCATGATTACTTGCTCAATTTCACTTGATAGACAAAAGATGAAGAAGTCATGGATGTTACAACACATTAGGTATTGACATGAGTTTGCAAAGTATTTCTATTTATTTAATAGGCATTTTCCACATTAAGGGTTAGAATTAAAGATGAGTATTTTACGGCAAGGTTTAGAAACATTCACGACTGGAGAAAAGGCACATGTACCTTTCAATCCTTGTTTTGTTATTTTGACATGGCAAAGGAATTTTGGAGAAATTGAGACAAAGATACAAATACCAGACATCCTCTAGTGCGGATATACCGCAGGCCGATGCAGATTGAAGTACTCTGTAACATTAAAGTAGATCTGACATGCACGAGTTCCCATTTTGTTTCTTGGGTTTACAATAGCCAGAACTGCATCAATAGGCCCCAATTTCAAAAATCTACTGGGAACTATCAAGCGAGTGCCATTTATTTCTAGTTACAACATATTGTTACTGAAAGGTTTGATTTTAATATTATGGCTGTGAATAAATCAGATTTAAAATATGCAAGACTTCAATGAAAGCATTAAAAAACAAGCACTTTGAATTTTGATGGTGCCACTGTCATATCTGCCTCCACAATTTTGCCCACAGTGTCGATAAAGGCAAAACAAGGAGGCATCCAACTATAGTTCTGCTTCTTCATTCTCCTGTGGACTCATTCAGAGAAGTAGGGTCTCGGCCCGAAACGTCACCCAATCATTTTCTCCAGAAATGCTGCCTGTCCCGTTGAGTTACTCCAGCATTTTGCGTCTCGCTTCATTCAGATTGACTTCTTCTTGCGAATGGCTTACACAGCCTAAAGTTGTAGGTCAACTTGTTCTATTTGAACTATTTGTTCGTGCATGTCGGGTTGATTGCATTAGTCGAAACAGGATGGACCACATGAAGGTTGCAATCTCCCACCCCATTCAGATTGACTGAAAGATTGAAAGATATAATGTGGAAATAGGCTCTTTGGGTCCACACCGATGATCGATCACCTGCTCGCACTAGTTCCATGTTATCCCACTTATCCCACATTCCCTACACATTAGGGGTTCAGTTTACAGAGGCCAATTAACCTACAAATCCATATGTCTTTGGGATGGAAATCCATAAATTTAACAACATGCGGGCCAATCTGTTCTTCACAGCACAGGGCATTTAATATCCAACGAAAAACCTTTGACAATGATTTAAGCAGGTTGTACATTAGGTAGTGAAAAAAAGTTATTCAGAAACTCTGAAAGAAAGTGTATCAACATCCACAGAGCATAAAATAAGATTAGCTAGGTATCCCCTAAAATTACATTGCATGTGAAAGTCTGATAGCACATAAGTGGTAAGGTAAGGTTATAAAACCATGTTGCCATGACCTTAATTTTAAATGATTGCAGTTTTCCAATGTTAAATAATGGAAGAGGTACAAATTCTCACAAAATGCTATTTACTTTGTTTTACAGGGAAATTGCTGCACCCATTAGAAAAATAAATTGCAAAGTGCGAGTGGCAGTTCAAAAGTTTAAACTGTTTAAATCTTTTGAGTGATGGGATGAAGCAGATGAAAAGAGGTTATTTCAGTAATAATATTTTGGAAATTTCTTCAGCATCAAAATAATTAACATTATCGATAGAGAGAGCATGGTTCAGTAACAGTGTCAAAGGAGAAAATTTAATGTTGGATAAAGCATCTCAAGCTATATTGTCCAAATCGTCACTTGGATATTTTATGATTTATTATAATTTTAGTTTTCTCATCAGATAACTTTACCTGAAGCTAGTTTTACTGATTTCCCAACCCAAGAACACAGTAGCTAAATGGGTTTTCATCATACACTCCATTATGAGAGGCCATCTGTCCTTGATGTTAATACATGCTAGATGAGGACTAGTGGTGCTGGAGGCCTGAATATTCAAGAGCTGTGCTCACAATGTTTCAAGAAGTATATGAGGATGAAAAAAATAGTGCAAGGATTGTCTGAAGAACGCAGCAGTATGCAGTATTCCAATGAAATTCTCCTGGAAATGTGATCATCTTAGAGGGATGAAACGTTAGTGAACTGATTATTAGAAAGCTGCATTTCACCGATGAACCATCAGGCATCCTACATCAAGCAATGCATGAAGATCTTTATCTTGCAAGGCAGTTAGGTCTGTACCTCGTAAATGGACCAACGGGGGGAAATCAAATCACCACAGAATACCCAGCCTCAATGTTCAAAGGTTTTTTATTATCACATATAGCGAGGTACTTAAGGGATTGGACAGGCTAGATGCAGGAAAAATGTTCCTGATGTTGGGGTAGTCCAGAACCAGGGGTCACAGTTTAAGAATAAGTGGTAGGCCATGTAGGACTGAGATGAGGACAAAAAATTTCACCTACAATTGTGAATCTGCGGAATTCTCTGCCACAGAAAGCAGTGGAGGTCAATTCACGGGATGTATTCAAGAGAGAGTTAGATATAGCTCTTAGGGCTAATGGAATCAAGGGATATGGGGAGAAAGCAGGAACAGGGTACTGATTTAGGATGATCAACCATGATCATATTGAAAGGTAGTGCTGGCTCGAAGGGCCAAATGGCCTACTCCTGCACCTATTTTCTATGTTTTCTATGTACTGTAAAATTCTTTTTTTTGCATGCAGTTCAGTAAATCATTACTACACAAAACACAATCCCAGATTAAATACAAAGTGTATAGAAATAGTCCATTGCTACCATATACAAGAGTTGCCAGATTTTGGCACAATTTTCAGAGACCAAGCTGCTTTAAGTGGGGCTGGCCATAAAGGATCTGACCTGCTCTTGAAGCCATATTATTTTATGTAGTTCAACCAGTTGAATTTCTGGTCAGTAGTGATCCCCAGGATGTTGATAGTGGGCGAGTCAGTGATGAGGTAATGCTACATAGGTCAAAGAGTGTTTGAATCCTGTCTCATAGATAATAGTTATCAATGTCTGGATCTGTCTGAGATTTGGAGGATGTTTTCTGCCTGGTCTAGTCTTTACTCCCATTGGGTTGTGCAGCATGGACCACTGATCGGCCATAATACAATATGGTGAAATCAAAAGAAGCATCGCCACTTCTGAACTTATCAAGATAAAAACATAGAAACATAGAAAATAGGTGCAGGAGGAGGCCATTCGGCCCTTTGAGCCAGCACCGCCATTCATTGTGATCATGGCTGATCGTCCCAAATCAATAACCCGTGCCTGCCTTCTCCTCATATCCCTTGATTCCACCTGCCCCTAGAGCTCTATCTAACTCTCTCTTAAATCCATCCAGTGATTTGGCCTCCACTGCCCTCTGTGGCAGGGAATTCCACAAATTCACAACTCTCTGGGTGAAAAAGTTTTTTCTCACCTCATTCTTAAATGGCCTCCCCTTTATTCTAAGACTGTGGCCCCTGGACATTTTTCCTGCATCTAGCTTGTCCAGTCCTTTTATTATTTTATATGTTTCTATAAAATCCCCCCTCATCATTCCAAACTCCAGTGAATACAAGCCTAGTCTTTTCAATCTTTCCTGATATGATAGTTCCGCCATCCCAGGGATCAATCTTGTGAACCTATGCTGCACTACCTCAATCACAAGGATGTCCTTCCTCAAATTAGGAGACCAAAACTGCACGCAATACTCCAGATGTGGTCTTACCAGAGCCCTATACAACTGCAGAAGAACCTCTCTACTCCTATACGATTATTGAGAAAGAAGCTGAAAATGTTTAGGCTTTGGGCACAAGTAGTGTAATGAAGCACTGCCAAACATCCAGCAAACAGCACAATAATGGCACAATTAGTAGATCTAAACCACACAGCTCCAGTGATCCAGGTTCAATCCTGACCTCCAGTTCTTCCTGTAGGGAATTTGCACATTTCCTTGTGGCTGCACGGGTTTACACAGGGATTCTGGATCCTTTCCACATCCAGGTGGTTAGGTAACATGCCAAGTGTAGGTGAGTGGTAGAATCTGGAGAACAGTTGAAGGCAACATTGGGAGAATACAATAGAATTTGAGTAAATAGTTGGTTGATAGTTGGTGTGAACTCAGTGGATGAAAGAGCCTGTGTGTACGCTGTGTAATTCTATGAATCATTACCATCTCTCTTTGTGGAAGGTATGACTCCAAGCATGGGGTGGAAGATTGCAACCTTCACGTGGTCTGCCCTGTTTTGACTAATGCACAATCAAATAAGATCAAATAGAACAAGTAGTCCTACAACTTTGGGCTGTGCACGCCATACGCAAGAAGGAGACTCAAAGCATTGGAGTGTTTTCCTCTTCATGTCCATTGCCTTTGCATTTACCTGGGTGCCTTTATGCCACAGTCCATCAAGATCTGCCTTGACATTAATGGCAGCCACCCATCCCTCAAGTCTGGAACTTAGTATTTTGGTACACATTCAAATCAAGGTATGATGACATTTGGAGTTGTCCTGCAAATCTCAAACTGGGGCATCAGTGAGCGGGTTAGTGTTCAACACTTGCCATTTGGTTGGACCATCAATGACACCCTCAATCACAATGATGTGAGTGACAATAGATTGACTGGATGGCAATTATCTGGATTTATCTTACCTGTTGTAAACTCAAAATACCTGGGTAATTCTGTGTTGGAACTGTACTATAACACCTTGGCTGGAGATGTGGCTAATTCTGGTGCACAGACCTTCAGTACGAAAGCTAAGAAGATTATTATGAATGCACTGTACACTGTACTGTACAGTGTTCTGAAATGTTACTTGTTACCCCGCTACACAACCATTGGGTCCCATGTTCACATGGGATGGCTGGTCCCCCAAGGCAATATTCCACCTCTCCACCAATTCCAATATTGGTGGCCAGTGGGGGGGCTTTCTGGAGCACTAGTATGGGTGTTGTGGGCCAAAGGGATTGGTTTCCAGAGGGCTAGTATGGACATTGTGGACCGAATGGATTGTTTGGCTGGCAGCTCAGTCACTCAGGGTTGGTGGGCTGACAGCTCAGTCACTCAGGCCTGGTGGGCTGGCAGCTCAGTCACTCGGGCCCGGTGGGCTGGCAGCTCAGTCACTAAGGCATGGGGGTCTGGCAGCTCAGTCACTCAGGCATGGTGGGCATGGTGCCATCAGAAACTGCCAGAAATTCTGCCCAAAATAGGTGAGAGACTGTGAGAAAAGGGGGGAGAGGGTGGAGAATCAACTTTAGACTTAATTCATCTATTTCTGCAGATCACAGCAATGAAGGAGGAAAGTCTATCCTGGCTAGGATCTCACAGGGAGCCAATGAAGTGAGGGAGAAAAATACTGGGGTGAGGTTTAATATTTGCAGAGGGAATAATTACTGATGGGCCGATGGGACTCCTCCTGGGCTAGTACAGGCCTGGTGGGCTGGAGGGACTCTTTAAAACAATTTTGAGTGAAATCTGAGTGAAAGGCACTTTTGCTGGACTTTTCCTGGTCTGACACGGGCTTTTTGGGCCAAAATGCTCTCCCTGGGCTAATACGGGCATTTTGGGCAAAAGGGACTGGTTTCTCAGCTAATAGGGGCCGTGGGCCGAAATGAGTGGTTTCAGGCAGGCCAAACAACTCATTTCATTTCATTTCCATTGCCATTTCAGTTTCAAGCACAGGGCAGGCCAAACATCTCATCTCATTTTCATTTCATTTCATTTCCATTGCCATTTCAATTTCAAACACAGGGCAGGCCAAACAACTAATCTCATTTTCATTTCATTCCATATCCATTGCCATTTCAGTTTCTAGCACAGGGCAGACTAAACAACTCATCTCATTTTCATTTCATTTCCATTGCCATTTCAGTTTCTAGCACAGGGCCGACCAAACAACTCATCGCATTTTCATTTTATTTCATTTCCATTGCCATTTCAGCTTCAAGCACAGGGCAGGCCAAACAACTCATCTCATTTTCATTTCATTTAATTTCATTTCATTTCCATTGCCATTTGCTGGAAAAAAAAAAAAAAAAATGGCGGCGCGCTCAGACGCAGCGTCTTTGCGCTTCTCTGTCCGAGCGAATTCGGAGCAGCCCGGTACCGAACGCGGCTGTGAAACCAAGGTATATAAAAACCTTAAAACCCCGAAAACCCCTAGAACCCCTAGAAACCCCAGTACCCCCCCTAGAATTCCCAGTACGACCCGAAAACACCGTAAGGGACTCACCTCCAGGACGGGGAAATCAGACATGGCGGCTCTGCGCTCCCCAGTCCGAGTCAATTCGCCCGGTACCGAACGCTGCTGTGGAAATAAGGTACCTAAAAACCTCATAACCCCTAGAACCCCTAGAAATCCCAGTACCCCCAGAAAATACAGTAAGGGACTCACCTCCAGGACGGGGATATCCAGTACCCGCACTGTGATCCCGACAGGTCGCTCGTGGAGCCGAACGGAACTGCTCAACATTGGACGTGGCTGCGAGAAACTGGCTGGTGAGTACTACTGTACCCTCACCAAAATCCCGATGGAGCTTGGCAGAACAGCCTCCTGGATCACCACCCCGGGGGGTATGAGACGGAGAATGCGCCGGGAGAGGAAGCAGAAACGTGGAAGATGAGCGGGGGTGCTGGACAGGCTACGGAGGGCCCCACAAAGACCATCGCTACCAAGCGTGTTTCTCGCGAATGTCCGGTCACTCACCAACAAGCTGGATGAGGTGAGGCTCTGGTTCAACACCCAGCGATCCCTGAAAGACTGCTGTGTGCTGATCTTCACAGAGACCTGGCTCAGCGCGCTGGTTCCCGACGGGGCTGTGGACCTAACCAGCCGGTCACTGCATCATGCTGATAGAACAAAGGACTCCGGTAAGAGCAAGGGCGGTGGGCTCTGCACCTATATCAACAAGGACTGGTGCACCAACCACACTGCAGTAGAGAGCTACTGTTCCCCAGACCTGGAATACCTACTGCTTAAATGTAGGCCGTTTTACCTGCCTCGGGAGTTTACAGTGGTTATCATCATGGCCATATACATCCCACCACAGGCTAATGCTAACCTAGCGCTAGCACAGCTGCACTTGGCCATCAGCAAGCAGCAGGATGCTCACCCCGACGGTGCCTTCATTGTTGCAGGGGATGTTATCCAGGTGGACCTACGAGCTGCACTCCGCAAATTCCACCAGCATGTGCAGTGCCCTACCAGGGGCTCAAACACACTGGATAAAGTGTACACCAACATCAAGGACGCATACAGAGCCCTCCCCTGCCCATCCCTGGGAAAATCCGACCACCTCTCACTGTTTCTACTGCCTGCATACAAACCCCTCATCCGCAAGACCAAACCTGCAATTAAGACGGTCAAAATATGGCCCGAGGATGCCACCCTACAACTCCAGGACTGCTTTGATCGCACCGACTGGGACCTGTTTGCACAACAGGCTACCAGTGGTACAGAGGTAGACTTGGAGGAGTACACATCCACTGCTGTGTGGAGTTTGTCACAGTGGACAAGGAAATAAAGATGTTCCAAAACCGCAAACCATGGATGAACAAGGAGGTTCAGAACCTGCTAAGGGCACGCAACATTGCCTTTAAATCCAGGGACACTTCTGTCTACAGTGCTGCCAGGTCAAACGTGAACAAAGGCATAAAAAAGGCCAAAGGCATCCACAGGCAAAGGGTGGAAGACCACTTCAACACCGCGGACACGAGAAGCATGTGGCAGGGACATCACTGACTACAAGAGCAGCCCGTCTGCCCCCACGGTGATATCACACTGGCCAATGAACTAAACTCCTTCTTTGCCCGCTTCGAAACTGGCAACACCACCAGGAGAGAACCAACCCCGGCCAGGGCGGAGGGTCATGCCTTAACACTGAGCACCCAGGAGGTACAGTGTGCTCTGCGTAGGATCAATCCACGCAAGGCTGCAGGCCTGGATGGAGTCCAGGGTAGGGTACTAAAGGACTGTGCTGTACAGCTGGCGGAGGTATTTATGAGGATCTTCAACCTGTCTCTATCTCTGGCAACAGTCCCCAAGTGCCTGAAGACAGCTACCATAGTGCCGGTGCCGAAAAAGTCTAAAGTCACCAACCTGAATGACTACCGCCCGGTTGCCCTAACTCCAATACCAATGAAGTGCTTTGAAAGGCTGGTCCTCTCCCACATCAAATCCAGCATCCCTGCATCATTGGACTCTCATCAATTTGCATACAGGGCAAATAGATCCACAGAGGATGCCATCTCTGTGGCTCTTCACACTGTCCTGACCCACCTGGAAAGACAGAGCACCTACGTGAGGATGCTCTTCATTGACTATAGCTCTGCCTTCAATACGGTCATCCCCACCAAGCTCACCACCAAACTCCACCAGCTAGGCCTCAGCTCACTGATATGCGATTGGATCCTGAATTTTCTGACGGAGCGACCACAGGCAGTGAGACTGGGGCTGCACCCGTCCTCCACTATGACCCTGAGCACTGGCACACCACAGGGCTGTGTACTGAGCCCCATGCTCTACTCCCTCTTCACCCACGACTGTGTCCCTGCATTTGACAACAACACCATTGTCAAGTTTGCAGACGACACAACGGTGATCGGGCTGATCACCAACGGTGATGAAACAAACTATAGAGCGGAGGTGCAGAACCTGGCGGACTGGTGCTCACGGAACAACTTGTCGCTAAACACCTCCAAGACCAAGGAGCTGATTATCGACTTCAGGAGGTCGCAGAATGGGAAATACGCCCCAATCTCCATCTATGGAGACAGTGTGGAGAGAGTGTCCAGCTTCAAGGTTCTGGGCACTCACATCTCAGAATACCTCACATGGTCCACCAACACCGCTGCGATGGTCAAAAAGGCACAGCAACGACTGTTCTTCCTAAGAACATTGAAACGGACTGGTCTGCCCCAACTGCTGCTGATGACCTTCTACCGCTGCACCACAGAGAGCATACTAATGTGTGGTATCTCAGCTGCACGAAGGCGGAGAGGAGAGCTCTTCAGCGCGTTGTCCACAGAGTGCAACAGATTATTGGGACACCGCTACTAGCCTTGGAGGGCATCTACCACACACGGTGCCTCAGGAAGGCCATCAGCATACATAAAGACTCCTCTCACCCTTGCAATGGACTGTTCGAACAAGGCCTTCTATGCCCGCACCACTAGACTCAGGAACAGCTTCATTCCCAGAGCTATAGCGGCTCTGAACCGGCCCTGCTGAGTACCCCCCACCCCCATGGACTGTCTCACCCGGCCTCGCACTTTAGTCGTGTTGATTTTACTGGTCTAATGTTCGTTTTTACAAACCTTGTTCTCAGGGTATTTAAAGCTAAATTTTATTTGTCGATTAAGTTATGACATCGGTTGGAAGTTGCAAACCAAATCTCGTTGCACTTATGTGTAATGACAATAAAAGATATTATTATTATTATTATTATTATTATTATTATTATTATTATTATTATTATTATTATTATTATTATTATTATTATTATTTCAGTTTCTAGCACAAGGCAGGCCAATCAACTCATCTCATTTTCAGTTCATTTCATTTCCATTGCCATTTCAGTTTCAAGCACAGGGTAGGCCAAACAACTTCATTTTATTTTCATTAAGGGCTAACAAATCATTAATTGCAAGTACATTGCAGACTCACAGTTCAGTTGACTCACAGCAGAATCAGCGTTGTGGCCTCTCCCTCACGATCTTCCAGAGTGACTGGCTCACGTCCAGGCATCCAGGGTTTATAGTCCTGCCCCACCCAGAAGGGGTATTACCTTCATCATGGTGATCGACAGGCGAGAGGACCAATCAGCTGATTCCAAGATTTTTTAAACACTCATAACTTTATTATGTTTCATCGATCGGAAAAATCCTCAGGGCTGCCTCAGCGGAGGAGGACTGTCAGTAAGATGGCCAAAATTCATAGCGATATATGGTAGCGTTTTTCCTAAAATCAATATACAGAGCAGAGAGGAAGTGGTCAAGATGATACTTTTAATTATATAGATGTGGGTGAGCACATAGTATTAAAGGGAATGGAGGCTAGAGACCAAGTGTTGGCGAATGAGATTGATTTGAATGGGTGTTTGATGGTCGACATGGACAGGGTGAGCTGAGGTGTCTATTTCTATAATATTTGGCTCTATAGCACTGTGCTTCTTGATGTCACATGGAATGCATTGAATTGTTTGATGACCGGCTTCTATTGGAGATGCCAAGAAGATTATCCACTCCACACCTTTGGTTGATCATGTGTGCAGATACTTCAGTCTTGATTGTAGCAATCACACGCATTCATTAGAATTAGGGATTTTCTTGGAGCCACTTCATCCAGTTGACTGTTTAATTCTCCAGAACTTCAGAACTTTGAGTTGAGCCACAATTTGTGAGAACCATATATAACGGTCTGTTCTATGCTTTATTTCCTCCAAGCAAGGCCTCAGATGATGCCTCAAGAATGCCCAATTTTGAACTACGTAATCTATTCTAAGTTCATGACTGCAGTGCTTCAGGATGTCGAAAAATAGAAAACATAGAAAATAGTTGCAGTAGGCCATTTGGCCCTTCGGGCCAGCACTGCCATTCAATATGATCATGGCTGATCATTCAAAATCAGGACTCCTTTCCTGCTTTCTCGCCATATCCCTTGATTCCGTCAGCCCTAAGAGACCTAAATATAGATTAAATTTAAACAGAAGGCATTTTATTAGTTTTTCTCAGAAGGCAGTGTTGTCTTTCTCCCCATATCCCATGATTCCTTTAGCCCTAAGAGCTATATCTAACTCACTCTTGAAAACGTCCAGTGAATTGTCCTCCACTGCCTTCTGTGGCAGAGAATTCCACAGATTCACAACTCTCTGGTTGAAAAAGTTTTTCCTTATCTCAGTCCTAAATGGCCTACCCCTTATTCTTAAACTGTGAGCCCTGGTTCTGGACTCCCCCCAGCATTGGGAACAATTTTCCATCATCTAACCTGTGCAATCCCTTAAGAATTTTATAATTCTACAGGAAACCCTCTCATCCTTCAAAATTCAAGTGAATATAAGCCCAGTCAATCCATTCTTTCATCATATAGTAGTCCCGCCATCCCGGGAATTAACCTGGTGAAACTACGCTGCACTCCCTCAATAGCATGAATGTCCTTCCTCAAATTAAGAACCCAAAACTGCACACAATACTCCAGGTGTGGTCTCACCAGGGCCCTGTACATCTACAGTCAGACCTCCTTGCTCCTAGACTCAAATCCTCTTGCTATGAAGGCCAATATGCCATTTGCTTTCTTCACTGTCTGCTGTACCTGCCTGCTTACTTTCAGTGACTGATGTACAAGAACACCGTCTTGTTGCACCTCCCCTTTTCCTAATCTGACAACATTCAGATAATAATCTGGTTTCTTGTTCTTGTCACCAAAATGGACAACCTCACATTTATCCACATTATACTGCATCTGACATGCTTCTGACCACTCACCCAACCTATCCAAGTCACCCTGCAGCCTCATAGCATCCTCCTCGCAGCTCACACTGTCACCCAGCTTAGTGTCATCCGCAAACTTGGATATGTCACATTTAATTCCTTCGTCTAAATCGTTAATATATATTATAAATGACAGGGGTCCCAGCACTGCCTTGTGGCACCCCACTAGTCACTGCCTGCCATTCTGAAAAGGACCCGTTAATTCCTCTCTTTGCTTCCTGTCTGCCAACCAGTTCTCTATCCACGTCAATATCCTACCCCAATACCATGTGCTTTAATTTTGCACATTAATCTCTTGCGTGGGACCTTGTTAAAGGCTTTTTGAAAGTCCAGATACAGACATGATGGATCCTCTTTGAGAAGACACGACTTCATCTCCATGAAGACCATTCGATGATCCCTCTTATCAATGTTGTCACAGACTGAAGTATCTGTAGCAGGCAAATTTGTGAGGACAAGGTCAGGTCAGTTTACGCCTCATGTTAGTTCCAGTCAGGCAGATATGTCCTTCATGACTTGTCCAGCTCAGTCTGTGGTCAAGGTTGTTGTGGTTCCCAACCCATGTTTCCAATATGAATCAAATGCCAATTATGAATTGTTTAAATTATGGTCCCCTGTAAATTAAATTTGCAGTTCACAATTTATACACTTTCTATGGAAAAGGTGTAACCTCAAACCAGGCTTTATATTTACAGATCAACTGTTCGCTACTTGTTGACTCCGCGCAATTTCTGTTCCTAGTTTCATGCTTATCTCAACAATCTTACATTTCATCTTTATTTTTATTTAGAGTGATAATTCCTGAGTGGAAAAATATCCTGCAAATTGAAAAAAAATGCATCCCATGTTTAAGAGCAGGGTGCAATGTTTCGGAAATAATTTCAAGGTTTGTTTGTGGTTCTACCAACGTGGAACATAGAACAGGACAGCACAGGAACAAACCCTTTGGCCCATAATGTTCATTCCAAATATGGTGCCAAGTTAAATGGATCTTCACTGCCTGCACCAAGAGCTCAACTAGCACAATGGACTGTGCAGCAGTGGTTAAAAGTTGCATTGCACGCATAACTCAGATCAACAAAGCTCGCAATTTAATAAGATCTTTACTTCCTGTAAGAATTGTTGTGTTTTAGCAAAATAATATGTCAATAGATCACTTGCCTTTATCATATGCAAATCAACATACCGGTTTCTTCAGTGACACATGTGGCCACGTTGCTTAGCAATGCTTGTTTGTAACTTAAATACCTTTTAATTGATTTGTTGGTTCAGTTACTAAGTTCCGACAAATTTGCTCCTGAATTACTATTTCTATACATTCCGATCTGATACAATGTTTTCAAGGAAATGTGGGGGTGAGGACACATTACATTCCCATTACTCATTTGTAAAGTCATTATTTATGTGCATTAACATGACTAATTCCATCTCAAGAAGTTAGACTGACCTGAAGTGCAGCCCCTGCCTCCATGTATCTAATGTTCTCTAAATGACTATGTATGACCCTATCACAAACATATACCATCATACAAAATCAGACCCTGAAATCTGTGAATTAAAGAGGTTTGAAGCCGATGCACATGTAGATTGTATTAAAACTGGCCTTAATAAATGAGACAGCTTGTATTCTAAACTTGAGAATAAAATTAGACTTGGCTCCTTACTGCCTTACATGATTTACACCCTGAGAGCAGTAAAAATGCTTTACTGCATGCTCTGTACAGACTGACTCCTCTCCTACACATTATTTGGAATCTGCAGTCGGTGAACTCTTTCATAAACTTTTTTTTTCGTTTTGTAAAATAAGCACAGGAAAATGTTCACAAGGTTCCAGAGAAGATCCTTTCAATAACTGTGCTGAAAGTTGTTACTGGTGTTCATTAAGTGCTGCAAAGTTTAAACATGAAATGTCCATTTATTCTGCTCTCTTCCACATGCCAACAAGTGATTGGTTTGAAACATCAACATCAACGGTATATCCTGATATGAACCGTCTTTTATAGTTTTCTGCATTTGGAAAGTTTGATAGTTTTCCTAAGAAGAGCACAAATTCAAAAAGCTTTAGGATTGTGCATATGTAATACAATTATTATTGTATAATAATACAAATAAACACTATTGTATAACTGTTGTTTTGAAAATGTTTACATTCAGATCAACTGTGGACATGGAACCCTATGCATGTAACAGCTTGAGACTTCTATCTTCTGAAATAACACTTAACAAGTAACGATGTCATCCAATATTGCTGTCTGTTTAAGGCAAGTGGGAATGGGCAAAACAGTGACACAAATGCATTTAGATTTCAAAGTTGACATATAAAGCACAATTACCTCTGCGCTAGACTTTTTTTTTATCACAAAGTAAGTGCCGAAAGTGATAACAATGGAGGGATTATGTTGTACGCATATTGTCATGCAAACATTTATAGAGTTAATCTGTACTTCCTTGATCATTTTATTTTAGAAAGTGCTTTCTGTAGACTAATCTGTAAACCCATTGGGCAAACTATTTCCACGTAATAAAGACCTGATTATAATTGGGCAGATGGGGAGGTGGAATGCTGCATGTGAATCTCCTTTGTCATAAACTGTGTGGGTTGGTGTCATTTTAATTTTAAAGTCGTCCCCTGGTAATGAACGAGTTCAATTTTTACCGATGCCCTTAAAATGATTTTGTCCATGTCAGAACATGCATAAAAATAATTTGCTATGGTAACCATACCTTCACAGTATAGTAATGAATGGCATCAAAAGCACATAGCACTGATAAGAATGAACAATTGCTAAAGTGGAGACAGAGAGGAAACCAGACTTTGTACATACATCAGACTTTTGAATTTAATTATGTTATGGGAGCTCATTTTTATGCCAAGTGTCCTTAAAGTCAGACATTCATGACCCTTTGCTGCACAAATTTCTGAGCTTTTCCAATAAAGGCCTGTATTAGGAAAGCTCAGGGGTCTGTACTGTGAAGATTACTTTCATTCATTCTCATGTTCCTGTCTGGTTTTGGGCTTACTAATGAAATGGGTGTTTGGAATTCAAGGCCGCAAACCCAGAACCAAGTTGACAGTGTAGCCATGAACTTTACTCTCTTCGACAATGTGCAGCAGGGGTCCCAGAGTATTGGGCATCACAACCAACACTGACTCCACAAAATCCTCCAAATCCAATGACTGATTGGTAAACTAAAGTCGTCACCCAGGCCAACTTCTCCAGCACCAAAACCCTGATTGGGCTCAACCGACTTCAGTGGCCAGACCACAACTTCTGCATGGCCAATCCAACCCCTCAGATCAAACACTTAAGTCTGAACTCCATCGCAAGAAGAGATCTTTGGAGAACAAAGAAGACATGTCAAGGCCATTCACCAAGCCCCCTTGAAACAATGCACCATCCTATGTCATTGGTCAATTCCAATGACCACTAGAGACAGAGAAGGAGCATCTGCGATGGTAACCAATATCTTGATTCACACACTGGTATTTGCAATGGCCATCCACAATCAATGGATGGGGAATACTACATCCCAACAACTTACCCATTCAACCCCATCTGCCCTAACAATAGCATCATCTGCCCAATCTATCAACCTGCACCCAAATCCACTTTCCAATCGCCTGACACTACTATTGCACCTCTGTGTTCATTAACCTCCTCTGTCTGAATGATCCCCTCAAATTCAGACGAATTGTGTAGGAGGGAACTGTAGATAGACATGATATGCTGGAGTAACTCAGCAGGACAGGCAGCATCACTGAATAGAAGGAATGGGTGACATTTTGGGTTCGAGACCTTTCTTCAGACAGAGAGTGACTGAAGAAGGGCCTCGACCTGAAACATCACCCCTTCCTTCTATACAGAGAAGCTGCCTGTCCCGCTGAGTTACTCCAACATTTTGTGTCTATCCTCAGATTCAGATCAGCTTATTGTGATATACACCAGGGTGCAATAAAGTTCCTTGTTGACATGAAGGTCACAGAGTACATCAGTATACACGCTGTGCTGAAAAACCCAAAACCAAATGCAATGAGTGCAAAACAGCAGAACGGTGCAAAATTGTAATGAAGAATCTGAGTAATGCAAAAGAATATTAAAATACAATAATATAATATCAGAATGAGGTAGGGTTAAGAGTTATAGGTGGCGGCACCTATCCTGAGATGGGTTGTGAAAGAAGTCAGATAACAGTGGAGAACAGCAGTCATAGGGTGGCACGGTAGTGTAGCGGTAGAGTTGCTGCCTCACAGTGTCAGAGACCCGGGTTCGATCCTGACTACGGGTGCTGTCTGTACAGAGTTTATAACGTTCTCCCCGTGACCTGCGTCGGTTTTCTCCGAGATCTTCAGTTTCCCGTTAAGACATTGTACAAATTTTTCACAGTCATATGTAGGTTAACTCAGGGTCAACGGTACAAAGAAATGTGTTTGACAAGACAATGGGTCACCTCAGCAATGATATTACAAGGATAAAAATAAGATTAAAAAAAAGATAAGATGAAAGTGACATTGGTAGATAAAAGACAGTAATAAATAAAATAATCAACATATATGATGTGTTTATGAGTTCAGAAGCCTGATGGCCTGATGGTAAAAACTATTCTTAAGTCTGGTGATACGTGCAGCCATGCTCCTATATCGTCTGCCTGACAGTAACAAGGAGAACAGTCTGCGTGCTGAGTGGCTGTGGTCCGTGATGATGCTGTGTGCCTCCCGCAGGCACCGCCGGTGGAAAATGTCCTGAATGGCCGGGAGGCTTCACCACTCTCCATGGTGATTTGTGGCTGTGGGCAGAACAGTTCCCATACAAGACTGTGATGCAGCCCGTCAGCAGGCTCTCGATGGTGCACCTGTAGAAGTTTGTGAGGATGCTGGCGTTCATGCCAAACTTCCTCAGTCTTCTCAGGTAAAAGTGTCGCTGGCGGGCTTTCTTAGTTACTGTGTCCGTGTGCAGTGTCCAAGAGAGGTCCTCAGTGATGTGCACACCGAGGAACTTGAAGCTGCTGACCCTTTCAACCTCAGCATCACCGATGTGGATGGGGAGGTGTCCACTCCCCTGCTGTCACCTGTAGTCCACGATCATCTCTTTAGTTTTGCTGACATTGAGAGAGCGGTTATTTTCTTGGCACCAGCTGTTTAGTTCCTTTACCTCCTCCCTGTAGGCTGTCTGTGATGAGGCCCAGGATGATCAGGAAATGGAGGAACATATTCTTCAGCAGCAGCAGCTTTGGTCTTACTGTGACTTAGCAAAGGGAATGATGGCTGATGGGTCAGTGCCATAAGCAATATCCCTGATAACTGCCTTCATTCAGAGCGGTTCAGTAAAAAAACATAAAATGCTGGAGTAACTCAGTGGGTGAGGCTGCACCTCTGGAGGATGTGGAGAGGTGATGTTTCGGATCTGGATGCTTTTTCTGTTCTAAGACAATGTTTCCACATTCAGTACCTCTGGTTCATCCTCCTGTAGATCGGCAAGACCAGCATCGATGAGGCGACTGTTTCTTTCTGTCCAGGGCCTCCTCCATTGCCAGAATGAGGCCACATGTTAAACATGATGAAAAGCACCTCACATTTCGCTTGGGTAGGTGACAACCCAACATATATATAATGAATTCTCTAATGAAAGTTGATATTATTGAAACAAATGACATGGTAGATGTTGAAATATAGTTTCGATTTTTTTTTGAAGTACAGCATGGAAACAGGCCCTTCGGCCCACCGAGTCCACACTGACCATCTATGACCCTTTCACACTAGTTATGTTATGGCACTGCCTAAGCACTACGGGCAATGTACATGGTCAATTAGCCTACAAACCGACACGTCTATTTTGCGTGGGGAGAAACGGGAGCATCCATGAGGAAACGTACATGGTCACAGGGAGAAGTGCACAGGCATCATTCGAGCTGGGATCAAATGCGGGTTTCTCGCGCTGTGAGTGCAGCTAGGTTAGCTGCACAACTGTGCTGCCCAAAATGTTTCTACTCCTTGGAAAACCTCAAGAGAAGGAACATAGTTACAAGACAAGGGGGCTGTCATATAAAACCAAGGTGCGTAGGAACTTCTTGCGGAGAATTCTGAATTTATGGAATTCTTTATCCCGCAGAGTTGTGGAGGCTAAATTAATATAGAGGGGGGTGATATTTGAAAAGGAAGCAGATAAATGTTTGAAAGATCAGGAACTTGAGGGCACTAAGGAACTGACACAGAAGAGTAGATGAGGCATGGAACAGATTGTCCGTGATCATATTGAGTGGCAGGGCAGGCTTGAGGGACTCAGTAACCTACTCCTGGTGCCAGGACAATCTCAGACATCAACGCATTATGTATACTGTTTCTGATTACAAATAAATGAACAATTTGTGACACAAGGACAATTTCAGAACATTTAGTCATCTAGAATATGTGTGTGAACAATAAAGGGATTGATGACTTCTCATGCCTAGTTGAGTGGCTTAAAGATAGTAATGCAGCATTGAGAATGCAAGTTTTAATGGCATACATATTTTTGTTAGAATAATCATTAATGCAGCTGGACAATCCAGGTTAATAGGAAATCTTCAACGTCCATTTACCCTACCAATAACTGGAATTAACTGCCTGTTTCGTACTGTCTTTTTCTCTAACCCTTCTCACATGTCGATTAGACCATTAGACCATTAATACTCGAACAAATTTGAATATTTCAACAAAAAATGTGTTTTTAAATCTGGATAGAGCTCCTTTCAAGAAAACATTCTAGTTGGATGTGTGGGTGAACAGATCAGCAGACTCTGTGAACAAAGGCTAGATCTCCTCGAGGAGATGCAGTTTTTAGACAGCATCATGTACATTAAATGTGCACAACACAGCAGCCGCCTCTGATCTAGGTTGCAGGCATTTTGGCAAGACACTCTTGCTGACAGTGGAGCAAGAACTAATGCATATGCAAGTTTTATTATGTTTCTAGGAAATATATTTCTAGAATATTAATAACACAAGCTTAAGCACATTTATGAAGTTGTTATGTATAATGTCAAGAAAAATCCTGTCTTGTCGCGAGGCTTCATAATTCAATGCTGTGAGCTCGTTAGAACCAACCATTCCAGACACAATTGAACCCAATTTACTCTACACGTGCCTGCCTCATGATACTGCACAGCAACAAACAAGGAGTGTTTAGTCTAGATTCCCCAACCACTGTTAGGCGTGGACAATGTTTGATGGACAATTTGTTTTGTTATCTCTTGGTTAATTTGGTTAAACAAACAGGAGCTGTATTCTTGGTCGGTGAGTGTCAATATTATTTTGGCAAATACCCTCTTCTGAAAATTAACAATTGATTTAATTGACTAAGAATTATTTATTTTTTTAACTTTCTAATCAATGCTACACACATAAGCTATTTTTCAGATAGAACCATGTTGCAAAAACTCATCAGCTAATAAGCTGATGAGTAGGTCAAATTATTTAGTGGAAGTATTTAAATCTATCGTATACAGTACATTAATTAAGAGTAGACTACACACCCAACCAGATTTCCTGACTTTGATTTTAAATCTTGTATATGGGGAGAGCATCAGTGAGAAATTGATTTTGAGGTTGTTAAGGGCCTGTCCCACTTGGGCGTTATTTGCGCGTCATTTACACTACATAATTTACGCGTCACGACGCGCGCATGGCGAGACGTGGTGACATAGGCAGTGACGCGCAGTCGTGTGCGGTGCCCCAGGATTTTGGGATTCTCAAAATCCTCGCGCGCACCTGCGTGATGTGCAAATGACACCCAAGTGGGACAGGCCGTTAAGACATTGTACAATTTTTTCACAAGTGGAACTTTTCTCAAAGATATCACCATCAAGTTTTTATCAAAGGAAGGATGTGATGACATGGTCCCTTCTCAAACCTTATATCTTATGACAGAGAAGGACATTCAGCTCATCAAGTCTTGCCGGCTCTCAACGTAGTCCTATCCCTACACGTATCTCTCTGTAACCCATTATATCTCACATGTTCATCAACTCCACACTAATTCTTCAAGCACCCACCTTTGCAAGATGTAATATAGAGCCATCAATTAACCTGCCAACCAGCACAACTTTGAGGTGTGGAAGAAAACTACATAGTTTACACTGGAGACCCGGGTCAACCTTGAGGCCTGCTGCCCTGACTTGAACAGAATGGGGAATGAAATATAGGATTTTATCTTCAGTCCTGTTAGTTGGCACTAATCACTCTTTTATACAAAATCACAAAGTTATCTTCATTACACTTACATTAAGTAGCAAAGCAATAGCGTTAACTCCTGATTTGAAAGAATGATATTTGCAAAAATCTAGTGAGCTCTGTGGTATGGATTTCTTCTTCTCCTTCGTCAGTTGCTGTCAGTTCAAGGTTTCTCATACCGACAATGGTGTCATCTAGCTGACAACTACTCACATTGAGAAATTCTCTAAAAGAGTAAATAAGAAAATATAAACAACATCTTTTTACAAACATTTTAAACAGTTCAAAGGGTGTGAAATAGAAGTCAGGATATATGCATGAGCTGAAAGGAGTATTATAAATAATTATTATAATTAATTTACGTCACAGAATTTTAAAGTAATTAGCTCAGCACAACACACTCTCAACATATAAAATCAGTATCAGAAAGGTTAGTAAGTCTAGGTATGTAATAAAATCTCACACATCTTGCAACAAAGTATAACATTTATGAGAACATTTTATAGTGAGAAGGAATTATACAGGAGAAGGACCTGAAATAGTGCAATTTGCGAATGAACAGGAATTTCTGACAACTTCTGATTTTCATGTTTCCCTGTGCACTGGCAGTTCTCCTTTTCACGGTGCTACGGCAATCAATACTGAAACTATTTTCCACCACCACAGTTGAAAATAAAAAGCTTTGTTTAGTGACTATTCTGTGCAGAAAACAGAATCTTTAACTGAATGAAGGCAACATTGACTAACAATAGGAAAGGGTTTTAAATCACCTTTTTGCATTGTAATTTATGGAAGTGTAATGATATGACAAGGAAAATTTCTGCTTATGTTTTTTAAGGATAGACTTTTGTAAATAATCGTTTCATGCAGTTAAAAGATATTAATTCAACTCAAATAAACAGCAAAAGGAATGTGTTTAAAATTGGACTGACATGAAATAAAATGTCTGAACTCTTGCATATTTTCAGTGGAATTCTAAGTTAGTTCAGCAGAAGAGTTATTTTACAGTACAAGGATTAATCTGGAATGATTGTGAGATGGGCTTGAGTCCATGGGGAATGCCAATACATAAATCTAAAAGATTTTCCTTCGCTCCCCATCTTCCCTTTGGCTTTGAGTTTCATATCAGTGCTGTCAAGATTAAATATTTGTACCATTCTACACCACCACCATGGAATAGCCATCTCTCTCTGATTCTTCATCCATTAACAATTAATTTCCCAGATATTTGTGCTGACAACTGGAAGTACCGTGGATGGATAGGGATTGATGTGAATTACTGATAGGAAAACGGAATGATCCATGCCCTTTCTCTCCCATGCAAAACAATTGCATCACCCGGCCATGAAGTGCGTTTAGTTGCTCAACTCCACTCTGGTCCACCTATGCCTTCCCTACACAGAGATATTCCACTCTTGTTCCCTCATTCACGGAGACACTCAACTCAGCACTCTTCTGCTGAACTAAACTTAGAATTCCCTATCTCCAACCAATTGTCCCTATCATCCTTACGCGCAATCCTTGTAAGAGAATTTTTCCTCATTCTTCCCATTGCCAAGCATTTATGGGTAGTGAGTATTCTTTCCATTGGATTTTCCCTGGGCAGCCGTAATCTCTCACTTTGTTGAGCCTTCAGTCTGTTAGTTTTAGTTTTGCTTTAGAGATACAGCACAGAACAGGCTCTTCGGTCCACTGAGTCTACGCCGACCCTGCACACTAGCACTACCCTGCACGCTAGGGACAATTTACAATTTTACCAAAGCCAATTTACCTACAACCTTGTACATCTTTGGAATGTGGGAGGAAACTGGAGCACCCGGAGGAAACCCACTTGGTCACGGGGAGAACATACAAATTCCATACAGACAGCACCCATAGTCAGGACCAAACCCGGTCTCTGCTATAAGGCAGCAACTTAACCGCTGCACCACTATGCTGGATGGATCATCTTAAACAACTTAAGTCAATTGTCCAGAAATGTTGTTACATTGTACTGCTGTTTCAAGATTGCGGATATGACAACTTTTTCCCCTGAAGTGAAACACAATATCGACCATTTCCAGTAATTGGATTTGGTACCTTGGGGATAACTGGATGGTATCGTTCACCATACATCGTTCATTTTGAATCTTTTTGGAATAACTCTGATCTTTCTGCATCAGAAGCAACAATCACTGAGCCTCCTGGCCCATCTCTGTCTCATCAGTGTAGCTCTGGCACAGGATCCCTGTCAGTTTAGTCTTGCATCTCCCTTTAATTATTCTGCCCTCTCTGTTATGACACTCCCAATCCACCAAGGACTACACTGTATCCCCATAACCAACCGCCCCCTCCTCCCCTGAGCTCACCTATGCGAGCCTCCAAACTTCTGTCCACTCAGGGTACTGGAACTGATCTCCTAACTTTCTAAAACCCAATCCTACAAGGCCACCAAATGACCTCCAACAACTCCCCCTCACTCACTCCACGAGCCTATTGCTTACCTCATCTCTCCCAGAGATTCTCGGAAGATCGTCGGTTTCAATCTGTCCGAATCTTGGCCACAAACCCTCCCTTGTCAACTCAAGTCAAAGACAACCCACATTCCACCCCACCCCTAACTAGGCACTGACCCAACCTTTCCACCCCTCAACGCCACCTACCAAACCAGCCAGGACTCAGCCCCAATCCCTTCTCTCCAACCACCTTCAACCCCAAGAACATGCAGTGCCTGTTCAGCTGAATTGGACAGACATACACCATGGGCACATAAAGTTTACAGGAGAGTCACATACATCATGGCCAAAACAAAATGTACAAGAGGGCAGTGACTACTAAAGCAGATATCAGCACCAATCTTGGTGGCCTAGAATCTCTAACCATAAATATTTAACTGTATATATTCCTTCCTGGCTTTATTTCGAGATATTATTCAATTTGACATCAGCTGAAACTGGAGTTGTGTTGAGTCCCTATAGAGATGGCACCCTGTGCCTTGTGTGCAAACTGCAGGCAGGTCTGACATCCTGAGGAACGTGGGCAACATGTGCGGTTACTTCTACATGGGAGTTCAAGCATTCCCCCACCTGCATGTCTCCAGGAGTGCATTAAAGTTGCTTCACCAGGAGACTGATGTTATTCATTCTTTGTCTATTTTTGTACTGATTTGTGAACTGTGAAAAATGTTAAAAGTCTAAAATGTCTCACATGTCCAGCACTATGTACGTGCAATGACCAGAAACAGAAACTAATCCATTGGGAATGGAATGCGGTGCATGGGGTAATGTGAATAGAAGGTGCTTGGATCCTCAAGCCAATTCTTCAGCTCCTACAGATTTTGTTAAGATTTCTCATGGAGTCGAAACCAATGTGTGAGCCCTGACATTCACTGGCATGCAATTTTACAACAATGGTGACTGTTGCAGATTTACACAGCAACAAATGGTCAAGGACAGATCCAAAACTCAATGCACAGTACCGGCCTTTGGTTTATAACAATAGGTACTTAATTGATTTTTTTAATCTACATTCTCTCTGTACAGAAACATAAGTAATTAGCAAAGACATGCATTTAGGGGAATTATGTTTACGACAGATGCCTATTGTGTTTACTGAGCAAGAACTGTAATAAAGTGGCTTAAAAAAAATGATTTTGTTTCCCGAGGTCTATCCACGGCTCATGTTAAAACTGTGTACAGGCCAAAGTTCATTTTTATCATGACTCCAGAGTGGTAAACACATCTACACTTGTGCACTTTGCTCCTTGACAAATCACTCACAGTTGCACAATTTATGACCTCTTTGTTTCAGACGAAAGAAACACGCATTAGTCTGGGCCGAAGAGAGTTGCTTTATTTCCTTTTCTGTAAAAAAAGGGTTTATCTGTGGATATTTGCTCAAAGTACATGTTAATGTTCTCAAAGTGAAGGGACTCACAGGAAATGATAAAAAAATATATACATTCTTTTGACATTATAATCCTGAATAGCACTGGAATCACCTAAGACAAAATTATTGATTATATTGAATGAGGAATAAGAGAAGAAACTAGAGTGCTTACATATTATATATATTCCCTTAAAAAACTCTGGTTTATATTAATATTCAAAATATTACCCAGAAACTGTGTTGTGATAGTTTTACAATGTGAATGGTTTAGGTTCAGTGTTAACAAACAACCAAAAAATATGCAAAATAATGGCAGTTATGCAAAAGAAGTGCCCGTGGTTGAACACCCTTATGTTTGATGACCTAAACAGGTTCCTGTCGGCCCTGTGTCTCTTAGCTACTGTGGAAAGTGCTGCATCATGTTTGGAGGCTTGCTATTCCTTTAAGAGGCTTTGCCATGCAGTCATGAGTCATTAAAACTGTTGTACCGGATTTGTATTAAAGAAGGAACTGCAGGTGCTGGAGAATCGAGGGTACACAAAAGGCTGGAGAAACTCAGCGGGTGCAGCAGCATCTAAGGAGCGAAGGAATAGGCGACGTTTCGGGTCGAGACCCTTCTTCAGACTGGTCAGGGATCAGGGAAACGAGAGATAAAGACGGTGATGTGGAGAGATAAAGAACAATGAATGAAAGATATGCAAAAAAGTATCAATGATAAAGTAAAAATGGAGCTGGTGCGACAAGGGCCCGAGGGCTGAGGGAGAGGTGGGAAGGGGAGGCGACAGCAAGGGTTAACAGAATTGAGAAAATTCAATGTTCAAGCCCAAAGGATGCAGACTCCCCAAGCGCTGGCGGATCGCCAACTGGCATCTGGAGAGCGGATGCAGTAGATGAGGTTGGAGGAGGTGAGTGGAGAGGTGAAGGGACAAGTGTAGCATTTCCAAGCGGTCTTTGCGGAGCAGACAGCTGGCGAGTGGAGGGGTCACGTTGGAGGTGGCGAAACTGGCGGGGACTATGTGTTGTATTAGCCGGCTGGTGGGGTGAAAGGTGAGGACCAGGGGGACTCTGCCCTGTTTGCAGAGAGGGCAGTGTGCGGGGTATGGAGGAGACCCTGGTGCGAGCCTCATCTATAGTGGGGGAGGGGAATCCCCTTTCTCTGAAGAATGAGGCCATTTGTGATGACCTGGTGTGGAACACCTCATCCTGGAAGCAGATGCGGCGTAGGCGGAGGAATTGGGAATAGGGGATGGAGTCCTTACAGGAAGCAGGGTGGGAGGAAGAGTAGTCCAGGTAGCTGTGGGAGTCAGTTGGTTTGTAGCTGCAGTTCAAGCCTGATTGTCACAAAGGTTAGGATCAAACGCGGATCTGTGCAGCTGTAAGGCACCCTTTCCGAGGCTTCAAGAGCTGAGTCCGATAAAGCTGCTTCATGACTTCCTGACTCTTATACTCAATGCAAAAACCTATGAAAGCAAGCATACCATATGCCTTCTCTACCACTCTGTCTACTTACGATACGATATGACATGACACGATAACATTTTAACAGTTGGTCTGCTGACAGTCACAACACACTAGGTACACAAATTAAAAGTGCAAAAAAAAAAGACAAGCGACTGTTAGCTGGCTGCCATGTGCACAGCGCCTTCACCGGAACAAACTGGAACGTACAACAAATAAACAAAGACATATCTCCTGTGCAGAGGATTCTAAACTAGAGTGCCCCCCCTCCTCCCCCCCTTTGTTCTCCCACCGTCCCTAACAGCGGACCCCCAAGCCGGTGCCCATTGTCTTCCCCCCCACTCCCGTCCCCACTCCCTTCACGTTCCACCACCGCTGTCTCCCATCGCCACCACCGCTGTCTCCCATCGCCACCACCGCCGAGTCTCCCATCGCCACCACCGCTGAGGCTCCCATCGCCACCACCGCTGTCTCCCATCGCCACCACCGCTGTCTCCCATCGCCACCACCGCTGTCTCCCATCGCCACCACCGCTGCTGTCTCCCATCGCCACCACCGCTGTCTCCCATCGCCACCACCGCTGTCTCCCATCGCCACCACCGCTGTCTCCCATCGCCACCACCGCTGTCTCCCATCGCCACCACCGCTGTCTCCCATCGCCACCACCGCTGAGGCTCCTTCGACCCAGGCAGGCCTCACCGCCCGGCTTCTCCGCATTCCCCTGGGAGGCCTGTGGGGCGAATCGAGCCTACCGGTGTGAATTCCGGTCATCGGTCGTCGCTCCAGTCGTTGGCGTCGCAGTTGTTCAGCGGGTGGATCGGGCCATTTGTGTTGCCACTTTCAGGGAGTCATGGACTTGGACACCCAAGATCCCTCTGTACATCAATATTGTTAAGGGTCATGCCATTTTACCCTTAAATTCGACCTCCTAAAGTGCAACACCTCATACTTGCTCAGATTAAACTCCATCCGCCATTCCTCTGCCCATTTCTGTAGCTGATATATATCCACTGTATACTTTTACAGCCTCACAGTCTGCGACCCCAGCAATGTTGGTGTCATCTGCAAAACTAACTAACCAACCTATCTACATTTACATATATATATATATCACAAACAACAGAGGTCCCAGCATAATCCCTTGTGGAACACTGATCAGCTCCTGTACATCGGTGAGACCAAGCGCAGTTTCTGCAATCATTTCGCTGAACACCTCCGTTCAGTCCGCCTTAACCTACCTGATCTCCCGGTTGCTCAGCACTTTAACTCCCCCTCCCATTCCCAATCTGACCTTTCTGTCCTGGGCCTCCCCCATTGTCAGAGTGAGGCCCAGCACAAATTGGAGGAACAGCACCTCATATTTCGCTTGGGTAGCTTACACCCCAACGGTAGGAACAATGACTTCTCTAACTTCAAGTAGCCCTTGCTTTCCCTCTCTCTCCATCCCCTCCCCTTCCCAGGTCTTCCACTAGTCTTACTGTCTCCGCCTACATTGTATCTCTGTCCCGCCCATTCCCCTGACATCAGTCTGAATAAGGGTCTCGACCCGAAACACCACCCATTCCTTCTAGAGATGCTGCCTGACCCGCTGAGTTACTCCAGCATTTTGTGTCTACTGATCAGAGACCTCCATACAAAATATCACCCTTCCATCACAACCCTCTGTCTTCTGTCAGTCAGTCAGTTCTGAATCCATACACCCAAGTTAAGCTGGGCATCATAATCTTCTGGAACAACCTACCATGGGTGACTATCAAATGCTTTACTTAAATCCATGTTGACAACATCCATCATCCTCATCGATCACCTTCATCACCTCATCAAAAAACTTTAAAAAAATATTTAACCACATCTAACCACTTACCCCTCACATTCAATGACATTACCATCGCAGTTCTCACAATCAACATCCTTGGGATGACCGTGGACCAGAAACTCTGTAAGACCAGCCACAAAAACACCCAAGGCTACAAGAGCAGGTCGGCTGCTGAGTATCCTGCAGTAAATGCCTCCGCTCCTGACACACTAAACCGATAGGAAAGTGCTGAAGTAACTCAACGGGTCAGGCGGCATCTATGGAGAACAACGCTAGGCGACGGTTTGGGACCCGACCAGAAACATCACCTATCCATGCTCTCCAGAGAGGCTGCCTGACCCGCTGAGTTACTCTAACATTATGTGTCCTTTAGTGTAAACCACCACCTGCAGTTCCTTGTTTCAACTCTAAACCGATTGTACCTTGTTCATGGAATGCCAGGGGTGTGAAGAAATACTCTCTGATTGTCAGGTCCACCCATGATCAAGAAGCATGATATCATCCTGCATTAAACCATCCCATTGATTCATCCCAAACACAGTCAGCACACAGCAACTATGGTATGTGTACTATTTAGAAATAACACTATGGTTACTCACCCAGTCCACTCCAAAAGCACTCAGAAACCTATAACCTCTACTATCAAATAGGCTCCCGGCACATTGTTGCCAAATCTCTCAGGCGATGTAAGCCAACTATTGACTTGTCCAAACCTGAGAAGCTTGCTACAACCCTATATGATAAATTGCCCCAAACCCCCAATATATTGTTGGACTTAACCAGCTGTCCCTAATCAGGAGTCAGAATTCTAGTCTTCTAAAGAGAGTTTGTTTTGTTTAGTTTAGTTTACTTTACTTTTGTTTAGTTTAGAGGTACAGCGCGGAAACAGGCCCTTGGGCCCATCAAGCGCGCACCGACCAGCGATCCCCATGCACCAACACTATCCTACTACACACACTGGGGACAATTTAAAACTTAAACTTTTACCAAGCCAATTGGCCTACAAACCTGTACGTCTTTGGAGTGTGGGAGGAAACCGGAGCACCCAGAGAAAACACATGCTGGTCATGGGGAGAACGTGCAAACTCTGTACAGACAGCACCTGTAGACAGGATTGAACCCGTGTCTCTGGTGCTGTGAGGCGGCAACTCTACCGCTGTGCCACCACAATAATATTTGGCAAATGGTGTCAACAAAACTCTAGAGTTGAAATCACTTATTTCAAACCACTTATCACTTCCTGTGCTTTAATAGGAGTCCCATGGAAGGAATAGTTTGCTTCTCATCCAACAACATTTATATTTATTCCCCCTCTGTAAAATAAAATCTTTGCTGGGCCTAAATTATATTTGATCACTAAAAGGAAAAAAAAAATCAAGATGGCGGTTTTAGCAATGTTGATATAATTCTCCCTTTGTCTTTTCTTCCACTGTTTCCGACTGTTTCTGACCTTGCCACCTTGTAATGCCAATAACCTGAGAGTCTGTACATCTACAAGTGATTGTAACTAAGATTTCACAAACTGTATCCAAAACATTTTCTTTCTTTATGCAGGGCTTTTAACAGCTCTTCAGTTTATTAACAAACGAAAGTGACAATGTCATAAATCATGTCAGAACATATTAACACACCACTTGTGTACAACTTCATTGTGACAAAAAGTAACATAGTGGGGTCAAAAGCGCGTCTCATAACGCAATGGCCCTGCAAAAATTTAAATGAACACATTTAAAGCTTTTGCTCCAATCATGAATATGGACAATAAATCATTTGTAACTATGTATTATGGCTTACATCATCAGTCTCATTGGCTACTAAAGATCATTCTCCCATTTCAACAGGCTGGTGATTGCTATTAACTAGAAACTAGCTGGCAAAGCCGAAAGAAAACTATGGCTATAAGAACACACCAGAGACTTTACAGATATTTTACAGAATTGTCTTGAGACCCCAAACCTTTACCAAGAGCTGCGAAGCCCGATCAGGATTGAATGGAACTTTGAATATAGAAAATACTGCCCAGGAACAGGCCCTTTCACCCACCGTGGCTGCCGAACATGATGCAAAGCTAAACTAATCGCATCTGCCTGCACATGATCCATACCCCTCCATTCCCAGCACAATGTGCCCATCTAAAGCCCTCTTAAACACCACTATCATCTCTGCCACCACCACCTACCCCAGCAATGTGTTCCAGGTACCCACCTGTGTGAAAATCTTGCCCCGCATGTCCTTTAAACGTTGCCTCTTTTATCTGACGGAATAACCTATCTATGCCTCTCATAATGTTATATACTGCTAATAGGTCTCCCCTCAGCCTCCGAAGCTCCAGGAGAAACAATCCAGGTTTGTCTAACCTTTCCATATTGTTAATACCCTCTAATCCGGGCAGCATGCTGATAAACCTCATCTGCACCCCTCCATTGCCTATGCAAAAACAAAGAATTTAATTGTACCTAGGTAAAGTGACAATAAAATATTGTTGAATCATCGACTCATTAAATCCACATCCTTCCAACATTGGGGCATTCAGAACTGTACACAATACTCCAGATGCAGCCTAACCAATGTCCTATAAAGCTGCATCATGACTTCCTGACTCTAATGTTTAAGAAAGAACTGCAGATGCTGGAAAAATCAAAGGTAGACAAAAATGCTGGAGAAACTCAGCGGGTGAGGCAGTATCTATGGAGCGAAGGAATAGGTGACGTTTCGGGTCGAGACCCTTCTTCAGACTGATGTGGGGGTGGGGGCGGGAAGAAAAAATGAAGAGGCAGAGACAGTAGGCCGTGGGAGAGCTGGGAAGGTGAGGGGAAGGAGGGAAAAAGCAAGGACTACCTGGAATTGGAGGAGTCCAAATTCATACCGCTGGGGTGTAAACTACCCAAGCGAAATATGAGGTGCTGCTCCTCCAATTTGCGGTGGGCCTCACTCTGGTCATGGAGACGGCCCAGGGTGGAAAGGTCGGATTCAGAATGGGAGGAGGAGTTAAGTGCTGAGCTACCGGGAGATCAGGTCGGTTAATGCGAACTGAGCTGAGGTGTTGTGCGAAGCGATCGCCAAGCTTGGTCTCACTGATGTAGAGCAGTTGACACCTAGAACAGCAGCTACTGGTTATTCCGGGCCGATCTGAGGCCTGACTCCAAGGGCGCCAATGGCTGATGCTCTACTGGGGCACACAAGAAGGGAGAGGAGTGGCAACCTCAAGATCCTGGGGAGGGAGAGTGGGGGAGGAGAGGGGATAGAGGGAGAGGAGGGGAGAGGAGTTATGGAGGGAGGGAGTGACTGAGGGTAGGGGAAAGGAGAGGTGAGGAAGGGATTGGGGGAGGGTAGGAGGGAAAATAAGAGGGATGAGGTGAGGAGGGAGGAGGGGAAATGGAGGGAGATGAGGGGGGAGTAGAGGACGGGGAGTGGGGGAGGTAGGCAGTGGGGAATAGAGGGAGAGGAGGGCAGTGGGGAAGGTGAGGAGGGATAGGGACAGGAGGAGGTGAGGAGTGGGGGATAGAGGGATAGGAGGGGGGAGAGGAGTTATGGAAGGATTGAGGGAGAGAGGGGAGTGACTTTGGGAGTGAATGAGGGTAGGGGAAAGGAGAGGAAGAGAGAGGTGAGGGAGGGATTGGTGGAGGGGAGGAGGAGAGGGGAAAAAAGAGGGAGGGTGAAGAGGAGGGGGAGAGAGCGCTAGAGATGCGGGGAAATGAACTGCGCCTGTGCCGTTGAGGGCTATGGGTGAGTGGTGGAATATTGTGTTGGGGGACCAAGCCCAACGGGTCCCACTTAGTCTAGTAACTATCTATTGTTAAATTGATAAATGCAACGTCTACAATTTTGAATGGGTAACCAATATAAATCAAAAGAAAACATACAAATGTTTATTAATTCAAATTATGTTTGTGTTCCTAAATGCTTGAATCAGAAATCTGAAAGGAGCATTTGATGTTTTACTGAAAACTGAAATCATTGGATGTAGAACAAGTATAAGATAACAAACCAATATTATTTTCAAAAAAGTCACCTTTTAATCTGTTTTCAAGGAACAAATAACAATACAAGCAATGACAATAAAAATGCACTGACCGGCCTAAACGCCAGTTTGTCTTTTTATACACTTTGCATTATCAAAGCCAACAATCCTCAAGACATTTGTTTCCGTAAAGTATTTACATTTCATCACATAGGTAGTAAAGTTTGCATTTTATTTTGTCTTGCATATATTTAACCTATAGACAGGCGATATCGACGTGTTTATTTTTTTTTTTACAAAACTTACAAAAGGTAATGCAACATCGAATTTACCTGAGAGGAAATTTGTTCTTAGCATAATGTTTCTTTTCTCAAACTACCAAAAGGACTACACGGGTGATTCTTAATAGACAGAAAATGAAGTATCCTGTTACAGATACTGACGTAGTTATTGTCTTTAAATTACATAAGTACCATTAACTTAGAAGGTTTACATTCATTACAAGAAGGTTGTTTAAATTTGAACCATTTTGATTTAACACTGATCGCTGCAATGCTAATTGCATTTTGTTTTGTACAATGAAGTTTTCAATATGTGGCAGAATGCGTCCACTTGTTACCCTGTTTCATACACATTGGCCACCATGAAGTCAATCACTACAATGGGAACTCACATTACATTAACTAACCTTTATTGTCACTAAGTCACTTCAAACATAATTTGCTTCCATACATAATCATTGTAGGGACCAACTGAAACAGTAATGTGGGAAGGTTTGTTTCCGTCACACACACCAGTGAAAATGAGGCAATGTTAAATTAGTCCTGACTACAGTACAGAACACACCTCAGTTGTTTCTTCACATCAGTTTTGGCATCTGTTCCATCTATATTCCGAAAGTACTCATTACAGCTTTTTGTTAAATAAAACTAAATGGATCCAAAATAAACAGGCAGCTTTACTGGCTGCTGGAGGATGTGCCTTTCCTTGGAGATAGGGCGGAAATTATGTTCAGAGATGTGCTGTTATCTGACTCCATGGAGCTGTTCGTCATCTGTCCACATTGCCTGCTGGAAGGGTTGAAAGTCCTGCAATGTTGAAGTCAGTGGAGAGAAAAGAGTTAGAGAAAGTCTGGCCAATGTTCCCTTCAGTCAAATCTTGCGAAAATTAGGTGCCATTTTTATGCCTGTGATTTTTTTTTGATTTTTTATAATGCCACATATCTGAAAATGTGAAATATGCTGAGCCCAGGATGATTTAAAAATATTTGCTAGAGGAAGGGGTGGCGTTAATTAGAATTATAGTGCCCCACCAAAACTATCTGAACGGAACACAAATTTTAGATGCAGTGGTTTGATCCTGCCTGCCCGATTCTTGATCTGCAAACTTAAGTGCACTACTTCCTGGGCTGCCTGTTTCTGCTTGGACTGATGTTGCCGAGACTGGGCGGTCAACAAAGATGAAAGAATGCATTAGATTGCATCTGAACTGAGTGACATGCTGTACAATGTCACAGAACAAAACAAATGCAACTGACTGGAAACAAAAATACAAAAATCAATTAGCAAGGTGAATAAAAGTGTCATTTTATTCAGCAATGTAAGTGCACTTAAAATTAAACAGCATTGTCATTTTCCTAGCTCTCAGAGGAGAACTTAACACAACCAAAAATCCTCAATTTACCTGACGTGAAATTTCACCTTTTACCATCAGCAAACATTGAACAGTCATTAACTTAGTTCTCGCTTTAAAGAAATAACATCATTCAAAACAAATAATCTTTTCTCAGATATTAATGAAAAGTAAAACCCACCAAGAACAAACAAGGACCCGGCGTGGGAGGTGGGGGCGAGAAGGAAAAGGGACATCGGGACTATATTGAATACTTTTGTAACTTTGTAACTGCCCTATACTTGGCGACTCTTTGCGTACTTGCGTATTATACGCAAAACAAAGAATTTCACTGTAACAAGTAAAGTATCAATCAATCAATTAATAATATGCAAGACAAAAACAATTTGAAGCATGTCCTTTCTGAAGCTGGTGATTATCTGCTTTGATCATGTAGAGAAATTAGCTGATGGAATTGTACAACTGATTTGATTTTTCTCTGTACATAATGAATGAATGAATGAATGAATGAATGAATGAATGAATAAGTTTATTGGCCAAGTATTCACATACAAGGAATTTGCCTTGGTGCTCCGCCCACGTGACAACATGACATACAGTGACAGTTAGGAGTGACACATAAAACATTAAACATTAATAATAAAACATTACTGATTAAACATGTGCATTAAATAAAATACCAGAGCAAAAGGAGGCTACAGATTTTTGGTTATGGAGTAGAGCTACTAATCCTGGGAAAAAAGCTGTTTTTATGTCTGGCTGTGGCAGCTTTGACAGTCCGGAGTCGCCTTCCAGAGGGAAGTGATTCAAAGAGTTTGTGGCCAGGGTGAGAGGGGTCAGAGATGATCTTACCTGCTCGCTTCCTGGCCTTTGCAGTGTACAGTGACACAATCAAACCAATGCTAAATCTGAGATAAACTATTCAATCGTGTCATATAGACAGGTTGACACAAAATGCTGGTGTAACTCAGCGGGTGAGGCAGCATATCTGGAGAGAAGGAATGGGTGACGTTTGTTATATAGACACTTGGCCTCACTAAAATTTGGTTTCTTAGCCTTTCCAGTTTATGGACTCAAAAGAACAATTCAATGTGGAAAACTATCAACTAAAGCATGTGGATAAAGTTATCAGCTGCCAACAGTCTCTCAAGTAATATTTTGCCTGTGCTCCCTTTATATTTTGGTAACCAAACTAAACAGAATAAGACAACATTTTGGGATGAGAATAGACTATATTCGCAGCATGGGATAATTCAATTTATATACTCAGCAATATAGTGTATTCTCCTATAGCTTTCCTGTTTGCAGCTTGGCATTGAGTAGACATACAATGGAATGAGATATTTGAATAGATGAAATAAAGAAAGAATCTTATATATGTGGAATAAACAACATGGAGTTATTTGGTCAAATATCCCACCTATGTAGTGTAAATTACATCAAGCTTATTCTGCCGTTAGTTTACCGCCCATGCTTTGATACTATTTATTGCTCCTTTATTGTATAACATACTAAAATTACATTTATTTTTTTACTTATTGCTTGCACTCAAATTAACCTTGTTTTGCAGACATTAAGCTACCTTGTTAATTTTGATATAAATTTTAGACGGCTGGAATCGGTGATGTTTCACTTCTGTCTGAAGGGTCTCGACCCGAAACATCACACATTTCTTCTCTCCAGAGATGCTGCCTGTCCCGTTGAGTTACTCCAGCATTTTGTGTCCATCTTTTGTGTTTGCTTTTCTGACAGAGAATTTCAGACTATGCTTAACTTCTGCAAATAGTGTTCACTTTTACTCGTGCAAGCAACAGATTGGAAGCTTACCCCAGAAGCTGAGACTGTGGTCTGGCCAGAGGGTGAGCAGCTTTTCACTCGTGGTATCTCCTCCTGATTCGATGCAGAAGATGATGAGGAAGATGGAGTCATTGCGACTGCATTGCTTGTACCTGCAGAAAAATAATTTGAGCTAATGAAGCATCTTGCTGAAGGTGAATATATTAGTTATCTTTCAGACTTTTTCAACTAATAATTGCAGACTCACTTGAAGTGCTCTTGGACTTGTTTAAATTTTTAGGTTTTCTTTTTCGAGTCTGGATTCCTTCTTTCTTCATTGCCAGAGGCCTTGGGACCTTTGCATGTGAAGGAAAATATGTATTTTTGAAAATGTTGTGAAATCTTAACTAAGAAATAACAAATATAAGCACTTCAGACCAAAATATTTTCATTTTGATGCATTGGAAAATTTATAATTCCTCAATTATTATGTACCATATATTAATAAAATTACTACATTCCCTTGTTCATTGTAATAGAATATTTGCAACCAATTTTGTATTACAGTTTCAAATTAATACTCTCTGAAGCATAGCTGTTAACAGGAGCCAAATAGTCTGAAGAAGGGTCTCGACCCGAAACGTCGCCTATCTCCTTCGCTCCTTAGATGCTGCTGCACCCGCTGAGTTTCTCCAGCCTTTTGTGTACCCTAGTCAATATTAAAGATTGTTTTTTTTCCTTTGATGCTGTTCGTATATTAACATACTCAAAGTAAGTCACTTTAATTGTTCTTTTCTCTTTGAAATTCTCCCGATGTGGAAAAATCAATTGGTCAATAATGGAAGAATGTAACATACCCCATGAAGTTTCATATAAAGCCCACAAGCATTGCAGACTGGCTCTCCCTCCGCATTTCTGCGCCACAAAGTGGTGGTGGATGTATGACAATTGGCACAAGCCAGGCCAATCCGTCTCGTGGATGACTGCAAGATAACAACAAAACTATTGTATCCAGGATGTACAAAGTATGGATAGCTACAATTATAATTATTGCAATCATTTTCTTACAGCAAATATTCACATTACATCTAACATTTTCAAAAATTGTCTCAAAATGTAAAGCAAGCCCAAACTAAATAAATTATAGGAACAGGATTGGGCCCCTTAATCCTGTTGTGTAATTTAATAAGCTTATGGCTGGCCTGTTACCCCACTCCAAATATCTGTCTTTATCCCTTAATATATTGTGTTCACAATAATTCCTCAATATCAAATTTAAAATTAACAATCAACTCATGGCATTCACTAAGAGTGCTAGAGTCATGTAGATGTGCAGCAAAAATTGTGATCTTCAGCCTCCAATATCCACAAAATATTTACCCATCTACACAAATCCCAATTACCTATATTAGGAATGTGTCATTCCATGCCTTGCCTACTTACGTATCCCGTCTAAATGCCTCTTCTACACAGTAATTGTATTTGATTCCACCACCTCTTCTCGCAATACCAGATAAAAAACATTTTCAATATAAAACACTTACTCCTCAGATCCCCTTTAAAACTCCTATGTCTCACCATGAAAATCTCTTGCTTTTGAGCCTCCTACCATGAGGGAAAAAGATATTGACCATCTACCATATCTCTGCCTTTCATAATTTTATATGTTTCTATCCAGTCATCTGCTCAGCCTCCAGGGAAAACAACCCAGCCTATTCGGTCTCTCCCAACAACGAATGTCTTCCCATCCAGACTACACACTAGTGAAACTCCCTTGCATTCTCTCCAGCACAATCACATTATTGTGGCAACCAGAACTGTACATAATACCCCAAGTGGACCTAACTGGTGTTTTGTTAAATTGCAACATAGCATCCCAATACTTATATTCTAAGTCCCAATTTATGAAGGCAACAAGTCATAGGCCTTCTTCACCTCCCTATCTACCCATGCTGCCATTTTCAGGAAACTGTAGACTTGGTTCTAAGTCGCTCAGTTTATCAACATTCCTTAGTGCCCTTTCATTTCCATATCTGACCCCAATAAGACTTCCCAAAATGCATCCCCTCATACTTGTCGCGATTAAATTCCATCTGCCAATGCTCAGTCCAAATATTCCAATTAATCTATATCCGGCTGTAGCCTTAGATAACCCACCTCGCTGTTCACAACATCACTAATGTTCATGTTCATACCTCCCACATTCACATCCATTGTTAATATATTTCAAAGGTCCCAGCATTGATGTCTATGGTACACCACTGGTGACAGAGGTCCAATCTGAAAAACATCCTTCCACAACTACCCTCTGCCTCTTGAGGAAAAGCGTTCCAACCTTCCAATATAGCAATATTTCCATGTATTGTTCCTCATACAACTGGCTTTCATTTTTAGACTATGACTCCGGGGTGCACTGTTCTCAGCCAATAGAATTAGTTTCCACTTAGCTCAATCAAATTGCTGAGTAAATTACGACAAAGCTTATTTTGTGAAATCTCTCGGCATAATATTATCAAAGAACAGGGATCTTTTGGGTAAAGCTACACCATAATTTGCTCCAACAGTGCTTGGATTGATCATAGCACTCCAAATAAAGGCCCTGCTTCCTGGATTTTACAGATCTTTAGCATAACTCCTACCTTCTTGAATTCTTATCTTATAGCTATAAAGGTTAGTATAACATTGCATTATTATTTGGTATCTGTCCATGACATTTTAATAATGTAATTGCATTACTTAATATTTACACTTTATGCAACTCCAGAATACGTGACAAATAATAAATTAGGCCGATGCAAACATTTTAAGTATTAATCATAAACAGAACAAGATTGACTCAATAGGCAATACCCGTGCGTATATTTATTGCAAATAAAATGTGACAAAAACTTCACTAGTATCACTATGACATTAATTATTTTTATTTTTTCGGTCTCATTTTAGTATGGGGCCGTTTTTCAGTAAATTATAGATCACTAATACAAGTAAACTATTAATCTCAACTATTTAAAAAATGGCACCAAATCTGTAAGTGGGTGAGGTTCCACTCCAAAATGCGGAGAGACCTATATCAGTCAAATGCAAAGGGAATGCAAAGGCAATTCAGCTTTGTTCTTTGAAAATGTATCAACGTTTACTTTTAAACAATTACAACAAATGATTTTTTGTGGAGCTGTTTCATTGCTTTGGCATTGCAGCCACATAAAACATACATTATGACTGAACTGGTTCAATTTCAGCCTTTGACCCAAGATGTAAAGTCACACCCTATGCAAAGCTACTGCATTGGCTCCAGTTAAACTCAACCAGTTGGAGTGTAGATAAACTTCACGGTAAAAATTAATGTTGTTCAACATTTTTATTTAGTCCAAAAAACTGCTGAAAATGTCATTGGCTCTTTGATATCCTACATTACAATTAGTGCTTAAAATGTATTCCATTTTGTGGTTAGCTCAGCAATAAATTTTGATTTCTACTTCCTCACAAATTTCTGGACAAGGTGCAGAATTCTACATAATTCTTCTGAATAAATTAAACATAAATTTCTTGTCACCCTAAAGTTCACCTCCTACTTGTGGACTAGATTTGTGACTTAAGGTGTGAAGAGTTTTGCACATTAATTATTTGCGTCTTTAGGATACTGTTTGAATGACATGATTTATGGATCTAACATGCTGCTCAAATTGAGGGCCAAGGGAATAATATTATATAATTAAATAATTTGTATAATAATTAAATAAGGAATAATATTACTACCATTGATTTTTTAAATATTCGGTTGTAAATGTTTGCCCTTTGTAATCATTTGGACCTTTCTTTTCCAAAGTTAATAATTATTTTCCTCTCTTTATTTCCCTTATTGTAACAAATTTTGATTGTAATCCATATGGTTGTCAGGGGTTATGGGGAGAAGGCAGGAGAATGGGTAGGAGGAAGCAATAGATAAAATAGATAAGATTCAAATAGATTAAATGGAGTAGACTTGATGGCCCAATTCTGCCCCTATCACTTATGATTCAATTTAATTCCCTCATTTGTGTTTTTCTCTATCCTTAAATTGTCATCGTCAATAATGAACCCTGCAGCTTGAAGATCCCAAACTCCGAGATGCTAATTTTTGTAATTGCATAGTTTATTAATTGGTATTTTCGCACAATTTGCAGTGCAAAAATAACACAACCTCAAGAGTCAGGTAAAAAATCCAACTCTGTTAAGTTCTAGGCCAATATTGATAACCCTATCAAAAGCACTTTAGAGAGCTCTTTCATTGTGTTGAAAAAGGAGAATCGGGTGTAGGTGGGAAAATAGATCAACCACGATCGAATGGTGCAGCAGTCTCGATGGGTTGAATAGCCTAATTCTGCTCATATGTCTTATGAATCAATACACGTTAAATTCTCGAGTTCTCCCTGATATTAGGATGGATTGATCAGCAATAATGACATCAAATATTTTTAAACTGTTTCTCCAGGCCTGTTGGCTAAAAAGGCATAAAACTACCTCTGTTGATAACATTAATGCAATCCAGCACAAAGTGGTTGGGAAAAATGCTCATGCATTGCAACTGTTCATCTTTTCCTGGAGATATGCAGCTATATGTCCTTCCAAAAAAAGGAACACTGCTTGTAAACCCTGCTGTTTTATTTTTTTCTCTCAAATTAATTCATGGCCTCAGTGCCAATTGAATATAATAGGTTGACCTCCAGTCTCTGCTGAAACTGCTGTGAGACATGTCTTCCAGGATAATCTATAACAATAGCCCAGTATATTGCTCCTGGACACAGTTCTAAGAGGTCTTTTCTTGGATTGCAAACAACACCAAAGCAAAAACACTGCCGTTTTAAGTCAAAAATGAACTCATAATATGTGCTACAAAAGTGGTTGAACTTTTTTTTTGGGGGGATTTAGGCATGACGTCACTTTTGGATCTCACTAATTGCTCTTGGAAAGGTGGAGTTGAGCAATCTTTTTGAAAAGGTGTGACAGTAAATAATATGTAACATCAAAGAGCCTGTACAGGGTAAATATAACAAAGGCATCAAAGTATGGTTTTAATGTACTGAACAATATTTGCAGGGGGATAGAAAGAATAATAGAAAGGTACATTTCCAAAGATTAAGCAACGTTACATTACAAAGATTAAGCTACATAAACAACTTATTACTTTCAGACGAGCGTTATGCTAATCATTTTCTGTTGAGTGACCTTCTTGGATGCAATTCGGTTAATTTGGAAAATATTGGGAAATTATTTTTTACATCACTCTACACAATTATGTATGCAGACCTGTATTTATTAACCCACTTGTATGACATGCCAATGTGATTTACTGTCATTACACTTTTGACATGTAATGTAATATGAACACAGCAGTAAATATGTTTTAGTGATGTTGGTTGAGGTGAGGATATTAGCCAAAATGTCAAGAAATATCTCCTCAAGAAATCCCACTGACGTGTCCTCAATATAGTGCCATGAAATATATATCTTTCAATCAACCTGGCAGAATAAATGGGACCCAGGTTTAATGCATATGTTAAAGGCAGAATCTCTTCCAGTGTTGCACTCAAGTGGTGTTGATAAGGTTTATTTCTCTTCGGTTTTTTTTCTAAACCAGCATTGCAGTTCCTTGTATCTAGCAGTTTTTTTCTCTCTACATGGGAAATGGAACCAGTTCATGTGTGACCTAGATCCCAAAATACTGCCAATTGAACCCCAGTGAACACATATGAGGACCGGCTTACAAATGGTTCCTTGAACTCATCTTTCAACAACTAGGATTGTCGGTTAACTTGTAGATTTACAGCTTGCAAATGGAGTCCATGTTGGGTTATGTTTACTTGCTGACTGAAGATTGTGGTAAATTATTAAATACGTCTGAGTTCAATCCACTGCTTTCGTGTCACTCCACCCCCTTCTGATGACACCATTGCATGTGCATCTTTACTTGGAAAATCGTATTAACAGAGTCTGAGGTTCAAAGTTTAATGCTAAAAACCGGGTGGGTATACGTTTAATTATTGACAGCGTTTCAACATTTTAAATTGCAGTTACCTTATTTTTAAATTATCGACCTGTTCTTTTGATTGAGATCGTGAACTATCTAACAATAAATCTAAAAATTCCATGGTGGTTTTGTAGTATCTGAGAGCAACTGTATCGTGGATTCTTAAACCTAAATCCTAATCGTGGATAAAATACGCCTGAATTCGCTGCCATGATAGCATTGCCTGCATCTCCTTGTTTTAGCGGGGACTATTGTTCCTTCATAATGCAAGCAGAAGACGATTCCATGTCGCCTTATCTCACCCCACCGTGACCATTTGCCTCGTTAAATTAAGTGGCTGGGAGTGTTCAATGTTTTCCCACGATAGACTTTAACACAGTAGTTGATGTGATACCTTTTTAAAAAGGGCATCTTCAATGGGAATGGCTCAGTGGTTAGAGAACCCAATTAACGCTTTTTAACTCGTTTAACCTGGAGAATAGATGCAATGATCAGATTTTCTGGGAGGGGAGGGGTGGTAGGATGCCTCCTTTGGGTTTGCCAGGTCGGGTTTTGTTTTATTTTTCAGCCGTTTAACACCACGCTTTCTCTATTCTGTAGATCGCACGTGACTGTTAACAATTTTCCGTCACTACGTAACAGATTTGTTTAATTCCACGGGCAGCAGAGAGGAAAAAACCAAAAAAAGAACATAAACCTTTGCATGATCTTGCTGGGGAAATTATATCTCTGTCTTCCGTTTATCTGATTTAATCTAAGATTACAAATAAATGAGCTCATTTTCAAGTAACTGGCTTTGCATTACGAAAACTGGTTAGCCTAGTGGATGCAAGAATTGAAATACACAACTTTACTGCATTCACTTTGTCTAAAATTAGAATTAGAAAGCTGCAGGAGTTGGTTACAAGTCTCTTGCCTAATAGGGAAGATTCACCCATAACAACCGGATAGTTGTGTATTTCCAGTAAGAATTTGTTTTAATTTTCGATTACTATGTTGTTCAGTTTCTTCACATGGCATGTTATCCATAAAATTATATTCCTTCAATACGTGTGCTTAGGTAAGCAATCTTGACTGTTAGTAATTATCAACGAAAACTGGGCTGGCATGGCATAGAAAACGTGAATGGATCTGAAACATGTGCATAGGAAGGAACTGCAGATGCTGGTTTACACCAAAGATAGACACAAAATGCTGGAGTAACTCAGCGGGACAGGCAGCATCTCTGGATAGAAGGAACAAGTGATGTTTCGGTTCGAGACCCCTCTTCAGACTGATTTACATTTGTTTGTATATTTCCGAAATGCACTTTAATGCAAAATGAATCCTGAGCTGTAACTTTATATTCATGGAAAATCCTGAATTGGGACAAATCCTAATTGAGAAAAAAATGTTTAGAGTGGCTGAGTAATATCATAATAGTGGGTGCTTTACATAGTATAATCTATTAAAATACAGATTACATTGTTGAGTGCAAAAATAAAATTTTAGTGATGCATTGGATTACAAATGCTAAAAAAAGATAAAGACCAATGCTTTTCTAATTAACAGAAGCTTAAACTCTGCATGCTATTCTTGGAAGTATTGCTGCCTTGCAGACTGAAGTTATCATTCATATTTAAAGATAGTACCTGCTGTGTCTGGATTGGACTGGCGGGGTTACATAAGCCGCTTACCATTCTCTTCTGCGGTTTGATAAGAGGTCGGCTGAGTCCGTTCATCTTATGGTACAAACCGCAGGCGTTGCACAAGTAATGGCCGGTGCCATCGCGCCGCCAGAGGGGAGTGGACATGGAGCCACAATTGACACACTCGCGGGCCTCGGATAGCTCGTCCAGTAGCTCTGCCGTCCACGAACAAAAATAAATAACACCAGTTGTTGAAATAACGTACACAACATATTTCACCAAAAATTGTGCAAAATGATTCCAATGAATCAACGTCTATGGACGACTGCATTATGATTGACTAAACACCAAAAAATACATGACTGTCTGTAAAGCATTTCCATAGATTCTGAAAAGACTTCGAAAAGCAAACCTTTCCTCCCAACCACCTCAGTGAATCAGGAGAAGAGTTTTAAATGATCTGGGGAAATAATATTTCGCTATGAATGGAATTCTGTTCTCCAGCGGTATTTTAAATTGTTTACATATCACACATGGTGGACATTTTTTTTTAATGTTTAAGGTTGATGATTACCAATGTTTGAAGAAGATTTGAATTTTCTATTTTAATGTCTAACGAGTTTCAATTTTTAACTTTGTCTTATTACATTTGTCCAAATTACCTCAATATTCCACATGCTTTCCTATGCATATTTTAAGGAAGTGATCCAGCCATTAAAACAGGGAATTGGTTTGCCACGACAGAATACTAAACACAAGGGCCTGGTTTAGGGTAAGAGGTAAGCTCATTGACAAACATTTATACAGTGAACTAGGAAGGAACTGCAGATGCTGGTTTACACCAAAGATCACCGAAGATAGACACAAAAAGCTGGAGTAACTCAGCGGGACAGGCAGCATTCTCTGGTGGACTCCGAAGACTCGACCCGAAACGTCGCCTATTCCTTTTCTCCAGAGATGATGTCTGACACGCTGAGTTACTCCAGCTTTTTGTCTCTATCTTCATTTGTAAAGTAAGCGTTGGTCTGTATTTACTCGCTCCAGTTTTTCAATGGAGGTGGGGAACTCTGAAATTAAATTGATGATTTCGTCCAATCGAACAACTGGCGGAATTTTAGACAAAAGCATCACCTTAAATATCGGGTGGCGTTACTGCAGAGGTTTTGTCTCTACGATTTCCCTAATGAGTGCTCATGCTTATTGGAGAATGCTTTGTCTTCCACAAAGCACGATCTCCAGCCTAAACTATTATACCACATCTCATTCCAAGTCAAAACAGCACCAGCGGTGAACCCTGGGCTAACTCTTGCGAGCTGGGGAATAGCTGACTACAATGTTCCGCTTAAATGGACACAAAGTGCTAGGATAACTCAACAAGCCAGGTCATGTCTCTGGAGAACATGGATAGGTGGCGTTTCTATATGGATAGGTTTCTACATGGATAGGCTAGAAACGCCACCTAACCATATTATCCAGAGTACACAAAAAGCTGGAGAAACTCAGCGGGTGCAGCTAAGGAGCGAAGGAGATAGGCGACGTTTCGGGTCGAGACCCTTCTTCAGACCTTACGTCAACATATTATCCAGAGTTGCTGCCTGACCTGCTGTTAACCACTTTTGAGTGTTAACCAGCATCTGCAGTTATTTATTTCTCAATTTCTCCGCTGCTGGTGTATTTTAGTCAACCGGTGACTCAAGAAAACGCTTGGTAGCGAGCTAATAAAACCGACCACAAATGTATCGAGCAGCTACACGATGCAGAGATGTTTTAAATAAATAATGCTACATGGATATATAGCACACCAGTTCTCAGTCTGACTGGCAACATTTCTGCCTTCGATTTATACAAATCATTTTAAATAGAGAGTTTACTCGTTGGTATTCTAGTGGATGTTAATATCCATTTATTCTTCCGGTATTACTCTATCGATTGCAGTGATAACTAGCGGTTCCAAATTGACCAGAAACTTCCTTTCCGCTAATCAATGTAGTCACTGGAAGCAGGGTGCGGGCGGGCCAGTGAACATAATATGATATAAAATGGTAAGTCACCGAGTTACGTGTATTTCGTTAAATGCATTGCTTTCCATTGGAATAACCGTTCAGTATTGATGCACTTGGAGATGTATCTTCCAGAAAATATAATCCTACAAATTAGGTGAAACGGGAAATGTAACGATTAAAATTTTAGCTATTGATGAAGTCCCAAAGTGGATGCCAATGTGTACTGTGATTACAACTGAAAATGCTGGAAATACCCGACAGACAAGTCGTGTCAAAGATCTTCCGCTGGGAAATCTTTCCTCTGTTTCTCTTTCCACAGAGGCAGTGAGTAATTCCTGTATTCAGTTTTTATTAGATTCCCTGCACCTACAGTTTATTTTTTTTAATCTTCGTGCCTATATATACTGCATTGATTACTACAAAAAATAAATACCAAGATTGGGGGGCGTTTGAAATAAGATGAGTGTGTGTGTGTCCCTCTCTCACTGCCTGCTGTCGGGCCCGCTGAGTATTTCCAGCAATGTAGTATTTGATTCCACGGGCATGGAAACATCAGAGACAGGGAACCAGACGCCATAGATGTTGCAATTAAAACAGAAATCCTCAGCATATCCGCATTGTCCCACAATTGGTTAAAACTATTCTAATTGTTAATGCGTTGTAGCCGCGCAATCAACTCCTGTGAAAGAGACGGTGGCATGTCCTGCAGTAATTCTCGCCTTTTCATATTTGTGTATATAACAAAAATATGAATGTTGTCAGATAAACATCTGGACAAATAAACTTTAAAGGTTTCAAATGTTTCAAATGTCTTTTATTGCCACGTTTACCGATTGAGGTACAGTGATATGAGAAACTTCCCCTTTCCTATTCCAAAATGTTGGCGGTTCCGCTCTGAGTTTCTAATAGTTGCTACATTTTTTTAATAAATTGTAGTAAATCGCAATACCTCAAATTGTCAACGTCTTGTTTGTGCGGTGATTAATTAAAACAGAACACTCGACGCTAAATAAATTAGCCCCCACATCCCCGCGGCCAACATTCGGCATCCCCATCTTCCTTCCCAAGATTGCTGGAAATGTACAAGTTGTCGAGGCCAGGGCCACAGTTATCTGCTCGTTCTCAAGTGAAGGAACACGCGCTCTCTGCACTTTTCTCCGACCTTATAAAATCACTCGACCTACAGCCTCGGGCAATAAATCAACTGCGCTATAATGCCATTAAATCAGACGGCTGGACCTTCCTATAATTGTCCTAGTTAATAATGATGATAAATGAACAGGGAATCCCCGTGGGATACCATGAGACGAAATAATTTTACGCTAGCAAATCCATTTACAAATGCCGTTGTACCATTGTAATAAGCGTGTTTAATATTTAAACTGTAACACGCTCAAAATGCACCTTTTCGTCCCCTTAAAAAATCTCGAAGATGGCCCGAGGCGACAGAGAGAGGTGTAAGGTCCTGCTAAGGGGCTGCAAAATGCTAGGAGGATTTATATGTAAGCTGCAAGTCTACACTACAAAGAATTACTCGAGACAATGTCTCCCAGAGATTGATCACTGCAACAACAAACATCAAAGCAGCGAAAGGAGAGAATTAATCCTTCATATATATATTCGCAGCAGTTGCTGTACAAACGCTGCCTTCAAACAGTTGAGGTGTTTCCACAGTTAAGTTTACTTTGCGGGTATTTTAAAAGTTAATTGGTTTAACGCAATTGTCTCTACATTCACAATTCGCTTTAATATCTAACTGAAGAGATGTGACAATGTGGCTCCAAAGGGAGCAAGCAAATTAACGTCGAAATCCATTGCCAAATGGGTGCGGGTTTACGTTGAAAGGTGGCTATCCACCGTCTCGGTTGTATGGGAAGATGGACATAATTAAGAACGACAATGTGTTAAATGCAGAAGGCAAAACACTTCAAGTTCTAGAAGTGCGAGACATCAGAAAAAGGAGCCAGCCAGGATGCCAGACCTCCAAGGCCTGTTTCAAAGTACAGAACCGTCTCCTCCATTCAAACAAGACATCGTTGATTCAACAACTCATCATTATGTCAGCATTCAACAATGCGTAAAGAAAATGCAGTCGGTACACAAAAGGCTGGAGAAACTCAGCGGGTGCAGCAGCATCTAAGGAGCGAAGGAAATAGGCAACGTTTCGGGCCGAAACCCTTCTTCAGACTTCAGTCTACAAAGCATCTGCAGTTCCTTCTTTACCAAGAAAAATATAGTCTGTCAGTTCCGATTTTTGGAGTGTGTGTTATGGACCTTATTCCATCTGGATAGAATTCATATTCCAAAGGCGAAATACCGCTCATAAGCATGGGGAGATTATTACATTTTCTCTGTGAACTGTCTTGGGCAACCCCCAACTCTAAACAAAACTGAGAAAGCAGCTTCCTTATTGCATTGGAACAGAAGATTAAATTTATTTAACCCATCCCACATAAAGCTGCACAGTGGCTGCAAGTGTGAAATACTTTACATTTCAAAAGGTTCCGACTGAAAGTATTTATAATTAATTCACTGAGAAGTGAAAATAATTAAATCCCATCTCCTTGTCGTCGTGTCCTATTTTTCACCGGAGATCCAAAAATCTAGCTGCTATATTTCGTCAAACTGAACCATTCTCAGTGGTTTATAATTCATTGTACAATAATAACAACTTGTACTCCTAGCTGCAATGATCCTATAAACACTTAACCCTGAAATATTCTGTCCACTATAAATTGTGAATCCATCTAATGTGAAATATTGTAGTAACAACGACGTTCAATTATAACATGTCTTCACTTTATAGATTTAAACTTAGGTTGTGAACTTTTTTTTTAAATTTACCTGGCCTTATCTTATTTACCTGGTTGGCAAAAACATGTTCGTTTAATTTACTAATTAATTTAAGAAGTAATTGTTATAAGTAACTATCGCAAGGTGGATCCGGTGGCGCAGCGGTAGAGCTACTTACTGCCTTACAGCAGCAGAGACCCGGGTTCCATCCTGATCACGGGTGCTCTCTGTATGGAGTTTGTACATTCTACCCGTGACCTGCCGCGGGGTTTCTCCGGGAGCCCCGGCTTCCTCCCACACTCCAAAGACGTACAGGTTTGCACTTTAATTTGGTTGGTAAAATAGTAAATTGTCAATGGTCTGTGTAGGATAGTGTTGGGATCCTACGCTAGGATCACACTGTGCTGGGATTACTGTTCCGCGCGAAATCGGTGGGCCGAAGGGCCTGTTTCAGCACGTTATCTCTAAACTCAACTAAACCGATTAAAATATAATTTGCCGTTTCTGTTAAACGATTTACGTTGTGAACTATTTGAATGAATCGATAACGTTGTATTTGTTGGTTTCTGCTTAATCTGAGACTTCGGTTTACAACCCGAACTAATTCGCGATCTATGGCTCACGAGTTTCTCCAAGCAATCTTGGCCATAACCCCTACCATCAATAGACGCAGAGACAGCAGGAAACTGTGATCTTTAGAATGAACATGGCATTGTCAACAAGTACCTATACTGACAATTCCAATGTTAGACCAGCCTGGGGACTTAGAGATGCGCTGCTGCATATTACTGTGGAATATCCAAAGGAAATAACTATTTGATCCATAAAGGCGATTTACCTATTAGAATTCTATTACTGCTGACAGTTTATACGTACGCAGTGCAACTGTGTTAAAGATTGTCTTTGCTGCAAGCTGCAAATACATTGTGATCTTGAAATCATTTTATCTATTAAAATCTGGTCAGACAAGATAAGAATGACTAATGTCATGTGGAAGAAATTAAACTTGATTTTCGGATTTGCGGTTTAACCTCGACAGCAGGGCTGTTTTAAGAACCGTTACTGGTCCGAACCAGTTATGTTTCCGTAAGCGGCGTAAACCAGTAACACGCCTACCGTTACGATAGCTCGCAACCTTTTGCATCGCTGCTGCGGGTTCCTATGGCCTCGGAGGTGTCAACATTACAAAGCCAAAAATATGCCATTGACAACTCGCCAGCATTATGACAACTTCTTTCTACACGTCCATCTAAATAATTATTTATATTTTGTGTCGGCTGCTTGCTGCTCATGAGTTTATTGGGGCGAAGGTTGTAGGCCTTTTGATGTTTTATTTTGCTTGGAAAGGGGCTACATTTTAAAATATGCACCTTACATGGATAAAACATATCGTGTTCAACTAAAATTATATTTAACATTGGGAACTATAACATGGGTTTTATTAACTATTAAATCTCGCTTATTTTCAAGCAAAGACCTTCAAATGCCGATATTTTAATTTCTGAACCTAGATTTTCAGCTCGTCAAATTGATTCGGATTTGGTTAACTTTTGTTTTTCTGCATCTTTCCTCGAGGAAAAGTCGTTTAACAGTCACTATTCATATTAAATAAATGTCATGTGAACTAAATGCGTCCGCGGAGACAGTTTAATGCGAGGCCAATATAAGTCTCCCGCACTCTCGGAGTTGGGGTTCAGACATGCATGGTGCAGGATTCAAAGGAAGCACATCGCTACTATTACAAAACTAAGATAGACACAAAATGCTGGAGTAACTCAGCGAGTCAGGCAGCATCGCTAGAGAGAAAATAATAGATGACGTATCGGGTCGGAACCCTTCTTCAGTCATCTATTATTTTTCTTCAGAGATGCTGCCTGGCCCGCTGACCCGCTGAGTTACTCCAGCATTTCGTGTCCGTCTTCGGTTTAAACCAGCATCTGCAGTTTCTTCGTACACTATTGGTGAACAATTATCGGGTGGGTGGCTGGGGAATGGGTGGAGTTCGTTGCCCTACTCCTTAATAAATATAACACAATTACTAATATTCAAAATTACCAAATCAAACAAGTTATAACCTTCCGAAGACATGAATGCAGATGTAGGTGGACACCAATGATCATAGAATATTTGTATCTTTGGATCATAGCTCTTAGTATCTTTGGTAGACACTGTTCTTTTAATTTTTACTTGAAATATTTTATTGTATTACCCGTTAGCATAGGCAATGGGGATGAACGCTTATTCCTTTTATTGTAATATCTGTTACCTTGTTCATAAATCGGCGGTGAACTGGTAAGGACTCGCTGTAACCAATCTTAAACGTCACTGACATAATAACTCCCTCTGGGAGCTCATTTCACTACACTATTTCCCATTGTAGTTCAATTAAGCCAGACATGTCTTAAAAGGAGGGCATTTGTTTAAGTCTGTTTGCAAGGCTGGATGGTTTTATGCATTTCAGATTCACCTTGTTCTGATTTTGGGAAAAAGAAATGCATTTAAAAATCGTAATTTGATAACCAGTACGACTGTAATGTTTCAGATTCGTTTGTTACTACTCGATGGACTAGAAAATAGATTTAGATGACTGTGTACGTGTCTGTATGGACTCTTATGATAACAATCCATCTCCCTAACTTCTGAAAGCCTTCATTGAATTTCTGCGAGGCGAAAGTGCTTACACTCCTAACATATAATCATTTAATACAATAAATTAGTCTAATTTGGTGTCAGTTCCATTATAGGACGCACCTATGATTAGGATCAAGATTAATAGGATTCCCATGAGTATTGGAGAGATAGTGTTACATGGAAATAAGCAGGAGAATGGCACCGGGTGCGATGCAAGTGAGAGCCGACATCAACTCGATGGGCCGATCGGCCTCCTTGGAGTAGTAGGAATTAATCAGAAACGCAATTCCTGAGATTATGATTCAAGTATAGAGGGAAGTCAAAGTTCACCAAATACACGAATATTGGGTGAAAATGATGAAATTACTTTGATTATGATTACCCTTGTTCACCAGAATAGGCGTTTTTCAATGGCTATCAATCGATGTGAATGCGCGGTCTTAATATTCCGCATATCTACCAAAATAAAGTTACTTTATTTGGTAGACATCTACCAAAATCTCCGAACAACCGAAATCTCCCAACACAAATATATTTCAAAATGCGTGTTGTGACACTTGTGAATGCATCAAAAAAGAAACAAGCGTACAAGTTCATACAGTTAATTGTGCATGCTGCCGTTTGCGTTTATTTGGCAACATGAATTGACACTATCATAGTTATTTGACGTGTGAATTCGCCGGCTAAATCAACTGCTAATTTGATTTGTTGCCGTCTTTGTAGGAGTCTCCATTGTGTATTTCAAAATTATTGCTTGTGTCTAGGAAATGTAACCCGTTGCTCTTTCTTGTCACGCCTCGCCATTTAGGTGGTGTCGCAGACTTTAAAAAACTGCATTTTGTTCTGCTTTTATTTCTTCAGTGTGCTCCAATATTTCCAAAGTTTATCAGCTGCAGTAATTTATAAATCTACAGCCATTGGCGGTATGTCTAACTTATTGAGATGGGCATTCTCGGTGAATTAAATGTATGGAAATGAACTGGTCTCAAAATACTAAACTTGGATTTTGTTCGGACTATATCAATTCGTGTGATTTTTGTTGATTTTGGCCATGCTTTGTACACGATGCCCACTTATGTAGTATGATGTACACGGACTGCTCTGCAGTCACACACTGTAGTGTGTCCGCCAACAGCCTCTGTGGTCCGACAGCGTCGAGGCGTAAAGTAGGAACGAAGCTAAAAGACCAGTACAGAATTTCGTTCACTGCTTGTTAAAAAGAAGACAACAAAATTCCTACACGATGACCACTCCTGACAAATCCAACAATGGAACGAGTGGCTGGAAAACTGCAGTAAAGACCACTCGATTTCACTAGCAAGGGCGACGCACAAAACTACCACGTTTAATTTACCATTGTTATCGTTGAAAAATAACGCTCTCGATTTCAGGCCGAAACCATCCCGTCAATGTTGATCAAACATGACTGTGTAAGGGAGAACAGGAGAGACTATATAAGATATAGACACAAAATGTTGGAGTAACTCAGCGGGACAGGCAGCATCTGTGGATAGAAGGAATGGGTGACGTTTCGGGTCGAGACCCTTCTTCAGAACCAGCCTTTCCTTCGAACCAGATACGCTGTCTGTCCCGCTGTTACTGTAACATTTTGTGTCCATCTTCGGTTTAAGCCAGCATCTGCAGTTCCTTCTTACATAGAATATATGCATGGATGTCGGCCGTAACACAACACGCGTGTGGCACACAGAGGGTGACTTACCTCCATTGGGTCCCCGAACAGGTATATTTGTAGGTCTTTGCAAACTCTGCAGCATAGGGTTTTCGAAGGAACCTGTAGCAGTCCAAGCCGAAGCCAGCTGGGGCCCAACGTAAGAAGTGTAAGGGCTGGGATAAGATCCATTGAGAGGTCTGGCCAAAGGGCCGGTGTACTGATCTCTGCCATTCAGACTGTTACTGTAGCCAGAATCTCGAGCTGCTCCGTTGGAAATGGGAGGACTGGGGGAAAAGGAGAACCTGCTGGAAACCATATCGTGAGGTCTGCTGGAGCTGTATGTCGAGCCTTCCGTGACAGGTTGAGTCCAGACCGAGTGGTTAGTAACGGGGTGACTCTGTTGGCTTGATCCGCTACCTTGGAGATAGGGGATGGTCTGGATCATGGAGCTAACCCTGGTGGTAGGAACGTAGACGGGAGAACTTGTACTGGAGTGCATGAAGTTGTTGGAGACATCGTGTGGGTAGGTACTCGGACCCTGCACCGATGCCACGGGCAAACTTTGGTACATTTCAATCGACGGATGTGCCACAAATTCCCTTTTTATTCCTCTGGGCAGAAAGAGTTTGCCTGTTTGATCCAGATCCGCCATGAAGGTGGCGAGTTCGTGTGAAGAATGCCCAAATGCGTCTGCTGGCCTCCGCTGCAGGAGGTGATTCCTATCAGTGTCCAGAGTGGGTTCCGCCAATCTCAGGCCTTCTTCTGACCCCGAGCTTCCTTCTCCTCCGCTATGGTGGCGGCCCTGAAACTTTAGGTAAGGCTGGTCAGGCGGCGAGCTTAGGCCGTTTGGTCCGAGGTGCTTTGCCACGTTTGACCAGTCGGGTTCATTCGGGTCCATCCAGGTTCCGAAAAGTCCAAACGCCAAAGTGCAGTCCTAGAGAAACCAAATAGACTGTAAGCCTAAAGGATCGATGACAGAGAAAGAGAGAGGGGGGAGAGAGGGAGAGGGAGATAGAGAAGGGGGGAGGGGGGAGAATACACAGGGCAAGATAGACATTCTCGGGTTCGCTGTTAATTAAATTAACTCGAATCTCTTTTTTATGGTTCTGACGCCCAGGAGACAAACGAGACATCAGACACTTAAATACCTCTTGCAAAACAAACTCCCTGGAACAATTCTGAGTGTTTTCTTTCAATACAATGCAATTTGATAAAATAGGTAAAGAGTTGACGTATTATCCAGAGGTCACCTAGGGCCTATCTCCTGCGGTAGACGGCTCTGTGTGGTTCAATCGAAAGGTCCCGAGAGTACACCACTTTAAAGTTCACGGACCATTCAAAGTAATCCAATTTCTCCCAACTGTGTCTCCTGGTGTTGACCATGAAATAGTTACTGGCGGCCCTTTTTCGCTGGCCCGAGAGAATGTTCCCTGCCGCTCAAAAAGGGAACAGAAACTGTCGCGCAGTCACGAAGCTTCGCCGCGCCCGGAGATTGCTTATAAAATATCAGAACCCTCGCCTACTTACACGGAAGATAGACGAGTTAAAAACAAAAGTGGAAAGTTAAACGGCCGTAAAGTTAACGGAGAGAACAGTGAGTGAGAGAGAGGGAGAGCGAGAGCGAGAGAGCGACAGTCGGGTGGACTATGAATCGCCCATACATCGCCATTTACCCACCTGGTTTACAAGCATAGGTTTTTATACGATAGCCACACGAGCCACCGCAAACTCTGCCTTTAAATGTTAAGTTTAAGAGATCTCTAGCATTCCTTCCGAACCGAGTTCGCAAGCCAAGCGTGTGACGGTGCATACTGCAGCCTCGGCGATAGCGTGTAAACCCCCCCCCCCCCCCCCCTTAGCGCTGTGCTATTTGAAAACCTCGGTTTATAAAACGAGATTAAAGACTATATCAAATACGAGTTGGCTTGCACTTCGAATCCTGGTAATAACCAAGTGTCCCTATCCAACCAAGGGAAATCCAAGACTTGCGAATTAGAAAGTAATTAAAAGATTTCCAACGCAGCGAAAGCGCTGAGGTTTCAAAAGATAAATTGGTCAGAAATGATAGAAACCATACGTCGATACAGATAGGCCCAAAGCGAACCGTAAGTAATATGTCTTAGTTACGCCAGACCCGAGAAAGATAATTCCGAGATAAGAAATATAATAGATAAGAGCTAAAGGCACGATAAATAACCACAAAATTATCCAGTACTATCACAGCCGTCATGCTACACTTGAACCAGTCCGTCGAGCATCAGAAAGAAGTGTGGAAAGTAAGGTGCCGACCTAACGGTGGATTGCCATCAGTCAGGTGTTTGTAGAAGTCCAGTGTGTCTTAAGACCAGTATGTCTAGGTGCTGGGCGGTAGAGTGCGCGTCTCTGCTCTCTGTTGAGCTATTTGAGAGGAGGCAGCGCCTTTAACACAATTCACTGGAAAACTGGAGATCCTGATTGGATTCACACGGTGCTGACTTAAACACGGACTCCGCAGCGCCTCCACCGTGGAGCCAGTCCTAACAAACAGCATGACCCTAGCAAAACGGGCCCTCAGATAGACTGAAGCTCTCTGCGCGTCTCGTTTATATCTCCAGTCTCACAGATAGGTAGAGACGGGAAGACTGCAGCATTCAGAGACAGACTGCCAGATACAAAAAAAAAAGATAGCTTGGGATATAATGTGAAAATGATTGAGTGGAGAGGGAACAGCAGAGCCTTTGAACTCCGGCATTAACGCGCTAACTAAAAGCACGGCGGACTCCATTCAAGGAACGGAATGTGACACCGACCTTACACTCGGAGACATTTTAAAATTAAAGACGTACATACATTATAATGCGTTGTTGCAGGAAAATCAATGAGACGGTGCTGATAAACATTCATTCCACCTGTCGTGTGATGATTTCAGTTACTTTTGGGGAGCGAACTGATCGGAATGAATACGCTTGAGGGCACAATGTGCAGCGTGTGGTGGGCACAGCCTAAACACTACTTTGCCTGCATTGTCTTATAAAGGACGGGCGGCTTCCTCGCACTGACACGTTGCCCGCTTAAAAATGGTTGCTCTGAGTTCAGGTGCGCAGTTCAAATTACTTTCATCAATCTTAGCCAAGCCGCTGGCGTTGTCCAAAGTCCGAACGATATTCTCGCCGCACAAAGATCTATAAATGCAAGGATTAAAATGAAAGAGAATATTTAAAGAGGTACAGTTTCACTAAATGTGCTCATTACAAGATCACTCAACGGTGTTTTCGTTTTAATTGGATATCCATTTAGTTTACCCCGGTGCACAGTTGTTAGAATCAAAGGGGGGGGGGGGGGGGGGGGTCGGTACCGATTCAAGACAATTGTGGAAAGCAAATGAGCCCGTCACCCTTTCCACACCAGAAAATTCAGACCCGGGCATTGAACAGCTGACTACAAACCAAGACAATGACACTTTCTCAACGCAGACCTAGTTTCAGAGTCCGCATCCCTCAAAGTGTAGTCTTATTCCAAAATATTCTGCAGTCTGCACTGCAAGAACTGCCAGTCGCAATGCTTCCTTCTTGCAGCAAGGCTGGCGTATTAAAAGCAACAATGCAGTTATCTCCATTTCTCGCTGGCATATCCCACACACAACCCGATCGATACTGCCGTTACTCTTTCAGAAATATCGATATTCAAGCGCCATCATATCTCTGGCAATGCGGGTGTTTAATTCTGACTCTTAAGTGGTTTGCAATGTGGTTACCATTATCCAACAACAGAGACATGCGTTTGATTTCGTTATCAGTTCTGTAAAATCCTTACGTCCGATCCTACGAGGGAGTTAAAATCTTTTTGTATCGCTGCTGGCTGCACGAGAAGAGCTAATTAATTAATAGTCTGTCCTGTTAATTTGTCTGCGACTGGATTCGAATCATTTGTAAAAGTCTATCGGTTTAGCTAAACCATCTCGGCGTCAGGGGGCCTGACACCTTCCATTGACTTGCCAGGGGGATCCTTCTTTGAACCTTAAAAGTAAGTGATAATTTACTCCCTGGGTTCATTACCCAAACTGCACAACCGACAGAATGCAAATGGAAATAAACAAATAGTGAAATAATCACCATTGCGACTAAATAAATGTTTTAAGTTGTGGATAACAAAATAATGAGGCCGATTTTTGCGTGTCTCCTTTAGTAAGAATGGAAATAGACCATACCTTGCCTATATGTCTATGGTCTGAAGCATTATAAAGTATAACATCTTTACAGGTAAAATGTATGTATCGAAAACTAAGCTCAACGGTAATCGTGTTCAGGAAATGGTCCAGGGTTATATGTTAAAAGTGTTAAAATTGATGGAATAAGTGTGCTGCAACTAATATATATAACTGCATGGATCTAGTATATTGTACACATATATGCATGTGTGTACGTGTTCACGTAACACGAACCTGTTCACATCACAGCGCAACCTGTTCTACAATCAAACAGTTCATCCTAAATGTCTCAATTGTGCACTTGACTTGCATAAAAGTTTATTTTATGTGTTCACTCCGTGTGGTTGGTCGGCTTGTCGTATAGATAACTCATCTAAAGCATATATTTTTTAATAAAGCTATATAGAATATCTCTGCGGTTTGTGCTGCTGACACGTTTAAAGTATTAATTTCTCGTGATTTTTCCTGAATAACTTTTCTAAGATAGGTTCGAGTTACACTTTGTTTTCTAAATGGCAAATCTGGTTGATTATTTCAGTGCTGAAGGAGCCTTGTTAGATTGTGCAAATCTGGTTGATTATTTCAGTGCTGAAGGAGTCTTGTAAAAGATTGTGTACAGTTTAGTGTCGAGGGGCAGGAAAGATTGCACCACCTCGGATGCGTGAATGCGAATTGTTTGCCGAATGATTTGGGTCGGTTTTAATTCCGATTGTTTCGCGCGGTGAAGGATTGAAAAAAAAAATGCACTCCGGTGTTTGGGAAGGTGGTCGGTTATTTTTGCGCAGAAGAGGAAGGCTGAGCTGCGCCGCTTCCAAAACGAGTGTAAAGATTGTGGTGCTGCCGCGGTCAGTAGAAGAGTGATGAGGTGGCTGAACTAAACAGAACAAGCTGTGTGTGTTCTCCTCTGATAGTAATGTTAAAACATGGCACACAGGAATGAATGTTGGACGCCGCACTGTCTCCCCATCCGAGAGCTCTCTCTCTCGCATTTTAACAGGCTACAGGGAAGAAAGGAAAATAACATCTACAAATCCACACTCTCAGGATAATTTACAGTACGCTTTAGCACAATTCAATCAACTATTTACACACAAAATATCATTTATTATTTTATTCTGTCATTAATGCGATAACAAAATTAGATTTTTGACATGTTGTCCGTGAAACGTTCTCATTTCTTCATCCTAAACGACTACAATAATTGTGTGTTTCATGCAGTATTTATTCGATAGGAGGCAGACGAACATTGCATTAACATTTACATTTTAACGATTTTTAATGTGCAAAACGCGTTTGCAAGCAGGCCTCCCGATTCAGTTATTGCATCCACATTCATGTTACAACGCTGACCAGTGACAAATCAGTTTCAAACCCAATCGTTGTACAATTCATTTGCGTTATTTAAATTTTTAAGAGGGAGCCAATATTGAACAGTGAAATATTTCCATAAATGACCTGAAAACCAATGACATTTGCTTTTCGCTGCTTCGTCTGGGGATTACTGGGGATTGGCACCAGATTTTGTGTTGCCACATTTTTTTTTAAATATTAGTGAGGTGAAATATGAACGTTAGCGTTTTGAAATGAAATAAATAATTAAAACTAGTGAAATGCAATGATTTAATCGAAATTCAGATTAGCAATTTACGCGCGTGGCGACATTGATAGCGCGGCTATCACTTGTTTTAATTGATCTTGCGAAGTTTGTTTCTCTTTTCTAATTTGCTAAACTTTACAGAAAGTACATCGGGGAAATATCGCAACTCTTTTATGCATCGAAGGCACATACTTTTGCGTTCAAACTCATATATTCGGAGCAAAGCTCGTTTTAAAATAAATTGGGGTTAGCGTGCTGCATACAAGGTAATGAATAAAAGGTAATGTTTCCCGAATACATCATTTTGATTTACATTCGCACTATTTTAGATGCAATAAGATAAGGAAGGACTGATCACTTAAAATCTCTGCCAACGCAATAAAATTAGCGAAATTAAGACATTTTGCTCATGTTCAGATAAAATAATGTTGTCTCTCTTTCGAAATTACAGTGGGTTGCAAAATATGAATAATTCATCTGTTGTTCAGTGCAGTCCACGTGATGTAGTTGATGCTGAAATAAATACATCAAATATTGGCGGTTTTGTATGGTGGCTTTTGTGTTTGCTTAGTTTCACAGTTGTGACTATATTCTTTGCTTTTAATTAAGCATGCAACCGATATCTCAAAGCAAAAATAACAACAGAGAGATGTTGGCATAAAAAAAAACACACGGAAGAGCGAAATATGGGGGAGCTACACCATTCTCTGAACGCCTTTAATATGAAACTGTACAACGGAAGGCATTAGTTATCCTCTTCAATTATTCATCACCAAATAAAATTAGGATCATGGCTGATTCCACTAAAAAAGAAAGTTGCATTCATATAAATCGTTTTTTCGGTTAGACCCTGAGCCGTCGTCGTAGTCGTCGCCCCCACCCCCCTCCCTCCCATATTGAAGTTTAATACACTTAAAATGAAAATAATATAATTATTAGTCATCGTATCGAAAAATGCCTTAGATTCTACTTTTCAAGGCTGAAATTGGGGACAGTTTGAGTCACAAGTTCCGTTATAGATTCACCTTTCTCTGAAAATCACGTGGCTGTGTTGGTCGGGACGGTGGGACAGCAAAGTATTTATTTCCATGAGTGGTGTTGGTGCTTTAAAGAAAAATAAGGAAACAAGGTTTCTAAATCTGAAGTGAACATGAGTTCTGGTCAGAAGAAGGGTCTCGATCCGAAATGTCGCCCATTCCTTCTCTCCAGAGATGCTGCCTGTCCCGCTGAGTTACTCCAGCATTTTGTGTTTATCTTCGGTTTAAATCAGCATCTGCAGTTCCTTCCTGCACATGATTTCTCCCAAGTTCTTCGACTATGGAAAATCCTTGGAGGCTTTAACTTAGAAATGTTACAATCAGCTAAATTTCGGCGTTACCTTTCACTGAGAAAGAAGCATGGACGAGAACGTATTTGGAACATTAAACTAGTAATCAGTTAATAATTATTTTTGCGTGGTGCATTTAACGGAACAAAACTCAGACATATTCAATTGCAACTAATTGTTGACACGCCTTCCTTGAAAATATTTTACATAGGTCACGTTTGTGACTTATTCTTTTTATTTCTCATGTCATAGCAGAGTTCTAACCTGCTGAGTACCCATTGTATTTTCTGCGTTTATTTCAGATTTCTAACATTAACTACGGTTTTTTTTTTATTTCTGTGGGATTGTTCTCAGTTACAAATATAATGTATGAAAGACTGAGTAACCCTCAGTTTAAAGAAAATCAGTATCTGCCGATATAAAGAGACTGCAGCTGCTGGAATCTGGAGCAAAAATAAAACTGCTGGAAGAATGCAGCGAATCAAGCAGCTTTCGTGGAGGCACACGAACGCCGACTTTTCGAATCGATAAATTGCATCAGGATAGCGATCCGAAACGCCATCAAATAGCGGGTGGACATTTTAATATTAAAGAGTGAGTGAAATCAAGATCCGCCTTTGGAATCAGATGGTTTCTGTCTCTTTTAAGCTTTGAAACAACATAGGACAGCATTATATAGAAGGTTGATGTCGCATTATATATTACTTCAAGAGGACTGGAGAATGTAATACAGATTCACTGAATTTGAACATTTTAACGAATATATTCGTGTGCAGGGGGTTAGGGGGTCAAAGGGGTACTTACTATATTGTCATCGATGGTAGTAGAATCACAATTTATTTATGTCAACAGAATAGTAAATTAAAATCTAGAAATAAAGAAATGCAGATACTGGTTTATACCAAAGAGAGACACAAAGTGCTGGAGTAACTCAGCGGGTCAGGCAACATCTCCGGAGAAAAATAATTGGTGACATTTCGGATCGGGACCCTTCTTGAGACTACGGTATCTAATAATTTCCAATTTCCGCAGGTGTCCGCAGATAGCATTTCGTTATTTACAAAAAAACCCTACAAAGGTTACTTACTCTTAGATTTCAACACAAAAGGGACAATTTAAGGACATGCAATTGTTGGTGGAAAATACAATAAATAAAATGAAACTACGGGTGTTTTTTAATTACAAAAACACCATTAACATAATAACATAATAAAAGAAACATAATAGAAGAAGCAGTTGCTGAAAAATGAATATTAACGTTAATTTGCAAACTTTAATTTGATAATCATAACGCAACTGTTTTCAAGTGCTCTTAGGGGCTACTACAGAACGCTACAGTATAGATTTGGGGGGAACTTTGGGGCTACTCAAAGCTAGAGTATATATTTTGCAAAATTTTCGTCAACATTTTCAACCAATATAATACAGATCAATTAAAAGTATTTTTGACCCAGGGATTTGCATTTACATTGTCTCTGTGAAAAGGTGGCATGCGGTCTTACATTTAAATCTGCTCTTCATCTTTGGGTAAAATATAATAAGCAGATTTTTGGCTCAATCCAAATATATATAAGTAAACGGAATATCGTATCTTCCCATGTTCTACGGAAGGTAAACAAGGAGAACGAACAAAGATAGAGTTGGCGCTAGCACTGTCATAGGTCATCTTATCTTTCCATTATTTCCAATCCAGATATAAACCAAACAGCTAGTGCTTTCTTCTTCCATGCAAAATAATCCTTTAAACGGACCTCTCTTTTGATCCCGTGTCTCAATTTTTCGCTAAGTACATTCCAATCTGACTCACGTAAAGTCAGACTTTCTGTTCTGTAGTCAGAAAGGGTTCTGCTCTTTTTCGTCAGGTCCCTGTGTAAAACAAAATAGTCACAGTCTAACTGATAGTTGTGACCTCCCACGTGTGGAGTTGCTCTACAGGATGACCAAATTCTGGGTGGAAGGAAAATTCCAATTTGTTAACATTTCCTGTGCTTCATTGTCAGGACGTTGTCAAAAGTTACTTGTTTTAGAATGGGATCATGTGAATTTGAGTGAATAATATAAATATTGTTTACAGCCTAGAGCTAAAGCAGTAAACTGTTGACCTGAAGGTTACAGATACTCAAGAGAATGTATATAATCCCAGAGTAATTCTGAACATTGGTTAGTTCTGAGGCTGGTAGTAGAGTGGTGTAATTAATAGTTTATCCTCAGACCATAAGACCAGAATTTAATGTCACTAGCTGTAATTTTTAAGTTACTGTCATATCATATTCATTTTAAGTGAAAGGTTTACACCTATTTGATATGAACAGCCAATATGCACTCTATTACTTAATAAAGATTAAGCATCCAAAATGTCTAATTATTAATGTAATTTAGAAGGAAACTTTTAATATTGATTGTTAAACATTGTTCAATATTTAATATTTTTATCAATGAGAAAAGTTGATTTCTTCATCAACTTATGGTGTGACAAAATTTGACATGGCATACTGTAATTGGATCAATAACTATTTTAAATCCTAAATTTTACAAAACTGCAAGGTAAGCAAGTATTCAGTGTATCATTCCATTACCATTTTTGTAATAATAATCTGCAATTCATTATCAAAATATTTAACTGAGAAAAACAGAAAACATATGCTTTCTCAGCTGCTGCAGAATAAATAGACCTGTGCATTCTGCTTGAATACAGAACTGGTTCATTGTTTAATCCAACACATCAGGATGAACATTTTTTTTATAACATTGCAATTAGCAAATTGTAGGAGATTTCCAAAATAAAGATTTGCACCATCTTACATGTAAACTGACTTTTGTTTTACTATCAACAGTGGAAATTGAACATACATTAAACTTAAATATTTTAATTTACTTGTGAACATATTACTAAGATCACAATATGCTGTTTTTTTGGTTTGCCATGATCAGTGAACATGCACAATGAAGCAATTTTGTTTTGATGAAGTGATTTTGCTCAGACTTGGTGTGTTTTTCCGCGATCTTCATCTGAATATGTTTGTCCGTTATCTTTTCATTGGACAGGCAACCAAAATGAAAATGGTAAATAAGGTTATTTTTATGTTAGGTGCAAAGTGCTTTTGTTTTCAATATATATTAAATGTCCCACTGCTTAGAACCCAAAATATTAGAACTACAAAAGCATTTCATATCTCAGTCACAGGTACCATTTTGTGTTGGCTGTATAGGTTCACCCCGAGAACATTGGCATGCTTACTTTGATAGAAAAGCCCATAATATCGGAACTTACATCCAAGTTGGCTAGCAGGAGAAACAATTAAAAATTACACATTTGTGAGTTTTGCTTTCGTTATCAATTTGGTTTGAATTAGTGTGATGTACGATTGGATATTTCTTATCCTGGTAGATGATTTAGGAGTTTCGCTGTCATTCCCTCTAAAGATACCAGAGAGAGAGACAGAGAAAGATAATGTGAGAGGAGGAGAGAAATAATCTCCTCCAGTATATGGACACTATGGTAAGTTAGCAAAATATTTTCATGTAAATTGTAATGCCCTGAAACTCCACGTCTGGCACAATTTGTAATCACATAATGATTTTGCTTTTCAAAGAGGAATATTTAAGTCTATGCCAACCATGAGTCTCCATAGAAATGTAAACACTGAAATTGACTATTTGGGGAGAACTGAGTTTGCAGATGCTCTTACTTCACATATTACTTTACTTTATGTTCTGTCATCATATGTACAATGTGTCATTGTTTCTTTTTATTTATCCACTTACTATTAGCTGAATCTGTTTGGCAATCTATCCAGCGATTGGCTAATGACATTTTTATTCTATTCCTTCCCAAAGCTGACAAAGATCATGTGAAAATGTGCAGTTTAACAAGTAGGATGAAATCAGTGGCAGAAGATTGCTGTTCAATCACCTTGTGTACCTTGCTGCTGAGCAAATAAAGATATACTTTGCAAAAAAAACACAGATCATTGTCTTACCAGTGCAAAAGATGCTGTATGTGGAATACAATAATGACAGGAATACCAAACAAGGCCAGATAACTGTGTTCCATTTTACGGTTGTAAAATGTTACGGTTGGAACATTAGAATGTATTTGACTTAGATCAGGCAATTGAGGTGGTTTTTTGGACTCAATTCCCAGATGTCCATCCATTATATTTCCATTGGAAAGGTGGAGCCTTATACGTCATGGAACAAATAACAAAAGAAAAATGGTAAACGTGACAATTTGGTATAAATTATTGGGCAGTTTATTTTCAATATAGTTTAATATTGCATGCTGATGCTGCCAAAGTTTATTTTAAAAAAAAATCATACTACAGTTCTGTCAAGTTCAAAAGCTATGAGTTAATGAAAAGCAAAATAAAATTGCAAACTCTGGAAATCTGAAATACAAAAAAAAAAATGCAGGAAGAACTCAGCAGGTCAGACAGTATCTGTGAAAAGAGAAACAGTCAATAATTTGACACTTGGTTTCAACCTAGTTGATGTTTAGGTTGGGGATAATATGTGGTAAATCTTCTGCATTTTCTAATAATTATTATAGAATTTATACAGTATATGTGATTTTAGCACAATAATGCAACATTTGATAATAGTAGTTTTATCAAGGGTATAAGTGCTTTCTTTTTACTTCACTTTGTCAAGAATGTTTTGAGCTTGGTATATTGTGAAATTTTGGTGCAAGAAACAGAATCTATAAAACATTTATGAACACATTTCCCAGATTAGGGAAAATGCATTGGAACAGAAAGACTTCCAGTGTCAGGGGTGAGCCTTAGTGGAAAAATAAGTTTTTCCATTTCTTAATTGTGTCCCTTAGCCAAAGTGAAAATATAAATGTCAATGTGGAAGATTGTTTACTTTGGTGTATACCTGTCACGAATTGGCCCTCCAACTCATGTATAAAGATTCTTTACAAGCACAAGAGAGGCAGGAAACTTTTATCGGATTAGTTTATTCTGCTTTCAAACATGGGTCATTGAATTACAGGATAATGTGAAAACAGAGTGAATCAATCAAATCTCTTCAAGTGCTTGTGGTAAATTCAATAAATAATCATCTTGCTTGATAACAAATAAGGAATTTAATTGATCATACAAATTAAGCAGGCAATTATTTCATCCTCAGAATGAGAAGATGATCACTATCAGTGCTGCTATAATATATTTTGATAATACCAATTAATTTGGTTGTATGCCAATGATGAGGAGCTTTAAAATTAGGTCAATAGCTTTAGACTGGATATATAAGCAACAACAATAACAAATTCAGGTCATTTGCTGACTGTGCTTTCATAAAATTCTTCACAAAATTACCATCCAATTTACCTCTGGGAAATGCTTTCATGTTGCATTACCCACTGCTCATCCTTACCCTTGCATCTAATTTTACATACGCAACTATTCCAAAGCATTCTCAGCTAATATTTTATAATCCTGCATCTGTAAATATAAACTCACCCAAACTCACTCACCTTTAATTTTGTTTGTCTATCATTACAGTACTCATTGATTTACTCTGGCTATTGGGCCAACCTTGACTTTAAATTCCCTAGCCTTATTTTCCAAGCAATTGATGGCTTTAATCAATTTTTATCCCTCCAACCTATTCCAAAGCTATAATATTTGGAATTCTAAGTCTTGTGTTCTAAGCCTTCCCTAGAATATTACTCTCATTTTAAATTGTTCCAAAATTAGCCTCATATGTCCAATTGCCCAGGATCCAAGATTTAGAATGTTCTTTATAATTCTTTCAAGCTCTCTGAGTCTCAGCTTCTTAACGGAGATCCTCATGGAATGCCTTTTGGATCAAGCTTTTGTACATCAGTCTCAGCACTTACAATGATTATGCACCTGTATTATCATTTCACTATTATAAATGGACTATATGAAGGCATCATTCTTTATCTTTGGTTATGTGAATGATTAAATGACTTAAGAAGCCTTTGGTATTTTACAATGTATAAAATCGGTGTTTTGTTTTAATACATGTTTTATTATTGACATTGCTTTCTTAGAGGTGTCATTAAAATGTTAATTGAAGTGAAGCTCTGGAACTATTTTTTAAATGAATATATATATTCTATGTTAATTCACAAATTTTATTTCCAACAAACAGTATTTTTATTTTTACAGAAAAGGCAACTTTGACAGTCACACGAGTGACAGAGTTTTGATATTTGAGAAACACTATGCAGGGCTATTTATTCAAGATTGAATTACCACAATTGTTAAAAGTTCCTAAGACAAGAGAAATGTTAAGGGGTTGCGAAGTGGCACAGGGGTAGAGACCCGGGTTCGACATAAACTTGTCTTGACGTGACATACCCCAGGTGCTGTCTGTATGGTGTTTGTAAGTTCTCCCTGTGACAACGTGGGTTTTCTCTGGGTGCTCTGGTTTCCTCCCACATTCTAAAAGATTTGCATGTTGTAGGTAAATTGGCTTCTGTAAACTGTGCCTAATGTGTAGGATAGAAACATAGAAAATAGGTGCAGGAGTAGGCCATTCGGCCCTTCGAGCCTGCACCGCCATTCAATATGATCATGGCTGATCATTTCCATGATAGAACTAGTGTACAGAGATTGCAGCTCTCCATAGACTCGGTGGGCCAAAGGGACGGTTTTCACACTATATCTCTAAAGCTGGTTAGATATAGGTTCAGCAACTGCAATCTCTTGGCATTTATTTGTTTGCCTAAGAATTTTGCATTGGTTTGCCAAAAGTGGCTGAACATTTTTTTTTTCTGTTTTTTGCCTGTCAGATGATTTATGGTGGTTCTCGTGTTTAATAAATGATGTTTGACATTTTAGAATAGATTGAATGAGAAGATTTGGTGAATCTGCATGAAAATAAACATGAAAAAACAAAATCAGTATACATTTTGAGCAGTTTGTGATATATTACTTAGGCAATTGCCATTATAAATGTAGCCACAAAAGTTTATAATCAAAAGACTTAGTACAAAACTATGAAGTTTAATAAAATAAAATTTTGCAGATGCAAAGTGCTTGGAGAATATTATTCCATAAAATTGAGGCAGCTTTGTTTTTTTCATCAAGGTGAATGAGATTGTCTATATTAATTTAACACACCTGCACGTATGTAAATACATGTAGCCCCATACTTGACTGTTCCAACTTGCATAATTGCAATAGATATTCTTACAGGTCTTGTTTTGTTAATTATGCAATGGCATAGCCTCACGTCTCATAAAAGCTCTTGTGATGTGGAGAATTCCTGAATACAAATATATTACCAATCTTGCTGAAGTTGATACCCTCGGACATTACTGGCTTTACTTTGCACTAAACATTATTACCTTATCATATATACATACACTGTGTTAAAGAAGGAACTGCAGATGCTGGAAAATCGAGGGTACACAAAATGCTGGAGAAACTCAGCGGGTGCAACAGCATCTATGCATGGTTTGACCTGCTGAGTTTCTCCAGCATTTTGTGTACCATCTATATACTGTAAATGGTTCCATTGTAATCATGTATTGTCTTTCCGCTGACTGGTTCACACACAACAAAAAGCTTTTCACTGTACCTCGGCACATGAGACAATAAACTCAAGATTGGGGCTGGAGGCTGGCTACTTGATTCCGTTTGCAGCCTGGTTTTGAGTAGACTTACGATTCAAATGTCACATCTTGCCTTAATGTAATACACCTATAAAATGAGTTAAAATGCAGTGCTTCCCCACATATCACTTAAAAGCAAACATGAATACCCCACTTCCAGCTGCACATTAATTTCCAGGATGTGTGTTGTCACTGGCTGATACAGGAGGAACTCCAGCATGTAGTGCACTGGGGGCGTGTGTACTCTGGTTCTGTACACAGCTTGATGCAATCACACACAAATGTGTCCATGAAGATGGAACATGTCAGCTCATACAGGGTAAGCAGCTCTCCCTCTTACTTTTGAAACCCTCCAAGACAGAGGACAGAAAGTCCTGGGAGGCTGTGCTGCTTTGACCTTTCTGTCATGTCGACCAGCATGGAATCATTTGCAGATCCTCAGTTTGTTCAGCTGTGAAGATGGTTAATAATTCATCCTTTTCCTTAAGGACCCGGATCACAGTGCTCCTGCTGTGAACCCTTGGAAGAAGCAGCATGAGAACCCCTCACTTTGCCCCCACGGAGCAGCCTCTAGATCTGGAGACGATCTCAGAGGATTCCCAAGCAAAGTGCAAGTCTCTATGATTTACTCCTCTGCATCCAGCTTTTCTAGAGTTGATGCGTTGTACTTTGACTCTCTTTCATTTTCTGAACACCTCACAGGATGAAGAACCTTTTGATATTCTCCTGGAATTCTACCCACAACGGAGTTCGAACAAATCTTTATAGTTTGCCAATCTGTGTAGCCCCTCTTCAGTTCCTTGCTGTTTACTGTGGTTGTCAGTTTACCATTCATCTTCGTTCTCCCCCTGCCAGTGCCCTCATCTTCCCATGGGTGATAATCAGCCTGAAGGAGACACTGGTCAGGTTTGAAGACCAGTTTGATATCAGTGGGTTGGACCACAATGATTTGGTCTCGACTGAGCCATCTGGCCTTGTACAGATGAATTAACATGGTGTGCAAGAAGGAACTGCAGATGCTAGTTTAAACCAAGGATAGAAACAAAATGCTGGAGTAACCCAGCGGGATAGTCAGCGTCTCTGGAGAGAAGGAATGGGTGATGTTTCGGGTTGAGACCCTTCTTCAGACATGCTTCTCCATTCACAAGGTTGTTGAAGACAAGACACACGGCATCTTTTACTCCTTCCATCAGTAGCACGAGAGGTGACATCCGGGTTTGCTGGTTGCCCTGCCAGACCACCCATGACCACTGATGATGCAGTTGAAGTCACCCGTACTCACGGAGATCTCCACTGCAACGTCATGGAGAGCTGCTGGAAGACAGCAAGCTGTTTGTTACATAGAACATAGTAAAGTATAACCCTGGAATGGGCCCTTCGGCCCACAATAGTTGCTCAGGTGCATAAAGCTTTGCATAGCCGCCTTGACCCTTGACTAAACTAAACTGAACTGAATCACGACACATCAAAAAGCATTTTTCCATCTGTGAACATTGACTGAAGTGACCTTTATGTCCATTGTTTTGAAGATTTAAAGTTGCATTACCTCAGTTTATCATTCTGTACCAGCATGCCCAAGGCTTGCGTGAACGGTGGTGCTTGTTTTGGGCTGAGGTACATACTCTGACCACCACAAGGGGTGGGCTCCCCGTGTGATGAAGTCGATGGTATTTCTGAGGGGAGATAAGCTTTGTTCTCCATATCTGCTGTCTTCACTGCTGCTACTCCTTGTCACTACTCTCAGTCTCCATGTATTAGGCCATTCTGGGCACAGGACTACTCAGTGTCGCATGGAACTTTAATTTATTTCAAAGTAAACTTTATTCATTTAAATATGTACAAAACATTTTTTTAAACCGCATAGCTTTCTTTGCATTCTCATCACATGAGTCATCTGCTCTTTACAATCGTAGCATTATTGATTCTATACATTTGTAGTGTTAGCACATTCCGTTAAGTTTAGTTCAGTTCAGTTTAGTTCCGAGGTACAGTTCAGAAACAGGTCCTTCAGCCCATCGAATCTATGCCGACCAACCATTCCCACACACTAACGCCATGCTAGTCACACTAGGGACAGTTTACAATTATACCAAGCCAATTAGCGTACAAACTTGCCTTTGGAATGTGGGAGGAAACCGGAGATCCCAGAGAAAACCCACGCAGGTCACGGGGAGAACGTACAAACACCATACAGACAGCAGCCGTAGTCAGGGATCAAACCCGGGTCTCTGGCGCTGTGAGGCAGCAACTCTACCGCTGCGACACTGTGCCGCCCCGAGCCTCATTACCATTTATGTGGGCTCCTAGGTTGAAACCATGTCAGGTGTTTGGGAGACTTCAACAAGGGGCTTAGCTTTTAAACATCTAGTGGCAGAAGGATCCAGATGCAGTCCTACATGACAAAGCCTTTGTGTTGACTGCACCAAGCGTCAGTCATCCCTCAGCACATACTTCAGTAGCCTGGAATGGCCCATGTGGCAGCCATTCTTTAAGGACATCATGTGAGGCTGGAAAACCAACAAATTTCAGGGACACCAAAGTCACCAAGTTGATGATCTTCGAGCAGCACTTAAAGTTATCTAAGATCATGTCCTTGGATTCTACACCCAACTTGATGAAGCTACACGCAAAGGTGGCGATCAGGATTAGGGCGGTATGTGATGTGCTTTCCCCCATCCCCCTCTGGCTTCTGGGGACGTGCATTATGGCCTGATGACCACCTTGACCATCTTAGATCCCCATATGGTATGGAGAATGACTCAGTGACTGCCACAGCAGAGGAGAGGGGCCCAGGCCATACCATCGGCAAGTACAGCAACTCCAAGAGCACCTTGAACCTGGTTCTTACCAGTCATCAAGATGGAACACTGCTCCTGCATCTACACCTCAGTAAGAATTTCATTGTTCTATCTGGAATATATGACAATAAAACACTCTTGACTCTTGGCCTATCCGCTCTAGTCAATGGATTCAGCTTGAGCTGGAGTGCAGGCCCTCCTTTTAGCTCATATTCAATAAATTGAACGTCTGGTTGTTGTTTTCTACACCATCTGGGTGTCATTTTAATAATAAAATGATCCAAATCGTTCTCAGTATTCAGGGTGGAATAAAAGCAGACACAATATGTCCTCCACAGGTTTGTTTGGGAACTATTCTACTGGCTCCACTTTCCAAGATCATGTTATCTTCCTTCACAGCTGTGCAGACCACTTGACTGCCTTTAACTATCTCTGCTTGCATTAACGTGAAAGCAATGAAAATGATCACCTGGCATTTCCACTGATGGTCTCCTGAGCTCTGGCTGTAACTCTGGCAAGAAAGCACAGGGGTTGCACTTTAAAAGGCAGTTTACCCTCTAACCGCAGGATTTTAGCTGGACTTTGACTGAAGTCATGGTGGGAGATTAGAAGTGCTCTCTCAAAGTTCAGCTGCTTGGGAGGATGACAGTGGGTGGGGGATGGGGACTGCTCAGTGCATGAGTCAAGGCAGCAACTGCATAAAGAATTTTTATTTTGGTGGAGTGTGATTGGATGGAAAGTAGAAACAGTGATTAAAGAGATAGGTAGAAAGTAAGCAATTAGAAGGGAAAATGAGACTTAAAAATGATTTAACTAGCATAACATTTAGAGATAACGCTACAGATTTTTAAATGATGGTTATTTTTAATGATGTTTGAACTTACCAACTTAGTTCTGCGTTGCTGAACAATGCCGACTTTTGCCAGCATTTCTGGTCAAATCATTTGTGTTCAGTTTTTGATACCGAATCCAGTATCATGGTGAAGATAGACACATAAAAGGCTGGAGTAACTCAGCGGGACAGGGCAGCATCTCTGGAGAGAAGGAATGGGTGACATATAAAATAGAAAATAGGGAAGGTGGAGGCCGTTTGGCCCTTCGAGCCTGCACCGCACGTTTTGGGGCGAGACCCTTCATCCATTCCTTCTCTCCAGAGATTTTGCCTGTCCCGCTGAGTTACTCCAGCTTTTTGTGCCTATCTTCGGTTTAAACCAGCATCTGCAGTTCCTTTCGGCACACCCAGTATTATAGTGACAGACTAAGTCCAGCTACTGTACTGGACCCATGTTGCGACAAAGCCCTGCCCAGAGGTACTCTACCCCTGTTATAATGACAGAGCCATTGCCAGAGGCAATGTTACAGTGTTACAGTGACAAACCTATGCTCAGATGGACAATAACCATGATACCCACCAGTACTGTAATCAGGTTATAATTGCATACCTGTATCCAGAGCTGCTGTAACCATGTTATCGTGACAGACCTGTATCCAGAAGCACTGAAACCATATTATATAGTGACATACCTGTGTCCAGAGGGACTTTAACCGTTATAATGACAGACCTGTGTCCAACAATACCGTACTCACGTTGTAATAGCAGATTCCTGTACAACAGCATGATGCCCTGGGTCTACAACAGACTTGAATCCGGACGCATACACAAAAAAATAAGAGTGGGCTTAAAACAGGGATGACTGGTCGCAAGCGATGTCTGGTGGGGTGGGAGATTGCAAACTTCACGTGGTCCACCCAGTTTCGACTAATGCAATCAACCCGACAAATAAACAATCAAATAGGTCAAATAGAACAAGTTGTCCTACAACTTTATGCTGTGCACGCCACACGCAAGAAGAAGAAGAGGAAGCGATGTCTGGTCAGCTTATCTATGTCCGAGCGCCAAACACAGTCTCTTTCTTCCAGTCACATCTTGTCCAAGACAAGACACACGGCATCTTTTACTCCTTCCATCAGTAGCACAAGAGGTGACATCTGGGTTTGCTGGTGGCCCTGCCAGACCATCCATGAGCACTGATGATGCAGTTGAAGTCACCCGTACTCACGGAGATCTCCACTGCAACGTCGTGGAGAGCTGCTGGAAGACAGCAAGCTGTTTGTTACATAGAACATAGTAAGAGCGTCTGTTCGCTGCCTAATCTAGTCCCTGCTACCTAGTCCAGTCTGGGTCTGGTGCCACACTATCTGTTCTCTACTGCTTGGTCCAGTCTGGGTCTGGTGCCACACCATATGGTCTCTGGTACCTGATCCAGTCCGGGTCTGATGCCACACTATCTGGTCCCTGCTGCCAACTGGTCCAGCCTGGTTCTTGGATTCTGGGTCATCAAACTACCAGAACAATCTCCTTGACGTACTCACCAATCTATCTGTGTTAGATTAACTGCTCATGGTAAAATGATTAGTCACCTTGTGGAAACCTTGTAAAGTCCCATCTCCATGTGAGGAGTTCAGGAGCACCGGAATACTGCCTCCTCCAAGTCCCACTTCACCCTAACTTGGAAATATACAGTATTGCCATTCACTTGTCATTTCTAGGTCTAAATCCTGAAACTGCCTGCCTGATGAATTATAGAGTGCCTTTGCCAAAAGATCTGCAATCGTTCAAGAAGACACCACTACCTCCTCAAAGATAATTAAGAGATTGACGATAAATGCTGGACAATAAATATCCCATGTGCTGGATCCTGCATCGTGGATCTTGGGATTAGACCCAGCGTAGGCTAGACTCAGGGAACATGACCATGACATGGCAGGGCTCCAGGAACTGGGCCCAATGCTGGGAGATCCCACTGACCAGACCCAAAGAGGCACGGTGGCGCAGCAGTAGAGTTGCTGCCTTACAGCGCCAGAGACCCGGGTTCAATCCTGACTACAGATGCTGTCTGTACGGAGTTTGTACGTTCTTCCTGTGACTGCGTGGGTTTTCTTCGGGTGCTCCGGTTTCCTCCCACACTTCAAAGACGTACAGGTTTCTAGGTTAATTGGCTTCTGTAAATTGTAAATTGTCAATAGTCCCTAGAGTGTGGGATTGTTGTAGTGTACAGGGTGATCGCTGGTCAGCGAGGACCCGCTGGGCCGAAGGACCTGTTTCCATGCTGTATGTCTAAAGTCTAATGTCGGAATGATCCACAGTGTCCAACATAGTGATGGGTGAGCCCCCAGTGACGAATCCCAGTGTCGTAAGATGAAAATGCAGATGCTGGCTTAACCCGAAGATAGACACAAAATGCTGGAGTAATTCAACGGGACAGGCAGCATCTCTGGAGGGAAGGAATGGGTGATGTTTTGGGTCAAGACCCTTCTTCAGACCTTACCCAGTAGTGTTGGTTCATCCTCAGTGACCAGACCCAGTCTGAGGTGACTCCCCTCAGTGACTAGAGCCAATGTTATAAGTCCCAGAGAGATCGGGGAAGTCGAGTCCTACCTGTGACAGCAACTGCAGCCTGCACCATGTTCCTGAGCACACACTCTGATGGGAGCCACATCCCCACAACCTCCACTTCTGTGAGGGTTGGTGACCTGTACCACGGCCACAAGGACAGCTGATTTTTCCACCAAGTGTGTAATTTATTGCTGGATGGAATCTTTGGTAACCCTTGTCAGGCTGATTCTAGGATGGATGACCAGGCCAACACATCTAGCCTATTCATTGTTCATTAGTTATGCTAATATGCATTTTTTCAATTTTTCCTCAAATAAATGGAAGTATGTAGGGTTTTGTAATCTATGATGATCATTTCTGGTGCTGTGTAGTTTTCATTTTTGTTCAGGTGATATGAAGCCAGAAAATCTAATCAACTCTTCTTACATTTGAGGAGAACACAATGGCCTCAAATTGCATCAGGCAGTATTGGCATCTGACTAATAGTTGCTCAAAGTCCATATTCCTACTTACTTTGTTTAAGAAGGAACTGCAGATGCAGGAAAATCGAAGGTAGACAAAGGTGCTGGAGAAACTCAGCGGGTGCGGCAGCATCTATGGAGCGAAGGAAATAGGCAATGTTTCGGGCCGAAACCCGTTGCCTATTTCCTTCGCTCCATAGATGCTGCCGCACCCGCTGAGTTTCTCCAGCACTTTTGTCTACCTTCCTACTTATAGCCCTGTCCCACGGTACGAGTTCATTCCAAGAGCTCTCTCGAGTTTAAAACAATTAAAACTCGTGGTAAGCACGGAGAATGAACGTAGCGGGTACGTCGGAGCTCGGGGACGTCCCTTAGCGGCTCGTAACGCTAATGGCAGGTACTCGGGAAGACACACTAACTGCAGGTAATCACGGGAAGACTCGTGAGGATTTTTCAACATGTTGAAAAATGTCCACGAGAGCCCCGAGTACAGACGAGTGGCCATCACCGTAAATCTCCGAGTTCGGTAAACTCAGGGCAAACTCGGGAGAGCTCTTGGAATGAACTCGTACTGTGGGACAGGGCTTTTTCTTTGTTCAGGAAGGAACTGCAGATACTGGTTTACACCGAAGATAGACACAAAATGCTGGAGTAACTGAGCGGGTCAGGCAGCATCTCCGGAGAGAAGTAATTGGTGACATTTTGGGTTGATACCCTTCTTCAGGCTAGAAGGGTCTCGATCCGAAACGTCACCCATTCCTTCTCTCCAGAGATGCATCCTGTCCTGTTGAGTTTCTCCGGCATTTTGTGTCTATCATTCCTACTTACTTTAAATGCGATCTCTTTCATTAAAACAATCAACAGAACACCACATACACGCAACAGGCAGAAATGGTCTCATCATCAGTAACTTTGAGACATATTGATTGTGAGACAGTGCCCTGAAACTGATATTTAAACAAACCGTGAAAGAGCTCTGTTCAGTAGGTTGATTGTCTCTCATCTTTATTTAATTACCAGACAAAGCATCCAATTGAATACACTACTGGTTGTTTGTACAAATTGTCTGGATTGCTCATGGATAAGAACTCAGACAGTTGCCTAAAAAGTTAGATAAACGCTCAGCTGTTGCCGAGCATTTTGAGATACACATTCTGCATTGTAACCTTCAGTAAGTGTTCTCTGCATCATCCATAAACACAGAAAAATGTTCCCATGGTGTATGGAATTAGGGATTCCTTTCTAGGAAGGCATGGCAGCTCTCTGCCTTGTAGGGAAACCCATGTCTCACCTTGTGTAATCTTGAGGGACTAAAGCTTCCGGGAATGACTTCAATGGATTAGTAGCAACCAATATTTGTTAGACATTGTAATGTTGCACCTCATTTTCGCCTGATTGTCACAAGGAAGGCAAGTGACTGATTGACTGTGAGGGAGACAGACACATCAGCTCCCCAATTAATGCTTTAATTCTCGCCCACTGCGATTTTAGGCATGTCTATCAGAAGACTCAGACTCTACTCAATCAAAGTGGGGGGAGGTTTAACTAAATTTGTAAATTAAGGCTATACGTCATTTTCTAAAAAACTACCATCTCAGTTACATAATTTCAAAGAATGCTAATTATTAAAAAATTGCTGATGCCAGAAATATGAAATAGAGTAATATAGTCATAGAATCATACAGCGCGGAAACAGGCCCTTCTACCCACACCGGCTATGTCCCAGCTATGCTAGTCCCACCTGCCTGCGTTTGGCCCATATTCCTCCAAACTTGTCCAATCCATGTACCGAGTACTAAATGTGGCCGAGAAGTTTCTAGTCTTATCATCATCTGCCTCATCTGCAAAGAGAAGAAATGCCAGGTTACTTAGAAGGTAGCAAAAATGCTGGAGAAACTCAGTGGGTGAGGTAGCATCTATGGAGCGAACGAACTAGACAACGTTTCAGGTCGAGACCCTTCTTCAGATGCCTTAATTGTTCTAAACAAGAAGCCATCCAATTCACTACACAGTAAATCAAGGTCAAATGAAAAGAGTAGCAGCAACCACAGCACATAGCTTTTATCAACCTCACAAAAGCCTTTTACTCCATAAATTCAGAGGGATTATAGAAAATTATTCTCAAATTTAGTTATCCCGAGAAGTTCATGAAGGCCTGAAGAATGGTCCCGATCTGAACCGTCGCCTATCATTTTACTCCAGAGATGCTGCCTGACCCGTTGAGTTACTCCAGCACTTTGTGTCTATCTTAGGTTCATGACAATTCTGTCTGAGATAAATAATAATAACATACAAGCTGCAATCTTAACCAACAAGACTAACACACACTCAATCCCAATGCAAACGGGGTCAAGCAAAGATCTTCCCAATCTTCTTCACTATAATATAGCACTTCATCTCGAACAAACATCCAGTTGTGCAGTAAGGAACTGCAGATGCTGGGTAATACCAAAGATAGGTACAAAATGCTGGAGTAACTCAGCGGGTTGGCAGCATCTCTGGATAGAAGGAATGGGTGATGTTTCGGGTTGAGACCCTTCTTCAGACTGCTGGATTGGAGTTAACCCAGAGGATGAATGGGAAGTTCGGCACTTTGTAACTAAAATCCTCCCCAAATTTCAACCATTTATCTACACCACTCAGATGATATTTGATAAATGCATCTCATCATGTTGCTCCTCATAATGTAACTGCTGGGAAGGGCTGACATTTAGGCTATGCAGTTTTGTGTCCCCTGGATCCTGAATGTTGCAGACTTTTCTTCAGGCATGCGTGGTGACCAATATCACATTCTGTGGCAGCAGGATTCCCACGGCATACATAGCGTCACACCTGATAGTGAGCGGCACACCAGAGTTAATGTCAGGTGGTCATGGAAGGTCCGGTGGCTAATCTTCAGTTTATCATGGTGATTGCAATGTAGATTGCAATGGTGGACTGTTGCAGAATGAAGTGATCAGAATAGCTTCCAGGACACCAGGACGGACCTCCATGTGACACTGTCTTTCCCACACAGTCATAGCAAGGAAGTGGAATTTTCTTTTGGGTTCAGATACAGACGTAAACAATTAATTCACTGTCATAGAGTCATGCAACACAGAGACAGGCTCTCCGGCCTAACTCATTCATGTCAACCAAGATGCCCAGTCTGAGCTACTCCCACCGTCTGTCGATGTAGTTGCAATGTCAGCATTTATTAACCAGCTACTATTTATTGAGAAGGCTGATAAGAGTGAATCACGTTGATGGGCCAGGAATTATATATTGATCAGAATAGGTGGGGATGTCAAATGTCCTTGATCATTGATCAATAGACAGGGTCTTGTTTCCATTTGAATTCTAGGTCCACAACTCCAGCTGATAGTGATGTAACTTAATACCCTCTTGTCCTTTGCATCATGCCTGGCTCAGTAACCCAACACCCAGGAATGAAGGAGGCTGCAGAAAGTGGTAGACACTTCCTGGTTCATCACGGGTACTGACCTTCACCCCATCAAAGGGATCTACAGGAGGCATTAACTCAAAAAAAGGCAGCAAAGATCATAAAAGACACACATCGCCCTGGCCATGCTCTCATCTGGCTACTGCCATGGGGAGGACGATACAGGAGCTTGAAGACCGTAACCTCCAGATTCAAGAACAACTTCTTCCCAGCAACCAACAAGGCTCTTGAACACTGCACAACTCTGATCTACCTTGGCCTTGATTGCACTATAGACCTCATTTTTTTCACTATTATGGTCTGATTTTAAGTAGTATTCAGTCTACTTATGCATATACTAAATATGCAAATTTCAAGTCCAACCCACTGCAGATGTGCATGTATTTAGTTTAACTACTGTCAATTCCAGAAAACACACTCTGGAGAGATATAGCTAACGCACTGATGTTTGGTGAATAATATGTCTGAAGAAGGGTCAAAACCTGCATGTTATCTGTCTACCTCTTCCATGGGATGCTGCCATTGAGTTCCTCAAACACTCTTCTCTTTGATTCATATGTTAATCAGGTTCCATTTGTCAAACATTTTCAATCAATACAATTTATGGTTAGCTGTCTGGGTTTGCCAACAGTCAGAAATCTGAGCAATTAAAGAGAAACAAGAGTAGACAGACACAAGAGGTCAAGGTCCAAATGACCACGCAAACAGGAATTGTTCCTTGACCCGTTAAACAAATCTTCCACCCCAGTCTGTCTCTCTGTCCAGTTTCTGCCCATCAACCCCGCATTTAGATTTCCACATTGCTCTCTCCTCTTCACAGCTATGTTTAGAAATCTATTTGCTACCCACCATGCCACAACCTTTTCCAATTACCATTGACCCAGCAAACACCAGCTGCAGCCCCAGTCACTAGCCTTTCTGTCTATTAGCCAGCCAACCTCAGTCTGGCTGGGTAAGGAGCAGTAAGTGAAACCCAAAACTACCTTGTTATTGAATTTCACTGCGTGTCTAATGTGACAGCACTTCCACAGACATCGCTGGAGGTGTACATCAACAATTTCCTCTAGCCTCCTACAGCCAATAGACAATAGGTGCAGGAGTAGGCCATTCAGCCCTTCGAAGAAGGGTCTCGACCTGAAATGTCACCTATTCCTTCGCTCTATAGATGCTGCCTCACCCGCTGAGTTTCTCCAGCATTTTTATCTACCTTCGATTGTTCCAGCATCTGCAGTTCCTTCTTAAACTCATTATATTTCTAGATCATTTAAAAGAATGCTCAAAATCTGGTAAGTAAACCTTTAAAAATGGGAACAAGTTTTATAGTGAAGAATTTATGCACCCAATGACAAAAATTAACTTGTCCCAAAAGTTGGCTTCAGAAATAAATATTTACTTCAAAACCGTCCTTTAATTAATTTATGTTATACTTCATGCTTAACCAAAATAAAATCATTTGGCAAAAGCACCTTGTAATCCTATTAAATACCTGTTTTGTAAATAAATGTTCCTTTTAAACATTTGCGTCAGCATCTATTATCTTCTGTCTGATTCCTTTTGAACAGTAGTTAAGAGTTACAACTGTGTCAAAAAAAATGGATTACATACATAAAGGAATTGATCTGACATTCGCAAAGGCTTCAAAATATAGGACTGTGAGGAATGATCATGAAACATTAAGTAAATAGAGGAGCTCCTCCACAGAAATATCATTAGATTACTGCTTAAGTTGCAAAGTGTACAAGCTTCAAATTTGACCATTGATTCCTTAATGTTTTAATAAAGGTTCAGAAATATTTGTGCCATTAAATTCAATAACAAATTTTAATTTTGTTTGTAGAAAAGATGGTATGAGCGATTTTCATACCTGCACCCACATAAACACAGGCCATAAGCAGGTGTGAAATCAATCTGCCCCCACACCACTCCATATTCCTTGTTTACAATCTTTACAATGCACTGGTATTTTAGTTTACTTTAATTTAGAGATGCAGCTTGGAAACAGGCTTTCAGCCCATCGCGTGGGTCCTTCCTGACCATGAATCACCCGTTCACACTAGTTCTATCTTCTTCTTGCGTATGGCGTACACAGCCTAAAGTTGCAGGTCAACTTGTTCTATTTGATCTATTTGTTTGTGCACGTCGGGTTGATTGCATTAGTCGAAACAGGGTGGACCACGTGAAGGTTGCAATCTCCCACCCCACTAGTTCTATGTAATCTCTTTTTTGCATCCACTCCCAACACACTGGGGACAATTTACTGGGTATAATTTACAGATGCCAATTAACCTTCAACCCCGCATACTTTTTGAATGTGGGAGGAAACCAGAGCACCTGGAGAAAACCCACGTCGACACAGGGAGAACATGCAAACTCTGAACAGACAACACCCGAGGTCAGGATGGAACCTGGGTCTCTGACGCTGTGAGGCCACAGCTCTACCAGGTGTTGCCTCACATCTCCCCACAACTCCTTGGCCAGAAATGGGAATGGAACTCAAGCCACTGTAGGGGACTTGTTGTGTAGGAAGGAACTGCAAAAGCTGGTTTAATCGAAGGTAGACACAGAATGCTGGAGTAACTCAATGGGACAGGCAGCATCTCTGGAGAGAAGGAATGGGTAACGTTTCAGGTGGAGATCCTTCTTCAGACTTGTTGCTGTACTAACAGACCACAAAACAGCACCATAAACGCCAAAGGTTTTGATCAACATCTTGCAGGCCATTGCGAATCTGGGAAGACTTAACTTAATTTTTCTTGGTGAATCATCGAGCGAGGTTGCAAAAAGCCGGAGTAAGTCAGACAGGATCTCTGGAGAAAAGGAATAGGTTTTTTTTAATTTCAAAATATACTTTATTCGAATGATAAATATATACAATACATTAACCTTGCGGAAAATCCATCCGACATTTTCGGAGGCTGTTCAATAGATCAACACAGTTTAGACATTTCTTTCCCCCAAATTTCCACAAATCCGTCCCCCACTCGTGCCACAGTGGTGTGGGATACCTTCCCTTATATTGAGGGGCGTCTCCACCATACCATACCCCCCATGTCCAGCAGCGGAAGGGCCTTAGACTGTGGCCCTCCCCCACCGAGCCTTGGCGTTGGCTGCACCGAGCTTCAGTGCGTCCCTCAGCACGTACTCCTGCAGTCTGCAGCGGGCCAGTCGGCAACATTCCCTGACGGACATCTCGCTCTGCTGGGTGGTGAACAATGCACGAGCAGACCAAAGGGCGTCTTTTACCGAGTTGATGACCCTCTAGCAGCACTCGATGTCAGTCTCTGAATGTGTCCCTGGGAACAGTCCGTAAATCACCGAGTCCTCTGTGACGGAGCTGTTCGGGATAAAGCGTACCAGGGACCCTTGCATTTTTCTCCAGACTCTTTTAGCAAACCCACACTCTGTAAAGAGGTGGGCAACCGTCTCCTCGCCATAGCAGCCGTCCCGAGGGCAGCGTGCGCTGGCAGTGAGGTTCCGACGGTGCAGGAAGGATCTGACTGGGAGGGCTCCCCTCACCGCCAGCCAAGCCAGGTCTTGGTGCTTGTTGGTGAGTTCTGGCGATGAGGCATTTTGCCAGACAAGCTGGGCAGTCTGCTCAGGGAACCACGTAGAGTCCTTTCCCTGCAGTGCCTGCAGGACATTCTGTGCTGACCACTGCCCGATGGACATGTGGTCAAAGGTGTTGGTCCGGAAGAACCCTTCCACCGACGACAGATGGGGCGGCAATGTCCAGCTGACTGGCACATTGCGTGGCACCTGGCCCATCCTTCTCAACACCGGGGACGGGTAGAACCTCAGCAGGTAGTGACACTTGGTGCCCACTTGGCTCTACACTCCGCCTGATGCAGCCACACACGAAGGTGGCCATCAGAATGAGGGCGACGTTGGGCACGCTTTTACCCCCGTTGTCTGCCGACTTGTACATTGTGGCCCGTCGCACCCGATCCATCCTCGACCCCCAAATGAACTGGAAGATGGCCTGGGTGATCCCTGTGGCATGGAGGCCACACTTGTGCCAAGTTCACACCTGATGACCAAATTCTTTCCCGTTATGGAGAGGGAGCGTTGCCTCCACAGCTCCAGCTTCCTCCCCACCCTGGCTATCCGCTCCAGCCAATTTTTGTTACATGCCTCAGCCCCCCTGAACCAGATCCCCAGCACCTTCAAGAAGTCAGGCTTGATGGTGAAGGGGACGGTAGATCTGTCGGGCCAGTTGCCAAAGAGCATGGCCTCGCTCTTCCTGCGGTTCACCCTGGCTCCCGTGGCCGACTCAAACTGGTCGCAGATACTAATCAGTCTGCGGACCGACCCTGGATCCGAGCAGAAGACAGCGACATCGTCCATGTACAGGGAGGTCTTTACTTGAATGCCCCCACTGCCTGGCAATGTCACTCCTCTTATGCTCGCATCCTTCCTGATGGATTCAGCAAAAGGTTCAATACAGCAGACAAACAAGACAGGAGAGAGAGGACAACCCTGCCTAACTCCAGACCTTACAGGGAAGCTGTCTGATTCCCACCCATTGATTTGGACTGCACTACGGATGTTGGTGTAGAGCAGTTTGATCCAATTTCTGATTCCCTCCCCAAAACCCATTTTGGAGAGCACGTCCCTCATGTACGTGTGCGAAATCCTGTCGAAGGCCTTCCCCTGGTCCAAGCGCTAGGCTGTCTGAGATTTTCCTGCCAGGTACAGCACAGGTTTGGTCCAGGTGGATCACCCATCCCAGAGCAGACTTGACCCGGTTGGCGATGGCCTTGGACAGGATCTTGTAGTCTACATTCAAGAGTGTTATGGGTCTCCAATTCTTTATGTCCTTCATCTCCCCCTTCTGCTTGTAGATTAGGGTGATGTTGCCCTTCCTCATGGAGTCTGACATGCTACCAGCCAGAAGCATGTCGTTGGTCCCACAGAGCCAAATACAACTCGGCCGGTAAGCCATCGCTTCCGGGAGTTTTATTCGAGTCAAAGGAACGGATGGAGCCAGTCAGCTCCTCTAGGGTCAGTGGTTGGTCCAGACTCTCCCGCTTGCTGTCCTTCAAGACCTCCGTGATGCGCTTCGGCAGCACATATACTAAAATTGGAACGATACAGAGAAGATTAGCATGGCCCCTGCGCAAGGATGACACGCAAATTCGTGAAGCGAGAAAAGGAATAGGTGACGTTTCGGGTCAAGACGTCAGCTTGGGTTCAGTCTGAAGAAGGGTCTTGAACCGATACATCACCTGTTCCTTCAGAGATGCAGTATGACCCATTGAGTTGCTCCAGCTTTTTGTTTCTATCTTCGGTTTAAACCAGCATCTGCAGTCCCTTCCTACGCAGACTCCATATTCTAGTTCAGTTTAGTTTATTGTCACATTTACCGAGGTACAGTGAAAAGCTTTTCTTGCATGTTAATCAGTCAGCGAAAAGGCAATGCATGATCACAATTGAGCATTTCACAGTGTACAGATACATGATAATGGAATAGACACAAAAAGCTGCAGTAACTCAGGGAATCTAAAGAAGGGTCTCGACTCAAAACGTCACCCATTCCTTCTCTCCAGAGATGCTGCCTGTCCTGCTAAGTTACTCCAGCGTTTTGTGAATATCTTCAGTTTAAACCAGCATCTGCAGCTCCTTCCAAAACATGATAAGGGAGTAACGTTTAGTGCAAGGTAAAACCAGTAAAGTCCGAACAAAGATGGTCTGATTGGAGTTCAGGACTGCTCTCTGGTTGTGGTAGGTTGGTTCAGTTACCTGATAAAAACTGGGAAGAAATTGTTCCCAAATCTGGTTATGTGCATCTTCACATTTCTATACTTTTTGCCCAATGGGAGAGGGGAGAAGATGGAGAAGCCAGAGTCCGACTCATCCTTGATTATGCTGCTGACCTTGCCGAGACAGCGCAAGGTATAAATTATGTCAATGGATGGGAGGTTGGTTTGTGTGTTGGTCTGGTTCTACACAATGCCCAGGTTGTTTTAGATGACACTGATGTGATATTGTATCCTAGCATTACTCCCAGTGTTTGGACAAAACATAAATATTTTTCACTGTATTGGATAATAGCTTCTGGACAATTCTGACTAATTTGGTGCTCCATTGATTTCCTGAACATTTCTAAGTTAAAATTCACAACTTTCAAATGTCCACTTTTCCTACCAGGAAAATATTATTTATAAGGGCAAGGACAATTATTTCCTTCCTGAATTCCATTTGAGTGACTTAGCTTTTTGATAGGAAAGATCCGTATTTTTGATTATTGAATATGTGTTCTTGCATGAGCAAAATATTTTAGCGTTCTTTAGTAACTTGTCAGTTTCTTTGTTGAACTAAATTAAGGAGCATGTTGCAGTCAGTGCTGAGTTAGGCCACAAAATACTTCCAGTTTAATTTGTATTGTTGAACATAACTTTGGATAAATCTGCAGTGAAAAATACTAATCAATAATTTCTAAAAACTGATAAATCAGACGAATTTTGGTATCAAGGCAAGATTCATTTTGAATATTAATTTTGACATCAAAAATATATTTCTTACCGAGTTTTTTCAGCTTTGCTGTACCTAATCCACAAAAAAAAAATTATAAGTGAGTTTGGTCCATTAATTCCTTCTCTGAAGATGGAGTTATTTCTGGAAGGATGTTGCAAGAGTAGCTTGAATGATTAATGGTAAGCCATTGGCTTAACTGATGGAGCTTTTAGTCCAATATTACACCACAAACATCATAACGTCAAAGAATTGCCTAACAAATACCACTCATGGGCAGAACGGTGCAAGTTGGGTTGCAGAGATCCAAAAGGGAATAAGAATATCTTGAATGCCCCTGATGCAAATTGCACCTGAAGTACCTGACTGAATTCCTGGAGTGATAGATACTCTGAATGTTTCTGAATGTTTCTTGACACTAAAAAACGATCAGACATTAAAAAATAATCCCCATCTGTTGATTTTACTTCGGAGTCACGTGAGTGACTACGTGAAGAACCCCATCCAGCCACACGTGCGTCATTACGTCAGACGCATTTGTGCAGGTCAACCAGTTGGTGCAAGCCAGCTCCTCCAGCGGTAAGTTTAAACTTCAGGTAAGTGGTATTTCCTACCTGCTTTAGGTCTCCTGCAGGAACCTCGGTTTCAGAGGTTTTTGCCGGATGTTTTGCGACGGCCGAAGAGGGAACCAGCTAAGGGCTGTGGGGAAACCCTGGTCCGACTGCGGAAGCGGGGAGCTGGCGAATGTCAGGTTTCGCGATCGGAGTCACTGATAGGACGGTCAGTGACTCTACATGTTGGGTTCCCGGGGAAGGGAAACCCAATAATATGCAGTTCCCGGACCGCAGTAGTCCCCAGGAGATGGGGTTAAACTGACCTGAACGGCCAGCCTGGGTTCCCAGGGAGGGGAAATCCAAGAATATACGGTTTCCAGACCGCAGTAATCCCCAGGAGATGGGGTTAAAACTCACCTAAACGGTCAGGCTGGGTTCCCGGGGAGGGGAAATCCAATATATGCGGTTTCCAGATGGCAGTAGTCCCCAGGACATGGGGTTTAACTGACCTGACCGGTCAGCCCGGGTGCCGGGAGGGTTTCCGCGAGTATATATATATGTATACATATATGTATATGGATTCCCGGGGAGGGGAAATCCAGCAGCAATGCGGTTCCCAAACCACAGTCATCTGCAGGTTATGGGGACAACTGACAAAAATGGTAAGCCCGGATGTTGGGAGGGTTCCCCTCCGGGAATGTGAATCTAGAGACACTCCTACAGCAGGAGTTGGGCCAGCGTGGGTCAATGTGAGAGCCCGCGCCAGCAGTAAAGTTTATGACAGTGTCAACCTATTGGAGAGGCTGTGCCAGCAGCACTGTTGCTCAGAGCTGCTTCATGGGGATGCCAAGTTATGGCAGGATAACCTATTGGAGAGCTGTGCCAGCAGCACCGTTGCTCAGAGCTGCTTCATGGGGATGCCAAGTTATGGCAGGATAACCTATTGGAGAGCTGTGCCAGCAGCACCGTTGCTCAGGGCTGCTTCATGGGGATGCCAAGTTATGGCAGTGCCAGCCTATTGGAGAGGCTGTGCCAGCAGTACCTTTGCGCAGGACTGCTCCAGGTGGATGCTAAGTTATGGCAGGCTAGCCTATTAGAGAGGCTGTGCCAGCAGCACCTTTGCTCAGGGCTGCTTCATGGAGAACGCCAAATCTATGGCAAATACTGGGCTATGGGAAAGGCTGCGCCAGCAGCACCTTTGTTCAGGGCTGCTTCATGGGCGCCAGCAGTACCTTGTTCAGGGCTGCTTCATGGGAATAGGCTGCTTAGTAGGGTATCCCATTTACAGTGATCATGGGAGATGAGGAGGCATTGCTAGAATAAGGCAATATAACAGAATGATGACAAAAAAGTATTCAAAGAGGACTACTCAGAGTTCAAAAACACTGGTTATATATGTGCTAAAATCCATTGTTTAAGTCTCAAACTATATTTGAGAAATTGGGCTCCGCTATCCAGTTAAGTTTAAGTTGCTATCAAATAGACTTGTAGGTCATTGGGATTTACCTTTAGCTATTCAATTGGCCATTGATTGGCCACAGATTGCAGTCAATAGACTCCTGTAACAGTCTTGTTGTTATAAAGCAGCCTTCTATTCATTAAACTAATTTGGCAATAGTATAGATGGTATTCGGCTGTGCAAGTAGGCAAACTGTCATCTTGTTAAATGGTAAGCTATAAAGTGCCATGTAAGTCATTGTTAACACAACTTGTTATTACCAGCTGAAGTTACTAAAGTCACAATGATGGACAAACAGTATTCATTACTGCTCCAGTAGTTGTTAGGTAAATATTTAATTATATTGCAAAATGGTGCTAATGGCCCTAAATGGGAAATTGTGCCAGCAGCGCCTTGAAGCAGGCCTGGTTAATGTCTACCTCATGTAGGAGGAGAGCTTGCCATGTCAGTATTAGTCTGACACTGGGTCCATGGCAAAGTTGGTGTATTGCTGAAGCCGCGCCAGCAGCGCCTTATAGCAGGGCTGCTTAATGTCTCCCTCATGTAAGATGGGAGCATGCCAGGTCAGTATAATCTAACGCCGAGCCTGTGGGTATAGCCGTGGAGCATGCCCAAGGGATGAAGGGCACATGCCAGACATACCATGCTTGGTAGCAAGGTTGCCATTCAAACACATATGCCCGTTTTAGGTCCTATTGTGTGATTGGTTTATGCAACATTGATTCCCGATTTGTCGGGAATAATAATACAACCTTTTATGGTTATTTTAAATGTAACTTTGCTGGTTCAGCCTGAGGCTTGGGAAATCAGCAGTTGCATGATAAATCAAATTATGATCTGCAGATTCAATAAACTGCCCTAAGGTTTGGTTTGTCACATCTATCCTTCTATATGTTCAGAGTGCTTGAATAGCACCAAAAAGCAGGGTATTTTCATTTTCAGGAGATGAAAAGAGTTTGTTTAATGCTCATGTTACATTGAAAACAGTATAGATTACACACGTTTGGAGTGCATGTTAAATGATCTTTTGTCAATAATTAAGTTGTACGGCCATTAACTGCGCCAACGTGCCTTCACATTGAATTGGCTGTAGCAAACAAGACCCGCTCTGTCGAGTTCACCCGGATATCAAGTTATAAGGATATCTTAACACAAGGTCTTCCAGGACCAGTACAATGCCATATGGGATGTTCATATTTGTGAAAACTATTTCACCAGGGGCTCCAGCTACATGCTTGACTTTGACCAGAGCTCATTAGGTAGTTATCCTTCTGGCGCTGGTTAGCGCAGCAGGTTCAGTCGCGACATAATTGCGACGGTACAGGATGATTACATCTGTAAATAATAATATATAATATTTTATGTTTATAAATACTTGAGCAGAGCAGAAGGGGTGTCAGGTCTCCAAATAGTTATAGGCACGCCAGGGGACCTTGGTAATGTAGGCACACATATATACAACAATATGTCAAGGTCACCAAGAGCCTTCGAGGTTCTAAACTAGCAATGTTGTTAGTCACAAAAAACTTAGAAGAACGTATCTGTTCAGGCCACTCCAGAGTTTGCGTTATGTAGGAATGGATTCTGATTCCAGATCTCATTCCACCAGGGCTGCTACAACATCGGTAGCAAGGGTATTTACATTCCGCTAGACCACATCCTTACGGCTGCAGCATGGTCCAATGAACAAATCTCCAAACACTTATGATAACCTATTGCTAGATCAAGGGTATTTGTCAACTCTATTTTATATTCTAGTTATACTTTCCATCTGGGTGAGAGATGTGAATATTATTATTTTGTTTAAACAGCATCAGCATGTTTTAAATCTATGTCATGACTGAATGCATTATGAATGTTTTCCTTCATTTGTCAATGAAGCAGTTGTGGTTGTGTAGACTCGTTTCTCATGGCATGAAATCACAGAGCTTTGAAGTCTTCACGTAGTCACTCACGTGACTCTGAAGTAAAATAGTAAGATTAAATGAGAACTTACCAGTTTGAAGTTTGATCTTTATTTTATGAGGAGTTACAATGAGGGATTACGTGCCCTTCACTCCCAACCCTCATAAAGTCATCTGGTAGTTCTAGTCTTCTGTTTTCTTACTATTATACTTCAGTCACTATTACCTGTGATTTCACACCGGTGCTTTGAAGATTGACGTACGTGTGGCTGGACTGTGTTTCTCACGTAATCTCTCATCGTAACTCCTCATCAAATAAAAATCAAACTTCAAACTGGTAAGTTCTCGTTTAATCTTACTTTTACACTGAAAAAAATAAGGAAAAGGTATAAAACCTAAAACAATTGAAGCCTTAGTTTCATTTTTAAATGTCAAAGCGATTCACTTGGCCCTTGTGGCCGTTCCGTTAAGCATCCTTGAATCAATTCTAGGCTCGTATGGGATGCTAAAAAATTGCTCAGCCTAAATGATTGTGAACCACATTAACATTGTGCAGTGTCGCTGGATTCCTCGAAGAATCTAGCATCAAAGTACATTTGAAGAAACAACAAAATATGAAATATTCCCACAAAACCCAATCGTTTTTCACGCAACTTCACTGTCCGGTTCCATCAAGCATTAAAAATATGGCAAAGTAAAAAGAAAGGAATATCATGCATTTAATCATGCAATATCACATTCTCAAAGATACCTCGAAGTACTTTGCAATCAAAAATAGCATAGAAATATTTTGGAATCTCTGTGTTCTGCATGTTAACAAAATATATATTGTGGAAGTTTCAAACCATTCTCAGAATTTATTTTCACGTTTAATGTTTACAGTTTCCAGCAACTTTATCAATTAACAGAGATACTTAGTGTTCATGCATAATCTTTACTGTATCACATTGAGACCTCCCTTTCATCTTGATTTGGAGATTTTTATATTTTCTGGATAGCATTGCACATACTGTTGCTTTCTTTTAAACCTAATATTAAAGTTGGCAAAAAGATCATGGATCATTTGATGAAAATGCTTTGCCATATTGTGTACATAGGGAAGCTTTATTGATTGATCAATAAAGCTAGCAAGGAGAAATATTTTTACATCTTTCTTTATTTTAAAGAGGCACAATCTGGCGAACAATTTACTTTTGCATAAAATAAAGAAAGTTAAACAACGTTACCCTGCATGTCTATTAAGCATTCTATTCCCATTGTCAAAGCCTGATTTTAGGAGTCCTCTGATATTTTTTCTGGTGGTTTCATTTTTGGGTATTGATGATCAAAGTTTATTTGAAACAAATTAAACATTTGATATTTACCATGGCAACCTCCGCCAAGGCTCAGAACAGATATTGGGTAGGATGATAGCATGCTGGAAATCTCTAAACGTTGTCAAGATTTTAAGCAAACTTCTGTGACCCACAACATAATCAAAGTCTCACTGTGTATGCGTATGTCCTTCCTGTAATAAATAACATAAATGTCTCCTCTTGTGAAGCATCAGAACTATCCAGAACCTTAAGCATGTTTAAGAAGGAACTGCAGATGCTGGAAAAATCGAAGGTAGACAGAAATGCTGGAGAAACTCAGCAGGTGAGGCAGCATCTAAACAAGAAGAAGGGTCTCGACCTGAAAAGTCACCTATTCCTTCACTCCATAGGTGCTGCCTCACCCGCTGAGTTTCTCCAGCATTTTTGTCTACCTTAGAACTTGAAGCATAACCAACCACCAATTAGTTTTAGTTATCTGGCAATGTTTGACATCTCTTCAGCTGCTGCCAATAATTCCTTGCCCATTTCCCTTGTCACAGCACAGTTTACGAGGCAGCATCCTCAAACCCAACTAGTATAGCTTATTCCAAGCTCATCAGCTAGCATCATTACCAGTGTTCACCTTTGATGTTTTGTGGCAAACAGTTTAATTAGAATAAATACCAGCACATTTGGGACTAGGATCAAAGATGGAAGCCTTGAGCTTGCTGACCAATTCCAGCCATGGCCTCTGTCAGTACACTCCACTGAAGGCTCCCATGTGAGGAGCAGAACTTGCCAAATTCACTCAACATTTAAGGTAGAGGATCTGTTTGTCGATCCGAGATAGAAACATAGAATTTAGGTGCAGGAGTAGGCCATTCAGCCCTTCAAGCCTGCACCGCCATTCAATATGATCATGGCTGATCATCCAACTCAGTATCCCGTACCTGCCTTCTCTCCATACCCCCTGATCCCCTTAGCCACAAGGGCCACATCTAACTCCCTCTTAAATATAGCCAATGAACTGGCCTCAACTACCCTCTGTGACGAAGTTCCAGAGACTCACCACTCTCTGTGTGAAAAAAGTCTTTCTCATCTCGGTCTTAAAGGATTTCCCCCTTATCCTTGAGCTGTGACCCCTTGTCCTGGACTTCCCCAACATCGGGAACAATCTTCCTGCATCTAGCCTGTCCAACCCCTTAAGAATTTTGTAAGTTTCTATAAGATCCCCTCTCCATCTCCTATATTCTAGAGAGTATAAACCGAGTCTATCCAGTCTTTCTTCATAAGACAGTCCTGACATCACAGGAATCAGTCTGGTGAACCTTCTCTGCATTCCCTCTATGGCAATAATGTCCTTCCTCAGATTTGGAGTCCAGAACTGTACGCAATACTCCAGGTGTGGTCTCACCAAGACCTTATACAACTGAAGTAGAACCTCCCTGCTCCTATCCTCAAATCCTTTTGCTATGAAAGCTAACATACCATTCACTTTCTTCACTGCCTGTTGCACCTGCATGCCTACTTTCAATGACTGGTGTACCATGACACCCAGGTCTCGCTGCATCTCCCCTTTTCCTAATCGGCCACCATTTAGATAATAGTCTGCTTTCCTGTTTTTGCCACCAAAGTGGATAACCTCACATTTATCCACATTATACTGCATCTGCCAAACATTTGCCCACTCACCCAGCCTATCCAAGTCACCTTGCAGTCTCCTAGCATCCTCCTCACAGCTAACACTGCCCCCCAGCTTAGTGTCATCCACAAACTTGGAGATATTGCCTTCAATTCCCTCATCCAGATCATTAATATATATTGTAAATAGATGGGGTCCCAGCACTGAGCTTGCGGTACCCCACTAGTCACTGCCTGCCATTGTGAAAAGGACTCGTTTACTCCTACTCTTTGCTTCCTGTTTGCCAGCCAGTTCTCTATCCACATCAATACTGAACCCCCAATGCTGTCTGCTTTAAGTTTGTATACTAATCTCTTATGTGGGACCTTGTCGAAAGCCTTCTGGAAATCCAGATTCACCACGTCCACTGGTTCTCCCCTATCCACGCTACTAGTTACATCCTCGAAAAATTCCACAAGATTCGTCAGACATGATTTACCTTTTCGTAGTGAGCTCATTAATTTTATGGCTGCAAGGAAGTTACATTTCATTTTTCATTATCTTGCTGTTGTAATTGTTTTGGTTTATTTATTTTAAAAGATTTAAAAAACTTTTATAACTTTAGTATTCTATTCTTAATTTAATTTTTAACATAGAACAGTATGGCACAGGAGCATGCCCTTTGCCCCACAATGTTTGTACTGAACATGCGGCCAGGTTAAACTAATCTCCTCTGCCTGCACTGGATTTATATTCCCCCCCCCCATTACCTGCATATCTATGTGCCCACCTAACAGCCTGTTAAATGTCATTGCCATATCTGCCTCCCCCACCACCACCCCTGGCAGCTCATTCCATGCACCAACCATTCTCTCTGTAAGTGACTTTTAGTTGATTTTTGAATGGTTCTGAATGACAGTGGAAAGATTCACAGTTTTAGCAGTTGCCGATTATATGGCGTGTAGCCCTGATCCAACACATGGCCTTGATATCAAGTCTGGGAGGCGTCTATCTGGCAAGTTGGTCTTTCTGGCAACACCCAAAGAAAATGTGAGAAATTTGGGAATGTAAATAAAGAGGGAAAGAGCACAATGTAAAATTGGGTCCATGGTAAATAAATTATTAGTATTATCAAAGCCACAGGAGGAGGAGGACAGTCAGGCAGACAAATGGCATGTTGGTCTTTATTGCAAGATATCGCTACTTTTATACTGAAACACTCTCTTCTGAGCTCTGTCACAGCACAAAATTACAGCAGTAGAGACATCTTGCTTGACCTATATTGCTTTTGGCACCTCATTGGATATATAATGTCCTGGTCTGATTTCCATAAATAGCGTCCTAGTCTGATCTCCACAGCTAAGGAGGAATATACTTGCCAAGGGAGTCATAAAATCACTCAGCATGGAAACGGGCCAATTGACCTAACCTGCCCATGCTAAGCAAGAGAGCAATGAAGATTCACCAGATTGATCCCTGGGTGGTCATTTTGTTGTATGAGGAAAGATTAATCAATGTAGGCCTTTATTCCCTATAGAAGAATGAGAGGTGATCTCAATAAAACATACAAACTTCTTACAGAGCTTGACAGAATAGGTGCCGAGTTGATGTTTCCCCTGGCTGTCGTGTTGAGAATCAGAAATCACAGCCTCATATGTGAGTTTGGCTTTTCAAGTCAGAGATGAGGAGAATTCCTTCAGATAGGAGGTGGTGAATCTTTGGAATTCTTGGCACAAAGGATTTGTGAAGATTCTGTCACTGAGTATATTCAAAGCGATAATTTTTTAGATTTTAATGGATTCAGAGCAGCACAGTGGCGTAACGGTGGAGCTACTGCCTTCCAGCGCCAGAGACCTGGATTCAATCCAAAGCACGGGTGCTTATCTCTATGGACGTTCTCATGTAACCTGCATGGGTTGTCTCCGAAATCTTCAGTTTCCTCCCACACTCCAGAGACGTATAAGTTTGTAGGTTAATTGGCTTGGTGTATAATGTAAAATTGGCCCTAGTGTGTGTAGGGTAGTGTTAATGTGTGGGGATCACTGGTCAGTTTGGACACGATGGGCCAAAGGGTCTGATTCTGCGCTCTATCTCAAAACATATAACTAAAAACTAAAACAGAGGATATGTGATTAGCACAGGAAAATGGCAGTCAGGTGAAAGATCAACAATGATCTTATTGATTGATAGAAGAGGAATGATGAGTTGAGTGGACACAGCTGCTTCAATTAGATATAAAAACTTACCAGCAATTGATTGTTAAAGAATAAAATCAGCCACGGATGAATAATGTTTCATGTAAAGTTTACTTCCAAAGGGAAAAAAGATACTTAAAGGATTTTGTACTCTGAATATAATAGGAATACACATTTCAAAGAGTCTTTATATACAAAGACATTTTAGAAAACCACATGAAGTCGTTGACTCTAAAGCCTATAGATTTAATCTGAAAGTTACAAGGAAAATTACATGAAGGATGAAATGGAATTAAATAGGAGATGGGGAAAGGGAGGGACACGTCATTTTAACAGTATGATTAATTTTCAATATGAGTTGATACACAGATGTTGATGTGACAATTGAAATATTTTAAAGTGAACATGGTGGTTAAAGTGCACAGCTTACTATTGTCTCCAAAGTATTGGTATGGGAGATGGTCACAGTAGAATCTGTATAGTTTCACAGAAGTCGAATTAGCATGAATTAAATTGAGTCATTGTAGCTTGGCTGCTAAGATTCAATGGAATGTGGACAGCGGTATTCAATGCTGGGTAATCTTTAACGGAGCACGTGAAGCCCTCATCATCAGCCCAGTGTTTATTTTAGGTTTTCATTTCAATGATTCAAGCCATTAACACAGGTCTTCATTTAAAGCTTCCCTCCTTAATGAAGAACCATAATTCAGATTTATAGTTTATGCATATATGATTTAATTATTTATACATAAAGGTTTAAATGATGTTAACACAATAATCCAAAACAAAATACTTGAATGACAGGGAAATGGTAGGTCTACTACAAGCATTTTAAGCCATAGGATTATGGTGTTGTTGTTAAACTGTACGTAGACCCACGTGTTCTTGCTTAGGCATTAATCTGAACTAAACTAAAATAAAATATCTTAAAAGACATAGATAAAGGTGAAAATTCTCACTGTAGATACGAATCTGGCCTCAACTAACACCCATCTTTGCCTTCTTCTTACTTCCATTAGTTAGTCCTTTGGGGACATGGATAATTTGGTTCCTCTCCTGTTCTATTAGCTTTGAGATGTCTGTAGAGGCCAATAAAACCTGTAGACTCTGCCACAAATGACACCAGAAGTGCACAAAAGGGAAGTTAGGTGGGAGGACATACATTCCTTCCACCATTTATGCTGACTTCTGTGCATTTCTGACATGCATTTGAGGTTCACAAACCCCCCCCCGAATACTCTTCCTCCATTTTGAGAGGTCGCAGGTCAGGATTTACCTAAAGGTCAGTGAAAGAATTACATTTGGCAGCGGTAGAGTTGCTGTCTTACAGTGCTTGCAGCGCCGGAGACCCAGGTTCGATCTCCACTACGGGCGCTGTCCGTACAGAGTTTGTACTTTCTTCCCATGACCGCGTGGGTTTTCTCCGAGATATTCGGTTTCCTCCCAGACTCCAAAGACGTACAGGAATGTAGGTTAATTGGCTTGGTGTATGCGTAAAATTGCCCCTAGTGTGTGTAGAATAGTGTTAATGCATTGCTGGTTGGTGTGGGCCGAAAGGCCTATTTCCACGCTGTATCTCTAAACATAAAAAATAAATTACTCTGTCCATCTGGTAATCCTTTGGTGGGCTGCAGCTTTGAATATAGTTGCTGTTTCAGGCGTCTGATATCAGCAGGCCTCACCACCCCCGTGCCTCACCACCCACGTGCCAGCTTCTCGGCCACAACCCGTGCCTGGCATCTCGCTCATCTGCCCTTCCATGCAAACAACAATAAAGACAGGGAATAGGTTCCTTCTCTCTGCCTCTGTTTCAGGCATTGCTTGGGAGTGACAACTAAAGGCATAAGGTCTGAAGAAGGGTCTCGACCCAAAACGTCACCTGTTCCTTTTCTCCAGAGATGCTGTCTGACCCGTTGAGTTACTCCTGCATTTTGTGACTATCTTCGGTTTAACCCAGCATCTGCAGTTCCTTCCTATGCATGAGGATCATCAGTGGGAGCTCCCAGCATCAACCCTAACTAGCTGTTGCAGGCAATGAGTTTGCTTGAAGCTTTCCTTCTTTTTATTGAGATCCTGAAACATAACAGCACTTTAATTTTAACTGAATACTTTTAATTTGGCTCCCATCTATACTGCTGTAACATGTAAATGCCTCGAGAACACCTCCCAGATATTCCTGCCAGCTGTGGGGAAGTTGTTATTTGTTGGTCCACGTTTCGCTAGTAAACTAGCATTATAATAGTCTTCCCTCCAATTCAGTGCTACGGTGAGTTCTGGGCAGTCGATAAAAGTCCTCCTCTAGGAAAAATCGCACCCTGCTGAAAGATACAATCCAACATGAAGGTTACCACATGAAGACCTGGCCTGCACAGCAAGGGTGGGGTTCTCTGTACATTTCATACATTGCAAGATGAGGGAAAGCTTGAGCAAGGTAGAAAATGTGCAGTCGATCCCGTCATGTCGGCCTCTAGCCAAGTAGGATTACACCTGAAGTGTGAACCTCTTGCCTGGACACAGCTTTTAGTTCACACCCATATCTGAAAATGCAACTCATCTAGCTAGAATTTAATTACAGTTTAGCCACACTCCACTCTCTGCAAGGTAACAGCAATGTATGCATTATAACAAACCGTAAACTGCTGGAGAAACTCAGCAGGTCACACGGCATCAGCGGAGACAAAGGGATGGTGGATATTTTCGGTCGAGACCTGCATCACGACTGATAGTGTAGAGGGAAGATAGCCGGAATGAAGAGGGAGAGGAAAGATGGAATAGGATTGGTGGGTGAAACGTGGAAACAAATAAGGGGAAGAAAATACTTCACGAAATTTCGTTTGGACTTGTATTTATTGGTGTATTTCAGAATGACAATAAAGTTTTGATTGAAAATGGTCAGAAACAGCCATTTGGGGGAATGGAACGGGAGAAGATCAACACAGAGGCTCGAAGATGATTAGTGGAATCAGATAAGTTGATAGAACCAGTTGGGAGTAGAAACACGAAAGATAGACTAACCAAGAGGAAACCCAGGATGACGGGTGTGTGATGATGGGACAATGGGAAAGAGTGACAAATCTGGATAATTGGGATGGGAGGGAGAAAAGGCCTACAAATGGAGAGAGTCCCTGGGTAGACGGGTAAGAATGGGAAAGGAATTGGCGGCGTGGGTTACCTGAAGTTGAAAAAAATCAATGTTCACATAATTGGGTTGCAGGATGCATCCCGACCCAAACTGTTGTCTGCCCATTCTCTCCATAGACGTTGCCTGACCCGCTGAGTTACTCTAGCACTGTTCATGATTCCAGCATCTGCAATTCCTTATTGCTCTTCCCACTCTTCATCCCTCAGCCACAACTGCTGTGGTTAATGCAACAACAGGTGATGTGCAAACTACACAACATACAAGTTAAGAAAAATCTTGATTTGCAAATAGAAATCTGACATTTTAATTTGCATTAGAAATTTACAAATGAGATAAGTAATTTATAATAAATGAGTGCAGTGTAATTTAGAATGCAGATACTAGATAATCAGAGAAGATAATAAGACTATCACATAAAATAGTATAATGTTAAATCTAGATGTATCAAAGTATGACATCATATTATCTTAGATTATATGTAACCATTTTACTTTTATTTTACGTGAAGTTTCCCGGATAACTTTTAATGAGTACACACAAAATAAGAGTAGGAGGAGGCCAACGAGACTCCTCAAACCTCCTCCAATATTAAATCAGATCTCAGCTGCTTTCATCTTTAACTTCCACCCCATTTCTCTGCCCAATAATCCCCATAATGTTCAATTCTCCTGCAGCACAGCAATTAATCTACCTTGGTTGTTCAGTTAATTACATCAGTAAAAATACACCAAAGAAATAGGAGGATTTGAATTTGTACTGAACATCCATTCTTCAGAATACCCCAAAATATTTTGCACCCAATTAAATCTTTTTGAAATTTCGTCCCTGTTGTAATGTGGAAAATATAAAAACATTAAATTGTTACTAATTTTAATGCAAAAATATTAAGTACTGAAACACCAGCAGTGGCAATTCCTTTGGGTCCTAAGACAATTACATGATTGCCTGAAGATAGACACAAAGTGCTGGGGTAACTCAGCGGGACAAGCAGCATCGCTGGAAAGAAGGAACGGGTGATATTTTGGGTGGGGACCCTTCGTCAGAGCCGTCTCGACCCGAAACGTCACCCATTTCTTCTCTCCAGAGATCCTACCTGTCCCACTGACTTATTCCAACACTCTGTGTATAATTTCGGTTTAAACCAGCATCTGCAGTTCCTTCCTACACATGACTGCTTGAAAATCTCTTTGGAACCTGTCTTACCACATTGCCACTTGATAAATCTAAGTATAAGTGACATCCTATCAGGAATATAAAAAATCTTCTTTAAAACCTTTGTCTGGATTGGGCGTTACCATGTGGTCATTGTTTTGTGTTCCAAAATCTAGGATCTGGAACAAGATTAATTAGCAAAATAACTGCAGCCACTGTTCTCCACAAAAGGCGCGGAAGACTAAGAACAAAGTTCAATATTGCAAGTCACAAGTCATAAACTAATCAGGAAACCTTACTAACAAGCCAGCTGTAATCTCATTACTCCTTTCTGGAAACCGGGCAAATATAATGGCTATTTCAAGATGCATTAATTTACCCACCATATATTCAATATTCGTTGTTTCGTTCTAAATAATCTAGAATTTGGTGATCTAACATTATTGTACAGCACGCTTATATCACAAGAGCTGATTTGCAAGTCGAGTTTATTGACATTTGCACAAATATGCTGAGGCACTGATTCAATTAAAATCTTGCTTGCAGCAACATTGCAGGACATAGACTCAGATAACACGCAAAAATTTAAAGTATACATAAGTTACTCAAATTGTATCAAACATTGAAAATAAAATGACTGCAATAAAAACAAACCATTAGTGCAAAGTTCAATTGGAAAATGAGTCAATGGTAGTGCAAGAGGCGTTCAGCTGTGTTCCATTGCTGTGGCAGGATTTGGATTGTTCACATGTAGATGGAAGGGAGGGCTGTGCACTTGACGGACCCGGCTTGATCCATCACTCTGCACTCTCCAACGTTCCTGAATGTTGCAATTGCGTACCAGGTCATGATGCAACAAGTAAAAATACTTTCTGCAGTACATCTTTGGAAGTTTAGTGCATTCGGTGTCATGACTAATTTCAAACTCCTAAAAAATTCATGATTTCATTCATGTGCTGAACTCAGGACAGGTCATCCAAAATTCGAATTCAAAGCTGCCCTCTTCACCACTGACCCACCAATGGAAACTGGCATGTGGTCTCCCTATTTTTCCTTTTTGAAGTCAATGAAAGGGTTCCTTGGTTTTGTTGACATTGTGTGAGAGGTTGTTGTTATGGGTACAAGTCAACCATATGTTCCATCTCGCTCTGTGATTCACCCACCAACAGTGGCGTCAATGGGGATTCTATAGGTGGCATTGGAGCTGTGCTTCACAACAGAGTCATGGGTGTAAAGAGAGTAGAGCATGGGGCTAAGCACATCGCTTTGGCCTGCACCTATGTTGAAAGTCAGTGAAGTGAAGATGCTGTTACTGATCTGCACTTGTTCCGGTCAAGAGTCCATAGAAATATTGAAAAATAGGTGCAGGAGGAGGCCATTCGGTCCTTTGAGCCAGCACCGCCATTCAATATGATCATTGCTGATCATCTAAAATCAGTACCCTGTTCCTGCTTTCTCCCCATATCCTTTGATTCCATTAGCCCGGAGAGCTACATGTAACTCTCGCTTGAAAACATCCAGTGAATTGGCTTCCACTGCCTTCTGTGGCAAAGAATTCCACTTTTTCACAACTCTCTGGGTGAAGAAGGTTTTCCTCATCTCAGTCCTAAATGACCTACCCCTTATTCTTAAACTGTGACCCCTGGTTCTGGACTCCCCCAACATCGGGAACATTTTTCCTGCATCTAGCCCGTCCAATCCTTAAGAATTTGATGGGATTTTTTTTTTATGGTCCACTTGCAAAAGGAGGTACAGGGGCCCAGGTCTTGGGGTTTGGTGATGAGTTTGTAGGGGATGATTGTGTTGACCGGCAAGTTGTAGTCAATGAATAGCAGGTCTAGGTGTTCCTCTTATCCAGACAGTCGAGAGCAGAATGGAGAGCCACCCAGTGAGAGAGCATCTGCTGATGACCAGCTTGAGGCTAGGCTTCTCTCTTGCAGCTGACATTAGTCTAGCGTATTTGGTGTCATGCCAAATTTCAAACTCCTAAACAATTCATGATTCCATTTATGTGCTGGGCTCAGGACAGGACTTTGGTAGTTAATGTGGGTTCTCCCAACCCTGGGTGCAGATTCCGATACCACTAAAACCAGCTGTAACCTTTGAACACCATGGGAATCCTTTCTGCCAATGCTTTCGCTTGTGCATCCAGTCCCAATGTCCATCAAGTGACCAGAGATGGAGTTGATTCTTGCTTGCTTCCACTGATTGCTTAGAATATGCCGAAAATATATTGGTAATGCAATGCCTGAAGTTAAATACCTCCTCGTTTCTTGCATGCAAACTAACCTCTCACCTACCCCAACCATCAGTGGACTTTATTGGACTTTATTGGCTTTACCTGGTACTAAACGCTATTCATAATATTCCCTGCATCATGTATTTGTACACAGTGGAAGGCTCGATTGTAATCAAGGATTATCTTTCTGCTGACTGGTTAGCAAGCAACAAAAGTTTTTCACTGAAACTCTGGACATGTGGCAATAAACTAAACTCAACTCAAGACTGTGCTCTTACTGTGTAGGTTAAGGGGCTGTCCCACTGAGGCGACCTAATCCACGACTTCTGGCGAGTTTGCCCTCGACTCATACTCGCAGCATGGTCGACACGAGGTCCTAGGAAGGCTTAGTAACTCTCCTTCATGCTCGAGAGTAGTCCCCGCATACTCTAGGCCTCAGCTAGGTCGCGGCGTATTTTTCAACATGTTGAAAAATGCCTGCGAGTATGAAAAGGTCGACGTGGAAAAAATCGATACTTTGTTTACGTAGGTTTAGTCGAAGTAGATCGTAGTAGTTCGGCATGTTACTCGTAGGTAATCGAGGTTAGTCGAAGGTAATCGAAGGTAGTCGTAGATAGTCTTCAACATAGTCGAAGGGAGGTCAGAGGAGATCGAAGGAGGTCGTCTTCACTCTCCACTATTTGGTGTCCAATTTTCCCGAAGCTAGTCTTCTACATAGTCGAAGGAGGTCTTCTACATGACATTTTTTCAAACTCTCCTAAACTCTTCTAAACTCGCCAATTAGGTCGCCGTAGTGGGACAGCCCCTTAAAGTAGGCAACTTTAAGTCCAGGGCACCAGTGAAGGACTTTCCTTCAGAATCAGATGCTAGATAAGGAGAGCTCATGAGAGGCTGGGAACTGGGAGCAGATAGGGAAGGGTTTGTGCTTTCTGCATAAATTATAAGAATTCATTTTGTAATAATGTAATTATGCAATGTGTATGGTCTGCGGAAAAGATTCAGCAGTACCCTGCTCAGTTAGAGTTAGAGTGCTTCATTCATACCTATCATAAAATAGGTGTTGCTGATAGAAAATATAAACAAGCAATTTAATAATTTCTTTATTTAAAGTATACTTTGTGGAAAATTATTTGCAGTTCTTTCAATCCCTCATAATTAGCATAAGCATTTGCATTTTTTAATTATGCAAATAGATTTATTGGTTAAACTCCAACATTGATGGATTTTATATTCAGGGTTCACTGAGTAATGCTTTTACTGATACCTGTGTTTTACTTGCATGCGCACATTTTTTTGTACCTTATCTTGTGAAAAATCCAATCTTTAAAATTTACAAGGTTCACAAAGAACATTGCTCTCCTAATAATGTGCTCATTATGTTTGCATGGCCATTCTCAACCTTGAGATATTGAAACAAAAGTGCAGATTTTCTGCACAAGTATGCAAGGAATTGAGGCCTAATTTGATACAAAACACTCCAAATCTGCAACAGCAGAAGCAACATATTAACTGAATTTTGTAACAGTGGGTATTTTGCTTTCATGAGATAACATGTCAAGGTCTGTGTTGCTCACGTTGGAAAAACGTCCCACTGCCAAAAAAGACAACTCTGCCTTCTGAGAAAAACGAATAAAATGCCTTCTGTTTAAATTTAATCCATCTTTTTGGCTCCTAGGGCTAATGGAATCATAGAATATGGGGAGCAAGCAAGAACGGGGGTACTGATTTTAGAAGGGCCGAATGGCCTACTCCTGCACCTATTTTCTATGTTTAAAATTACAACAAAAACGGGACAGGCTGTAAAATTGTAAGCGTATTTAGCTTTTATAATAATAGTTCAATATGACATGATGACCATTGTAAACGACATAAGGTAGCACCAAGAATCCTTTTGAGTAAAAGTTTCCTTATTCTCTTTTTCTTGGGCAGTCTCTTCAGACCTTACCCTTCCTTATCTCTATGTCTCCCTCTCTCCTGACTCTCAGTCGGAAGAAGGGTCTCACCCCGAAACGTTACCCAGAGAAGCTGCCTGTCCGCTGAGTTACTCCAGGTTTTTGTGTCTACCCTCTGGGATGAGGGTGACTTGCTTCATCTCCAGCCTTGTGGGTTTCAAGGTGACATGTCTGATGTCACCAATGTTGGAACCACAGACAATGTGCAGGAGGTGGGTAGTTTGGGAGTTTATCCCGCCCTTTCCAATATGACATGATGACCATTGTAAACGACATAAGGTAGCACCAAGAATCCTTTTGAGTAAAAGGATATTTACCTTGGTCTGAAGATGGGTCTCGACCCGAAACGTCATCCATTCCTTCTCTCCAGAAATGCTGCCTATCCCGCTGAATTAGTGCTGCATTTTGAGTCCACCTTCGATTTAAACCAGGATCTGCAGTTCTTTCCTACACATTTATCTTGGGCTACTATGTGCTTCTGACAAATGGACACAAGGCTGTCAATGTCAGCCCAATTTCCAGGATCTGGGATTCATGCCTGTCAATGGGAATGCTACATTTTTTTCAAGGAGGATTTGAGAGCTTCCTTGAATCTTCTCCTTGTCCACTTGGTAGAGTGTCTGTTTCATGAGTCTGGTACCAGGCCTACAGACAATGACCCGACTTGCTCATTGCAGTTAACTGATACATTGGATGTTATTTTTGCTGTGTGAAATTTCAGACAATATGCAGAGAATCATTAACTGCTATACATGCCATTTTATTTTGAGCCTTTGATTTAATCAGTTCCCAAGGGTATGTGAGACAATCGATTTTCTCAAATTTGGCTACCTGCAAAATCCATCTCCAACTTATGTTCTGTTACATGATGGCAAGAAAGCTGTGATTTTCAGCCACCCACTCCACCCTCCTTTCTTCCCCCTCCCCTGTGCCCCACCTTGAGTCGCACCTATTTCTCCCCGTCCACATATATTCCTCCCTCTGGCTTCACAATTCGCAACTCTTCAAACCAAGGCAGAGTGTCACTCCTTTCACTCACGCCTTCGGTTTTTCTCATCTCTGGCCTTTGTCCAACCATGTGCCTAACAAACCCGCCTCGCCCTGTATTCACCTATTACCTGCCATGCTCTGACCTGCCCCTCATCTCTTCCAACTTTCTTTCCACTCCCTACAATCAGTCGAAAGTAGCGTCCCGACCCAAAATGTTACCTGTCCATATTCTCCAGGGACGATGCTTGATCCAGAGTTTCCCCAGCACTTTGTGACTTGTTTTGCAAACCAGCATCTGCAGGTCCTTGTTCCTACAAGATATACTCCATTGCTCCCTTAAAAAAGATGTTGAAAAATTTCCCTCATTATATAATTCATCTACGTAAATTGTTGCTTTATTTTAAACTTTGGACTTTAGAGTTACAACATGGAAACAGGCCCATCAGCCCATCGAGTCTGTACCGACTAGTGATCTGGTACGCAATCGGAACAATGTCCAATTTTACCAAAGCCAATTAACCTACAACCCTGCATGTTTTTGGAGTGTGGAAGGAAACCGGAGGCCCCGGAGAAAACCCACGCAGTCACAGGGAGAATGTACAAACTGAACAGACTGCACCCGTTGTCATGATCGAATCTGGGTCTCTGGTAAGGCAGCAATACTGGCACTGTGCCACAGTGCGGCTTAGAATATTAATTTCAATATTTATAGGAGAATATTCTTTTATATTTTATAACGAAACTCTGAATATTTCAAACCAAAAACATTCTGGCAAGCTCACACTTGATCTGCATTTGTTTTGGTTGGTTTGGTTTTGTTGTAATGAATCTCCCTCATTTTTATTTGGTTTAGTGCAGGTTTGCAAGGTGTCAGGATCTCATGTGATATGAATTATCCTGAATGCCACTTTCCAAAGCATACACTGCGAGCAAAAGGAACTCTTCCAACTAGGTAGAAAGAAAGCCATTGTCATTTATGTTTATCTTTCATCCTCCTTATTTTGCCAGTACCAACAAGGTCAGGCTTGTTGTTCATAGACAATGGTTAGCCTTAAGATGAGTTAGATGGTGAGCCTTTCTCATTGATCTGCTGCAATCTCTGAGGTCAAGGCACTCCTAAAGGTATTAGTTCCTGAATTTTGACCGAGCAAAAAGGATAGGATGATGAATTGTGATGTGTAGGAAGGAACTGCAGATGTTGGTTTAAACCGAAGATAGACACAAAAAAGCTGGAGTAACTCAGCGGGTCAGACAACATCTCTGGAGAAAAGGAACAGATGACGCTTCTTCAAACTGGGACAGTTTATGATTTAAAGGTGGAGATGTTCTGTAAACTGCTACTCTTGTCCTTCAGGATGGAGGAGTTCTCAGTTTCTGGAATTGACCCCATGTTAAAGATGCAGCAATACAAAATAATATCATAATACTTCATTCAGTGAAGTATGCAGGAAGAAGGGTTCTGTTAAGGGGGGACAGTGGTTTAAAAATTATAACTGCTCAAGACCTATGCAAGTTGTCACCATTGAGTAACACTCTTGGCAACACACCACAATCTGGTCAAAGCTCAATTGTTTGTATTTGTACTAAGGTACTCAGAACCATTGCAATGCCAGAAAAATGTTTACGTTTGCCAAGGAGCTGATGAATCATTTGTGGTAGAGTTAAAAAATGACACTTTAAAAGAAAATTGCTTCATACTGATTTGAGTTTTGCTGATAATAATACTGATCCCAATTAAAATACAGAGATCCCCCCCAGAAGCTTTTCACACAGAAGATGGTGAATAATTGGGACGAGCTTCCAAAGAAGGTAGTCGAGGTAAACACTATTACGATGTTTAGAAAGCATTGGGACAGGTATTGGGGTAGGAAAGGAGTAGAGAGATACAAGCCTAATGGAGGCAAATGGTATTAGCATAGATAGATATCATGGTTGGCCAGTTCCTGCGCTGTATGATTTTATGATTTTATGCTGAAGAAGAGTTGTCAAAGTGTTGTTATCTGCAATTATTATATTTATTAGGTAATCATTTTTCAGACTCGATATTGATTTTTGCAACAGAAACAAAGTCCGCAGTATGTATCGACAATCAATTTACCTAATGGAGCTGTGCCCCTATTGATATACTAGTTAAAACAATAGTGGCATAATGGTAGAGTTGCTGCCTTACACAGTCCCGAGACCCGACCCTGACCACGCTTGCTATCTGTACCGAGTTTGCACGTTCTCTCTGTGACTGCCTGGGTTTTCTCCGGGTGCTTGGGTGTCTTCCCACATTCCAAAGACGTGCAGGTTTGTAGGTTAATGGGCTTCTGTAAATTGTCTCTAATGTATAGGATAGGAAAGATGTGCGGGTGGTTGCCGGTCAGCGTGGTCTCTGTGGGCCGAAAGGCCTGTTTCCCTGCTGTATTTCTAAACTAAACTAAACTAAAACAAATTCAACGTTTTCCAATAGCATCTTTAGTAAGAAAATTCCCAACTTCAAATTGATGCTTCAGATTAAACCCAGTTGTTAATTAAAAGCAAAAAAAGACTTTATAAGGAAAGATGAAAAGGTGGCCTTTATGTAAGAAGAAGGATCTCGACCCAAAATGTCACCCATTCCTTCTCTCCAGAGATGTCGCCTGTCCCGCTGAGTTACTCCAGCATTTTGTGTCTATCATCGGTTTAAACCAGTATCTGCGGTTCCTCCCTACACATTTGGCCTTTTTCTAATGCGAAAATTGATCAAAATTGGGCATGGACGATATATTTCTGGTTTTTGCACCATTTAATCTACACCTTACCTTAAAATATATTGTGTTTGTAATGTCAGCATTAAAACAAACAGTTCCACTTATTTTCCAAGTATATGCATAGTCTATGCCTGTTTACTCTAACAAACCTTGTCTACCTTTGTTATCCAGCAGTGTCATTTATGTTTAATCAATCATTCATTCTCACACACTCCAGCTCAGAATCACCTGTGTGATGACAAGAAGGCAATTTCAGCTATGTCAACTCTCAAAACTGTTCACTAATTAAAGATAGGCAAACCTTTACCAAGGGGATACATGTCAAACATTTTTAGAGACACATCTAATCCACAATAAAATCAAACACTCAGTGGTTAGACCTGTATGCTTAAAAAAGATGAACAACCTCTGAACTCTGAATAGTATGTATGAACAGTGAAAGGCTTGGATAGAGTGGATGTGGAGAGGATGTTTCCACTAGTGGGAAAGTCTAGGACCAGTGGGTCATAGCCTCACAATTAAAGAACATTCCTTTCAGAAGGAGATGAGGTGAAATTTCTTTCATCAGAAGGTGGTGAATCTGTGGCATTCTTTGCCACAGAAGGCTGTGGAGGCCAAGTCAATGGATATTTTTGAGGCAGAGACAGATAGATTCTTGATTAGTACGGGTGTCGGGGGTTATGGGGAGAGGCAGGAGAATGGGGTTAGTAGGGAAAGATAGACCAGCCATGATTGAATGGCAGAGCAGATTTGATGAGCCAAATGGCCTAATTCTGCTACTATCAGTTAAGGCCTTATCATATAATGTAACATTCCTCTTTTATTTCAGTAAATACTTTAATCATTTAAAAACAAGTAGATTTGAAATTTGAAAGATGCTAAATTTTATTCTGGTAATGAAGCAAGTGAATTTTTACAAGTTATTCAGCAGGTCAAGCAGTGTCTGTGGTAAGAATGGATAGTCATTGAGTCACAGTCATAGAGTGATACAGTGTGGAAACAGGCCCTTCGGCCCAACTTGCCCACACCGGCCTACATGTCTCAGCTACACTAGTCCCACTTGCCTGCGCTTGTCCATATCCCTCCAAATCAGTCCTATTCATGTACCTGTCTAACTGTTTCTTAAACTTTGGGATAGTCCCAGCTTCAACAACCTCCTCTGGCAGCTTGTTCCATACACCCACCTCCATTTGTGTGAAAAAGTTACCCCTCAGATTCCTATTAAATCTTTTCCCCTTCACCTTGGACATATGTCCTCTGGTCCTCGATTCCTCTACTCTGAGCAAGAGTTTCTGTGCATCTACCCGATCTATTCCTCTCATTAATTTAAACACCTCTATAAGATCACCCCACATCCTCCTGCGCTCCAAGGATTAGTGACCCAGCCTACTCAACCTCTCCCTACATCTCAGAATAGACAACATTTTAGGTCAGGCCCCTTCTTCAGTTCGATTGTAGTAGTGGAGAGAGATTTGAAATATAGATGGGGGTGGGTCAAGGCCTGGCAATTGAAAGTTGGGTTCAGTTGAGGGGAGTTTGATTGTCAAATGGGTGGTCAAAGGCTAGGGATGAAAACGAAACAAAGGGACGTCAGATAAGGAGAGAATAGTAATGATATCCCAGAGGGAGGGATATATGTGGAAGTAGATCAGTGGGAGGATGGGGGAGGGGGATAAAGGGGCAGGATAGTGGGAGAAATAGATGTACACCAGGATGGGGTGGGCCACCGGAAAGAGGGAAGGGAAGGGGGAGATTGTTACTTAAAATTGGGGAACTCAAACTCCAAATTGTTGTTTTGAAAGCTAACCATGTGGAATACGAGGTGCTGTTCCTCCTGTTTGCATGAGGCCTCACCCTGGCAATGAAGGAGGCTGAGGACAGAATGGTCCACAGTATGGGAATGGAAAGGGGAGATAAAATGGTCAGCATCTGGGAGATTCGGAAGGCCAGCAAAACAGTCGCCTAATCTATTCTTGGTCTCGCCAATGTAAAGGAGACTATGTCAGGATGCTGAATGCAGTAGATGAGTTTTGAAGAGGTTCATGTGAATCTCTGCCTCACCTGGAAGAACTGCTGGGGTCCCTGGATGGATGTGAGATGGGAGGTATAGGGACAGGTGTTACATCTCCTACGGTTGCAGGGATAAGTAACTGAAGAGGGTGGGGAAGGGAAGAAAGAAAATGAAGAGTTGCGGAGGGAGTGGCCTCTGTGCGCCACCATGCCACCCAAATGTATTGAATTTCTGTGAATGCACTCAACTTTGATGGGAAAGTTCAAAACGATGGCAGCCAAAACATTGTAAAATGGATATTGTGACTGTAATAAGCTCTGATGACTTCTGTGATCAGCCATGAAACCCCCAATCTACAAAGTGTTCTCATATAAACAAGAAAAGAAAAAAAACATTGTATATGATAATGGCAACAATTGCCTTTGAGCTTTAAAAGAATATCACTGGGTTTTAATTAATATGTGGCAACCATCAAGGAAATTAGACAGAAACTTAAATCTATGAGGGAAATAATATTTAGTTGTGAATGTCTGTTGGTTCGTCACGAGTATAAATGTTAACTGCACCTGATACTGGAGCAGGACAGAATCCAAACTACAGGTGATAAAATAGAGGTGGATTGCAATGATAAGTACAAAAAGAGAAAAATGTCAGGCAGGACATTGGGAGGAAGTTGATGAGGAATTATAAATGGATTGAGGATAGGTTACTTAAGGAAGGAGCGAGGGCTATAATCTTAAAAATTCCATGACTAAGAAAAAAAGACATGTTAGCACTCAGAGGTACTGAAGCAAAAGTCCTTTGGACAATAATTTTGAAGTTCCCTTTGATGGCTTAATTTTCTTGCTACATTACATAAATTGTCTCCACTGGGGATCATAAGACTTATGTAGCAACTATTTCTTCATTTGTACAGTCTTTGTACTGGAGCCAAATTTTATTTCTTGCTTCCCTTGCTTGCTTCTACCTACCGCAGCATGTCTGCCAAAAGACGGAACAGTTCACATATTGACCTACTAGCCCTTAAGTACAGAAGTGACTCCGACATATGTATTGCAATTAAAGCAGAACTCAGCCGAGTTTGTTTTCATTAAGGAATGTTTTAAATGTCACTTCTCTGAATTCTCCAGTATAGTTGGCCTTCTTTAGCAGATGCGTCATCAGGTCTCATTGCATATTATATACACCCACTTGAATTAGCATACATGCATTGTAAATCCCTGCAAAACGGACACTAAATGTGTATATTTCCCACTACTGACAATCAGCCAACGGAAGTGAAAATTTAGATTAATCCGATTGCTGGCCAAGGATCTTGTACCAGCAGATCTCACATTTTTTTTGGTATTGAATCTTGTGAAACGTAAAGTTAACATCCCTCTAACTGTGTTTCAACAGTTTGCTTTGAGGCTTTTGCTGTTTTTTTCAGAGGGCCCCAAACTTGTTTTGGTGGATAATTAAGCTGTAAAGCAAGGTAGAAAGAAAGGTAGCCTTTGTAAATTAAACAATTTTATACATGACCTTTTGTTTGGAATAGATAAGGTAGGTAATAGATTATGTAACTCTGAACCTAAAGTAATATTTAATCCAGCAACATATACAGTTTAAAAAGGTTAGTGAAATATTTTGACCTTTTTGATATTTTTATTGAATTAACTAATAGTAAAATTAATCTTGCCGTTATGTCTAGTTACTGTTATGTCTAGTCAAGTCAATTTTATTTCTATAGCACATTTAAAAACAACTCTCGTTGACCAAAGTGCTTCAAAGGTCTAAATTGTATGGTGAAGATTTACGCTAATTGTAATGACATGCTTACCTCAACAGTGAAAATATTGTATAACGGGTTAATGATAAGGTTCATGTGATCACCAAAGGACAATCAAGATGGTAATTAACATTCCTGCCTCAAATTATCTCAATAATGAACTAACTAACTAATCTACTTCTTTCTAAATTCCATTACAAAAACAATTATATTACCTTTGTACCAATCATTAATATACAGGTCTGGCATTTTTCCACCTTCACTGCATTACGGGCAGTGACATTCCATATGAGGAGCTTTAAATCTGTAGGTTTGAAGCCCTGAGAAACCAGGATCAGAAAAAGCAACCGGCTACATTTAATGCTGACAGCATTGCTTGATTATGTCAGCATCCAGAGCTGTGCTGGATATCATTCCATCCCAACTCCAAGACAGCACAAAAACTCACCATAACAGATAATGTAGGTACAGTGAAAAAGATTGGACAGATTTACACCAGTGGAACACCAATCAACAATAACAACAATCAGAGCCTATTTGTTCAGCAAATGAGTATACTCTAAAATAAAAAAAATAAAATAAATATATATATTTAAAGTATACTCTGTTACAGCATTTGATAACTAAAGTGAATAATGGTCTGAAGCTGCTGGTCAATTGCTTGTTGTTATAGACCAAGTGGAAACCCACTGAGCTAATGATTGCAAATACCATTCAGAAAGCAGTTCATAAGGTTCATAGACTTGGAGAAAATGCTGATGTTGTAGATCAGCTTTATCACTGTGCAGATGTAGTTTGAGTGACCTCCTTTCTAATCTCTGCCTCTGCCTTTCCTTTATTGTTCTATGTCTCTTGCCGCATCGGTTTGTCGGTGTCCTACTTTGGGGCTGGTTTCACCTCCTCAGTCCTTTTCAAAAGCACTTTCAGACACTGAAATAAACTTTTTGAGAGGCTTGGGAAATGCACTGTGAATTGTTTTTTTTTACAAAGATGGGGCCTAATTCAAACAGGAATGCAGAAGAACACTCTCTGGAAATGAATTGTCTGAGTCTATGTGCCAGGAATGCTGCCAGGGTATGAATTGTATGTTTCCTGTGCTTACCGTGCTTGTGCTTATGATAATAAACTTCACATTAATGGAAGGATGTGGAGGCTTTGGAGAGGGTCCACAAGATGTATTCCAGGCTTGCCAGGTTGGAGTGTTTTAGCTATAAGGAGAGTCATAGAATGAGGGGGGACCTCATTGAAACATACAGAATAGTGAAAAGCTTGGATAGAGTAGATGGAGAGAGGATGTTTCCATTAGTGGGAGAGTCTAGGACTAGAGGTCATAGCCTCAGAATAGTAAGATTAAACGAGAACTTACCAGTTTGAAGTTTGATCTTTATTTTATGAGGAGTCGAGTTGAGGGACTACGTGCCCTCCGCTCCCACCCTCATAGATCTCATCTGGTAGTTCTAGTTTTATCATCTTACCGTTATACTTCGGTCATTGTTAGCTGTGAATTCATTCCGCTGCTTTGAAGATTGACGCACCAACGGCTGTACGGGCTTCTATTCACGTAGTCCCTCAACTCGACTCCTCATAAAATAAAGATCAAACTTCAAACTGGTAAGTTCTCATTTAATCTTACTATTTTACTTCGGAGTCACGTGAGTGACTACGTGAAGACTTCAAAGCACTGTGAATTCACGCCGCAGACCGAAATCCGACGTTCACACTGCCTGGATTGACTCAAAAGTCGTTAACAATCAACCATGCATCAGTAATACATTTGTTAAATGAATAACAGTTTATTTACAAACAAATCATAACAAACCCCTCTAACTCAGGGGAAAAGTGTAACAGTACAGAAACAAGAATCAGCAAACACCCCGAGCCTTGAAATCGGCTTGTGATAAAACCTCTGAAAAGTTAGCTCACTGGACCATACTGCGGCCGCGAGGATATGGTCTATTGGCAAGTCCATCGCCCTTGCCGCGGAAGTTGATGCCGCCCTGGTGGAATGAGATTTGAATTTATCAGTATCAATTCCTGCACTTGCCAGGACCTGCTTTAGCCACCTTGAAATTGTTTGCACCGACACCTTACTGTGTGGTTTTTTGTGACTAATAAACAAAGCCAACTCTGTTCCTCTCAGAGGTTTAGTAATCTCAATGTAACGAGATAAATGTGAGACTACACACAAGCGATCATCTGCAGGGTATGCTGAAAACACAATCTTACATCCTGTCATGCCTATTCTATTATGTTTAAGCAAATCATAGACATAAAATATAATGGCATCAGCCGACATATGCATTCTATCTAGCCGTAGCTTTTGCAACGTTTGTACACGTTGAGCTGAAACCAACGCCATAAGCATGACCATCTTCATAGTTAATTTGGCTATAGATAGGCTTGTAACCGGAGCCCACTGGCGAAGAACCATAAGAACCTCACTCACATTCCAAATACCGGCATACCTGGGTTTAGGAGGATTAGAATTGAAAAACTCCCTTCATGAATCGTGGAAACTAACGGATGTGTCCCTACTGTATGCAATTTTGCATTCATAGGTAAATAAGAAGACAGAGCACTTCTGGCTGAATTAATCGCACTGTAACTTAATTTTTGGTCAAAATAAAGAGTTGACAAAACTCCAATAAGTCCGTGATCCCTGCAGTGTGATATACAATATTCTGCTGTAGGCAGAATTGCTCCCACTTCCTTATATAGGTGATATATTGCTGCTGTGTACTATCCCTGCAGGCCAACGTGAGAATATCCACAGTCCGATGAGACAGTCCTCTCCCCAGGTATGGCCTCCTTAAAATCTGCAAATTAACAGATCAATACGATCATATAAAGGATGTTGATCCCCAGTGACTGGATTTACCAGTAGATTTTTATTCTTGGGCATAAGCATGTAAGGCTCCCTAGCCATTTGTAATACAACGGGAAACCATGCTTGTGTAGGCCAATCTGGCACTACCAATACCCCTGAAGCGGAGTCCTCCTTGATCTTTTGCAAACATCTGCTGATGAGACAGAATGGAGGAAATACATACACAAACATACCTCCTCAATGCAGCGAAAACGCATCCACTGCTACTGCCCCAGGATCTGGTTCCCATGAAACATATCTAGGTAACTGATGATTTAATCGAGATGCAAACAAATCAATATCTGGCAATCCATACTGAACAATCATTTGGTTAAATACATCCTGATTTAACATCCATTCAATGTTGTCATTAAACTGACGTGACCTAGTGTCAGCTACCGTGTTGAACCTTCCTGGCAAATAAAGTGCTGAAAGCGAGATATTTTGGTCAATACACCAGCTCCAAATCTGGTTAGCCACTCTATCACAAGACTGTGACTTAACTCCACCCATGTGGTTTACATATGCCACTGCTGTGGTGTTGTCAATCTGAACCTGCACATGCAGATCCCTCCTTGTAGAACAATAAGCTTTGAGCCCATACCAGGTGCCCAACAACTCTAAATAATTAATCCCTCTTAATTGAAGAAGCGATGTCTCATCCACATTCCATCTGCCTCCACAACTAGAAGACATATCTGTTGCACCCCAACCCAATGCACTTACATCAGTCTGTAATATCAGTGACGGTGGTTCCACCAAAACCTTCCTAAACTTTTTGAAACATGTACTATCCACCATTGTATGTCAGCAATCGCCCCAGCTGACAACTGCATAGGCCTATCAAAATGGCCCCTTTGCATTCTCAGTGCCTGTTCCTTTGATCGTTGTAATTGTTGATAATGCAGAGGACCATACTGCACAGCTTCCCAATTAAACTGGCTACTTGTCTAATCGAAGGCCGTTGTTCTCCAATGAGATTAACACAGTCCTCAATTAACTGATTCAATTTATCCCTGGGCAAAGATACCAACATGTGATTGGAATTAATGGTAAATCCCAGATAATCAATAATTTGGACTGGTGATAATTTAGATTTATCTGGGTGAATAACAAATCCCATTTGTTCAAAAGTGATTTTAACAACTGAAACTGATGATTGAGTTTCAGCATGAGTCCTTCCAACAATCAGAATATCATCTAAATAGGCCATTACCACATGCCCCTGAGCTCTAAGTAATGCTAACACAGGTTTTACCAATTTAGTAAATAATCTAGGAGCTGAAGTCAATCCATTCGGCAATGCCCTGAATTGCCACAGCTCAGTCATCCAAATAAATTTCAAATATCTTCTATCATCACCATGAATAGACACTGAGTAATACGCATTCTTTAAATCAATGGTTGCCATATAATACCCTTTGGACACTAGATGTTTGCCCGTGGTAAAGGTTTCCATTTTGAAATGCCTATAACAAACAAACTTGTTCAAACTCGATAAATCCAGAATAATTCTACATCCCCCAGTCTTTTTAGATCTGGGAAATATACTTGACAGAAATTGTTGACTTTGATAGACAGAAGGCTCAATTACCCCTTTCTTATGTAACGACTGAATCTCTGCTTGAATAAGCACATTTTCCTCATCTGAAAAAATAAGTTTAAACATGTGAATTAAATAAAATACCACAGCAAAATGAGGCTACGGACTTTTGGTTGTTGAATAGAGATACTACTCGTGGAAAAAAAGCTGTTTTTATGTCTGCTGTGGCAGCTTTGACAGTCCAGAGTCGCCTTCCAGAGGGAAGTGATTCAAAGAGTTTGTGGCCAGGGTGAGAGGGGTCAGAGATGATCTTACTCGCTCACTTCCTGGCCCTTGCAGTGCACAGTTCGTCAATGGAGGGAAGGTTGCAGCCAATAACCTTCTCAGCTGATCGGACGATTTGCTGCAGCCTCCGGATGTCATGTTTGGTGGCTGAACCAAACCAGACCATGATGGAGAAGGTGAGGACAGACTCTACGATGGCCGTATAGAATTGGACCATCATTGCCTGTGGCAGATTGTGCTTCCTCAGCTGCCGCAGGAAGTACATCCTCTGTTGTACCTTTGTGTCTGTGGAGTCGATGGTGTGGTGAATTTCATCTGCACACATTCTTGTGCTATTGCTTCCTTTTATAATGTAGTAAACAGAACTGTGGTCAATATTCAAATTGTGGCCACAGCAATATTTTCTTCAGCTGTAACATGATGTATCAACCCTTTTACTCAATTCTCCAGGAAGCAAGTGAATTACCTTCTTCACTACCCCATACATCTTTATGGCCATTTTAAGAGAACTATGAAATTGCACCCCAAGGTTGATCTATACATCATTGCTTCTAAGGTCCTTGCTATTTACGATAAATGTCCTGTCAGCATTGGATGACCCAAAATACTTTACCTCACACTTATCTGGATTAAATTCCATCTGCTTCCGCTTCACACAATTTCGGCAACCATCTTCACTATCTTCAATTCAGCAATTTTTGTGTCATCTGCAAACTTACTTAAGGTGAGCAACCTTGGATTGTTTTCATGGGATCATCAGAGACTGAGGATGATCTAATACAAGTAGATAAAATGACAAGAGGCATGGATTGGGTAGATAGAATAATTTATCCCAGGGTGAAATTGTCGTTTTGGTATTGGTATTGGTTGTCATGTGTAGCATTGGTATTGGTATTGGTTGTCATGTGTAGCATTGGTATTGGTATTGGTTGTCATGTGTTGTCATGTGGAGGATACTAATATTTTAAATAATGTGCTTAAAAAATGCTGTCACTTACAGGTGTTGTTACCAAGTTTGATTGAAAAGGGTATTATCCAATTATCTCTATTCTAAGTATAATTCTGCATTTTCACCATATTCAATTTTCACCAATAGTGTGTAGCTATTCAACCTGGTTGAGATCTTGTTTTGGACCCTTTTGATTATAAAATCTTGAACTGATTTATCTTTAAATCTAGGTCCAGAAATCAATCAATTTAAATGGCAAAAACTTGTCACATTTGTAAGAATCAACTTTCATTTGACAATGCTCTGTCTGACTTTCAAACTGATCTATATGTTGCTGTAGTATTAGACAACTTTCCACACCATTCTCAGTACCACCAATTCACTTGTCATTGACAAAGTTATTAATCATTCCTGCTGCATTTACATCCACGTCTTGCATATCACAAACAAGGGTTCCAGTATTAGACAATAGGTGCAGGAGTAGGCCATTCGGTCCCTCGAGTCAGCACCACCATTCAATGTGATCATGGCTGATCATCCACAATCAGTACCCTGTTCCTGCCTTCTCCCCATATCCCCTGGCTCCACTATCTTTAAAAGCTCTGTCTAGCTCTCTCTTGAAAGCATCCGGAGAACCAGCCTCCACCGCCCTCTGAGGCAGGGAATTCCACAGACTCACAACTCTCAGTGTGAAAAAGTTTTTCCTCATCTCCGTTCTAAACGGCTTACCCATTATTCTTAAACTGTGACCCCTGATTCTGGACTCCCCTAACATCGGGAACATGTTTCCTGCCTCTAGCGTGTCCAAACCCTTAATAATCTTATCCTACTGGTTGTGTAGGAAGGAACTGAAGGGTCTCAACCCGAAACATCACCCATTTCTTCTCTCCAGAGATGCTGCATGTCCCACTGAGTTACTCCAGCATTGTGTGTCTATTCCCAGTACTGGTTGGACACCTCCAGTCACAGATTTCTAAACATCTTTCCACCACTCCCTCTGTCTCCTTTAATCAAACCACTTTTGAATCCAAATAACCAGCTCTTCTTGAACTATCCTACACTGCAGGGTGCTTTGTCAGGTCTCACAAGGCATTTACATTTGTAGAGTTTTATATCTTAATTGTGTGTGTACAGTCACAATTTGGCAAGACAAGGATATTTTTATATATGATTGTATCATTTTATTAATCTAAATGCATTAACATTTCATTTCGAAATTTAACAGATGAGTTGACATTGGAACCACTAAGTACAATTAGAATAAGGTATTCAGTTCCTTATTCCTGTCACTAATGGAAAAATTAACACCTCATCAACATGGGAGGTAAAGTAAATATAGTAAAGTAAAGGATAAAGTAAATGACTTTGGGGATTGGAAAGGAATATGCATGAGAGAGAGTATTGTGACATGCATTACAAGAGCATATACCTTTGTGTTCATTACTGCTTTCATGTTGTTTAGTGTTCTTCGTGTGTTTTTGCTCATTGCTAGAAGGAACTGCAGATGTTGGTTTACACTGAAGATAGACACAAAATGCAGGAGTAACTCAGCGGAACAGGCAGCATCTCTGGATAGAAGGAACGGGTGACATTTCGGGTTGAGAGCGTCTCGACCCAAAACGTCACCCATTCCTTCTCGACCCTCTCGACCTGAACGTCATCCGTTCCTTCTGTCCAGAGATGCTGCCTGGCCCGCTGAGTTACTCCAACATTTTTTTTTTGCTTGTGTTTCTCTACTATAAACCAAGCAATGTGTTTTAGTTCCTTGATATGTCATTGTCAGATAAAATCTACATTTCAGATGTAACTGTTATATAATGTTTGTAATGGGCCTGACCCACTTATGCGACATTTTCGGGCGACTGCCGGCACCCGTCGTTACAGGTCGCCAAAACTTTTCAACATGTTGAAAATCCAGCGGCGACCAGAACAAGGTACTACTCTTTGGGCGACTACTTACGACCATACAGGCTTCACCCCGCGACATGTCGCCAGGGTCTCGCCTGTATGGTCGTGAGTAGTCTCCTCAGCCGCCCAAAGAGTCGTAGCGTCTTTCTGGTCGCCGGTGAATTTTCAACATGTTGAAAAGTTTTGGCGACCTGTAACGACCTATGACGGGTGCCAGAAGTCGCTGAAAAAGTCGCATAAGTGGGACAGGCCCATTAGACATTAACCTAATTGGTTGAAAGGGAATTACAGAATAAATAAATAGAATTTGTGGTGGGCCAGACATGTCAATTGGAAAACTGTCCGTGCAGAAGACAATAATGCATTTCTTCCATGTGTTCTATTTCCCTTCACGTTGCAAAGATGTTGTTAACTGGATGTGGAAACAAGGAACTGCAAGTGCTGCTTTACACAAAAGGACACAATGTGCTGGAGTAACTCAGCGGACTGAAGAAAGGCCCAACCCAAAATGTCACCTATTCATGCTTTCCAGAGATGCTGCATGATCTGCTGAGTTACTCCAGTACTTTGCGCCCTTTTGGTTAATTGGATGGCAGGTTAATTGGCCATTGTAAATGACCCCTAGTATATAGCCGATAGGTAGAATCTGGGAAGAGTTGATGAGAATTCATGGAGAGTAAAAAAATGAGTTTAAAGTAGGAATAGTGTAAATGGATAGTTGATAGTGACTTTTGCACTCTATGATTTTGCACTATGATTCTATGACTATGACATTTTATTAACATTGCATCATTTGAAACAGGAAAATGTATCAATTAACTTTATATTCTTCACAAAAAAATAAAGAGTAACTGTTGTACACAAAAGTCATGAATCAGTATGTGCTTTTGTAAAGAGTTTGAATTAATTAAAAATGTCACTTAAACAACAAAAGGCCAAAGTGTTCCTAAAGCTGTCACAAAGAAATGAGCCTGATTTCCAGCAGTACTAAAGGCAGATCTGTAACCTATTTCACTTCTGTGAGCTGGGCATTCTTGCTTTGAGCACTCGCGAGGTCAACATGCATTTTCTGGTAAATGTCTGGATCACATTAAAGGAGGTGGTTGTCAGGAAGGAATGCAGGAAAGGTGCAAGTATTAGAGTTATGTGGGAACTGCTGGGGGTGCATTCACTTTCACCGGCTGATCCCACCGACGAGCCAATATCTTTTGGTGATTAACACTTTAACTGTAGCCTTGGCTGAAGACTAAAATATTGTTCTTTGTAGTTACACATCTTTAAAGAATGCTAGTCTGATAATTACTCTGAATCGTGATGTAATATCACAAAACAGTGTTGATTTCAGCTGCTTATTATGTTTGAGGTAGAAATTCAAACCTACAGTACTCATTCTGGCTATGGTTCACTCAATCCATTTGGCCTACACACGGCAGTTTCCTTTTTCCATTTCCCCCAGAACCACAGGAGATACGACACCTGTCCTTATACCTCCATCCTTGACTCCATCCAGGGACCCTGACAGTCCTTTCAGGTGAGGCAGAGGTTCACCTCCTCCAACCTTCTGTATCCGTTGTTCTCAGCGTGGGCTTCTATATATCGACGAGACCAAGCGTTGACTGGGCGAACAATTCACTGACAATCTCCGCTCAGTCCGCCTGGGCCAACATGATCTCCCGGTTGCCAACCATTTTAACACCACTTCTCATTCCCACACTGACTTTTCTGTCCTGGGCCTCCTCCACCGTCAGAGTGAGGCCACACGCAAATTAGAGGAACAGCACCTCGTATTCCGCTTGGACAGCTTACAACCCAGCGGTATTGAAATTGATTTCTCTTTTTCAAGTAACCCCTGCATTCCCTCGCACCTTAGTCGTCCTGCTAGTTCCACTGTTCACATCCATGTGTCCCTTTTGTTATCATCTCTTCCCCAGCCAACAATGGGCCATTATGGGCTGCACCCTTCCTCGGTCATCTATTGCCAGCCCTGATGTGTCCTGGCCGATCCATGCCTCCCTTTTAAGACCCGCGACCACTGTTCTATTAGGTGTAATATAATTATGGACAGGAACAGAGCGAGCCCACGGGTTAAAATGCTAAATTAGGGCAAGGGCAACTTTGAGGGGATGAGACAGGAACTCGTTTGAGTTGATTGGGGTAGGTTGTTTGATGGAAAATGAAAACTTCAGGAAAGTGGGATATTTTTACGGAGCGCTGACAAGCATTCAGGACATGCACATCCCTGTTAGAGTGAAGAGCGAGGCAGGCAAACATAAGGAAGCCTGGAGATAGACAACAAAAGCTGGAGTAACTCAGCGGTCCAGGCAGCATCTCTGGAGAGAAGGAATGGGTGACGTTCCAGGTCGAGACCCTTCTTCAGACTGGTTAGGGATAAGGGAAACGAGAGATATGACAGTGATGTGGAGAGATAAAGACCAATGAATGAAAGATTTGCAAAAAAGTTACGATGATAAAGGAAACAGGCCATTGTAAGCTGTTTGTAGGGTGAAAATGAGAAGCTAGTGCGACTTGGGTGGGGGAGGGATAGAGGGAGAGGAAATGCCGGGGCTACCTGAAGTGAGCAAAATCAATATTCATACCACTGGGCTGTAAGTTGCCCAAGTGAAATATGAGATGCTGTTCCTCCAATTTGCTTTTAGCCTCACTCTGACAATGGAGGAGACCGAGGAAGAAAAGTCTGTGTAGGAATGGGAAGGAGAATTAAAATGTCCAGCAACTGGGAGTTCAGGTTGGTTCACGCGGGCTGAGTGTTCCGCAAAACGTTCGACCAGTCTGTATTTGGTCTCGCTGATGTATACGAGTCCACATCTTGAACAACGGATTCAGTAGATGAGGTTGGAGGAGGTGCAAGTGAACCTCTGCCTAACCTGAAAGGACTGTCAGGGTGCCTGGACAGAGTCGAGGGAGGAGGTATAGCAACAGGTGTTGCATCTTCTGCGGTTGCAGGGGAAGGTGCCTGGGGAGGGGGTGGTTTGGGTGGGAAGGGATAAGTTGCCCAGTGAGTTGCGGAGGGAACGGTCTCTGCTGAAGGCGGAAAGGGGTGCAGATGGGACCCGAAATGTAACCTATTCCTTCTCTCCAGAAATGTTGCCTGTTCCGTTGAGTTACTCCAGCTTTTCAAGATTCAAGATTCAAGATTCAAGTGAGTTTATTGTCATGTGTCTCTGATAGGACAATGAAATTCTTGCTTTGCTTCAGCACAACAGAACATAGTAGGCATTGACTACAAAACAGATCAGTGTGTCCATATACCATTAAATAAATATGTACACACATGAATAAATAAACTGATAAAGTGCAAATAACAGATAATGGGCTATTTAGTGTTCAGGGTTTTGTCCGAGCCAAGTTTAATAGCCTGATGGCTGTGGGGAAGTAGCTATTCCTGAACCTGGTTGTTGCAGTCTTCAGGCTCCTGTATCTTCTACCTGAAGGTAGTGGGGAGATGAGTGTGTGGCCAGGATGGTGTGGGTCCTTGATAATACTGTCAGCCTTTTTGAGGCAGCAACTACGATAGATCCCCTCGATGGACTTGGCAGTGTTTACTACTTTTTGTAGTCTTTACTACTTTTTGTGTCTATCTTCAGTTTAAACCAGCATCTGCAGTTCCTTCTTACGCGTAAGGAAACCTGGGATAGGTACAGGCAGCTGGGATCAAGCGTATCCCTGGAGGAGTTTTCCGGAATTCAGGAGGAAACTAAAAAACAAAATCAGAAGGGGCGCAGTAGGATGAGGGATGATCTTATGGAGATGTACATAATCATGTCAGGAATAGATCAGGTGGACACACAGAGTCTCTTGCCCAGCGAAGAGAAATCGAGAACTGGAAAACATGGGTTTAAGGTGATGGGGGAAAGATTTAATAGGAGTAATATTTTCACACGAAGGGTGGTTGGTGTATGGAACGAGCTGCCGGAGGAGGTGGTTGAGGCAGATACTATTGCAGCATTTAAGAAACATTTGGACAGGTGTATGGATAGGACAGGTTTAGAGGGATATTGGCCAAATGCAGGCAGGTGGGACGAAAGATGGCATATGTTAGCCGGTGTGGGCAAGTTGGGCCGAAGGGCCTGCTTCACTCTGCGATTCCGTAACTGCCTCTACCACCATCTCAGGCAATGCCTTCTGGTCTCAGGCATCTCTGCCAAAGGAAAAGGTTTCTTACTATTTATCCTCTCTATGTCTCTCATAAATGCGTATACCTCTATCAGCCTTCTCACCTTCAAGGAAAACCAGTCCAACCTGTCCAGTCTCTCATCATACCACAATCACAATGATGCTTTACTAGCCAAGTATGTTTTGCAACATACGAGGAATTTCATTTGCCAAGTCAGT